>ML790379.1:63243-99294 GCA_009831015.1 Picea engelmannii | reverse complement strand
GGTATCATAAAAATATGCATGTTAGACAAAACCAGCAAAATGATTTATTTATTGATTTCATTCTGAGATACAATAATAACCCCCTTTTCATACCCCTACGAGGGTATGGACCAAAGTCAAGTTTATATATATATATATATATATAAGAAAAAGAAACAAATGAAATGCTAGTCTAAAAAGGTATCATAAAAATATACATGTTAGACAAAACCAGGAAAATGATTTATTTATTGATTTCATTCTGAGATACAATAATAACCCCCTTTTCATACCCCTACGAGGGTATGGACCAAATTCAAGTTTATAAGTCTCTGATGGGCACCATACAAAAATACTTTGACAACAAAAGAAGAACGAGACTAAATATTTGGATCAGCTTTTCCACAGAAGCATCATTTACTGACTCTTTCAATAACAAGTTGTAGAAGTATATGACTTAATATTTGAATCATGCTACCTTCAATATGACCCTTATATCATAAAATTATTTATTTTCTCTCCTCCCTTTGTCCCTCCTTATGATGATATTTTATCTCTTTCAAAAGAAGTTGTGGTAGTTTCAAATACCTTTTTAGCTAAGTCGTAATTGACTTAACACAAATTAGGGACAAATAATAATAGTAAAATAATAAATAATAAATAAGGGTATATTGAATAATAACAAATAGGTGGGACCCCCTAATTCCTTTTAAAATATTTTAAAGTTGGGTTTCCCTCCTTGTCACTTCACAATTTATCCAAATAATAAAATATGCCACCAATTATAAACGCATATATCATGCATTTAAAGTTCCCTTGTGTCTCCCAAAATCATTCACATATTTTCCAATAATTAAAATGTTTTTCCATCAAATAAATAGATATATGCCACCTATCCAAAAATCTAATATCATGTTGTCCCAATAATAAAAGTTAAAACATAAATTTAAATCTTCATTCATCAGACATGAAATTCAAAAACCATATTTGTTGTGTGGGGCAGTTTGCCTCTTCTCACTACTTGTTGCTTTGTTTTCCTTATCTGTTAATTTAGCTCTTTAAAAAAGAGGTTGGTTTGACCCTTGAGTTTGAGTTTCACTAAAAACTGGATACTTTGCATCATTATGTTGGGCATGAGAGGTGACTGATTATGAAGACTCTTTAGAGGAGTAGAGTGAGAACCCACTTTTTTCCTTTAATTGTTGAAATCTCAGGGATGGCAGTATTTAGTCCCCTACTGGCATGCAGAGACTGAACAAGGGAAATGACGTGGTCAACTTGTTGGGCATGTTGGTTCAATGGAGGTGGTGGAGGAAGTGGAAATGAAACAATGAGCCACCCATTGTGATGAACTAGAGGTTGTTGAAAACATTCTTGACATCCATCATTGATGGGGACTTCTAGTTGGAGAGAAACATGAGAAGGAACATGAACATTTGAAAAAATATGACAAGGTTGGAAAGGGGGTCTCTCGGGTATAGGATGAGGTTGTAACACTCCTTGACCGACTAGGTTGAAGAACCCATCTTGAAACAATTGATTTAATTCTTGTGGTTTAGCATCGAAATGAATAGAAAACATGGGTCTCCTATGGCCTCTTTGCCAAAAAATATTCCATGTTTCCTCCTCTTCCATGGCTACCTATGCTGAAAAAAATCATATCTAAAGAAAATTAAAATTAGAATATGAATAAAAATAACTAATCAATCATCAAATACTATGCCTAAAGATAAAATTAAAATATTGGCTCTCTTCATTTCACACATTAGAGGATATGAAAAAAATTCATCACTATGTGTTGGATGTTAGGGCTGACTCGGGTTCTACTTTAGGCTTCCAACAAAACCATGCAAACCATCAACCCTTGTGGAGACCAGAAGGAAACACTATGCAGAGAGTGCACAATGAAGTCTCACCCAATATGGCTTATGGGTGACTGCAGGACACAAATGTCTACCATCGTGGAAGGGATATTTCTCATGGGGATTTTAGACATTCTTTCTACTTCAACATGCATCAGATCTAATCTCCTAACATAGCATTAATATAGATCTGTCATTCTGTAACCATGTGCATTCAATTAACATTCATTCTGCAGTAAATATCAGAACTATTCTAGTGTGCATTGCATCTTACTAGTAGCAGATTCATGCATTCATCTTAAACCATTGAAAAACATAAAATAAACATTCCACATAGTAACACAATATTTTACCGTGGTTCACCCCCCTTGGGCTACATCCAAAAAGAAATGGCATTCTTCTCTTCTTTATTATTCTTCATCAAGGTTATGTGTTGCGCGCATTACATCTTAGTATAAGTGAGAATAGGGAGGCTCACAAGGTCACACCAATCTCCACAACTTGCGACCTTACCCTCAGTTACAATCCATATCTCTCAAAAAATGACTCATCTCCAAAACTATCTCCACAACTAGATAGCTCAAGAAATAACTCTTCCTCTCATGACATGACATTCTCTCCTTAGATCTCACAATACATATTTATACTACAAAATGGGTTAAAACCCTTTACAATAGTGACCAAAATCCTAACCCTAAGTGGATTAGGTTTTTCCACATTCTAACTTCCTGTGTGCGACTAGTCCTTGATCCAACCATTTCCTCCCTCCCTCCTTTCACTCTTCTGCTTCCTCGTGCTGCTTTTCCTTGTTATTTGGTGTGCTTATTTTCCCTGTTTTCCAGTGCACGCTCCTCTTATGTCCCTTTTCTAACTGTCTTCAATCATTGTTGTGTTGTTCCCCAAAATGGCCTACATCAACTCTCTATATATAACAACCATAATCATTTTTCATCTTTCCCCATAATATCATTTAGAACAATGACATATAATGACATATAGGATATCACGGGATTTGTAATGAATGAAACATGGATTCATGATAGGGAAAGTATGAATACAATTTTAAATACAAAACAAATCTTTAACCCCAAATACATCTTATATACTCATATCAACACCTTCATATAACTACAATTCTCATCAATTCTGCCTATAATCCTCATTTGAAAATTTTCCTACTAAAATCCTTCAAACCATCAAATTTCTTGTGAGAATCGGGACATAGGAAAAGAAAATGATTTGGGAATAATGAAGGGTTTGTAATTAACGTAAAGTGAAAATAATGAATGGGAAATGTAATCTGTCAATGTCCTTTTATCAATTATAATAATCAATCACAAGTTCGAATCCCCCTTTTTTTATAATTTCTGGAAAACAATTAGTCAAAACATATTAACAAAATTCCCAAATTCTTCTTATCACAATGTTTTAATCCTTGGAACAACACCCATTTGAACTTTGTTCTATCAAAACTTGTATCCACTAAACTCATCTTTATGACATATTGAATCCAATATCAAGGTGATAGGGTGCAAGAAAACTTAACCAATAATATGTATCATTTGTCACATCTCAGCTTGTAGAAGGTCGAACTCTACTAAAATTCCCAAAACATTATGTCGACCAAGAAATCCCAATAACATGTTACCAGAAACTCATAAAATGAATTTGCAGAGACAAATATCAACAAGCAAGTCATGGCATGATGCTTGAGTCGGGGGACCCATAAAAGTTTTGCAATAACTCCCGAGTTTGCCCATCCATTATAGAATAAACAAATTGAAGCAAGGAGAAAGTGAAACCCTCATTCTAAACCAAACCCCATTTTGCAAGTAGTTCAATACCAAGTACAACCAAATGAGGAAAATCGAAATTGTTCAATCATTGACAAGATTGACAAGTCGAAATGGGAGTTTAATGGAATGATTTATTTTAACATGGTTATGATGGAAACATAAAGAAATGGGAGCTACATCCATGATAAACTACATCCAAATGAACCCTCATGCATTCATTTTTGTTGGGGTTTGAAACCATTTAAAAACCACAACACTTATCATAATCAGTCTAGTAAATATTTTCATAACCCAAAACATGGCAGGAGTTAAAAATGGGATTATTAAAATTAGTTATTTGAATGTTTCTTTTAAAATAAAAAGTCATAACGAGCACAAAATGAACCCATAGTGGACAATAGGGGACCAAAATCACATGAATCCCGGACAAGTAGTATCAACTGTGTTCATTACTGACAAGAACCCAACTTAACTTATTTTTTTGAAACTATACAAAACCCAAGTTGTGGCCATCATTTGCATTCGAACTTGTTATTTTTATTCCACTAAGAGATCAAACAACCCAAAATATTTTTCATTCAAGAAAATAGAGGAATATTCATAGCATACATACATGATGCAAACAAATGATCCAATATACCAATTGTATCATAGCAAGAGTGAAATATTGATGCTAGAAGAGTCAAAGAGCTCCATGCTTGCTGAAATTCGCCCAAAAATCTAAGAAATGTCAGTAGAATTCAATTCTTTGGTTTGTAATAAAAAATGTAAAGAATTAATCTCCAGTTCAATTGGCACAATAGCCTCTTGACCATACAATAACTGAAATGGGGTAAATCATGTACTATCCTTAGCAGTTGTACAATCTTCGCAGAGTGCATAAGTGAGAAGTGTGTGCCATGGGTGAGGTTTGTCTTCTATGATTCTTTTCAGAATTTTGACCAAATTTTTGTTAGTTGCATCAGCTTGCCCATTTCCCTTTGGGTAATAGGGGGATGAAGTGAAATGTTTGAAACCAATATTATTAAGGAACTGAGTTAGATTTGTGGAAATAAAAGCAGGTCCATTATCTGAAATAACTTCCAAGGGAAGACCAAATCTAGAGAAGATATTGGATTCTAAAAAGGAATTCACATGTTCATCTTGGGCATGTTTAAGAGGAACAACTTCAACCCACTTTATGAAGTAATATGTAGTTTTCAGTATGAAAATATGACCTGCAAAAGATGGTGGATTAATAGGACCAATAAAATCTAAACCACACTTGGAAAAGGGAAAATATGGAAGGACAAGTTGTAAAGGCATAGTAGAGAGAGATGTTCTTTACCAGCAAAATTTTGGCATTTATCACATGCCCTTACAAATTTATAGGAATATCGAAAAAATGAATGGCCAATAGTAACCAGTTCTAATGAATTTAAAAGTGGTGGCTTTGGAAGAAAATTGACCACCAATGTGATCAATAATATATGTTGTTGATCCATGAATTTCATTTAATATTTTTTGAGATGCATCGTTATCTATGCATTGTAGCAGCAATCCATCAGCAGATCTTCTAAATAGAGAATCTCCTAGAATGAGATACTTAGAATCTTCAAGACGGAGTCTCCTTCGTTGATGTTGATTCAAGTGATTTGGACACCTTTGATATTTCAAGTGATGAATGATATCCTTATACCAGGGGTGTTCGGTGAGACTAAGATTTTGATTTTCGATATAAAACAATGTTGAGAGTAGATTGTCTTCATCTTCAAAATTTTCACTTGGTTCAGAATGTTGAGCTAAGTGAATGGATAAGTCTCATCCCTTGATCATTTTGGAAGTCATGATTGTTAAATCATGTTTCTGGATTTTGGTGAGCCAATGTGAGTTGAAATGTACACTTGACATTGAGAGGGGGAGGTGAATCAATGTCTAGAAATTTTGGCTACTTTTCACACTTTCATAGATGAACTGAATCAAATGAATAAGATATGCAGTTCAATTAATTATTCATAAACATATAAAACACAAATTGTATGAAGTAGATATAATATCTTTCTTTTATTTATTTAACTTGTATAAATACATATAAAATCATTCTGTTAATATCTTTGATTTCAACTGAATATGAGAGATCCAACTCTCTGATACAAGACCCAGCTTGTAGTTCTCATATCAAACTGAGAAATGAGGAATCCAACCATCATAACAAGTCCCAGCTTGTTGATCTCATATCCAACTGAGATGTGAGGAATCCAACCCTCATAACAAGACTCAGCTTGTAAACATGAACCAACCTGGCAGAATGAACTTCCATTCAATCCATTATATATACATATATATTTAATCCACCAAGATGCTCTCTTCTCACCATTATTTCTTGTTTATATAGTCTTCCAACTGGTGTGAATTTGAAACATTGTGTCTTTTGATACTGAACCATTGTACCTTTCCATTTAAATGATAATATTAAACTTTAAATAATATCATTTTTCCTTTTTATTCTTTATTCATACTGCTCATGATTTAACTCTCTTTTAATCGTGACTATGTATCGATTCATTTTTTCCTCATGATTTGATCACAGCTATGGATAGACTCATTATATTGTTCCCATGCTTATGTTGCATCCTCAGTTTCCCAACAGATCATATTCAAGATTTTACCGATTCTTCGTATTGTTATGGTGTTAATTCTATGTTGAATTACTCTAGCAACCTTGAGTTGTTTACAGAAATGAAATATGTATGAGGTTCTTTCTTCAACCCAATGTTCAAATTACCGTGAGCTCAAAACCACAGGCTTATCCATTTAAGCATTTGTTCCTAGTGCTTTATTATTTTGCCCCTATTATTCTATGTGGGACCATATTCAAGCATCTAAGGGCTTATTACTTCTAGCCCATTTAGCTTCTTTACCTTATCACGTGACTGGTGTTGGAACTAGGTTCTTTGGTACTTCGTCCTTCGGGACTTCGGTCTTTTGCAGTCATTCAATCCTCCTAGAGTATATTTCTTTGAAGTGTGTATATTGTATTCACTAGTAGATCAGACGGTCAATATTAATATTTATTTGGATGGACAATCCTGGCTTATCCAAAGGCTTCAAACAAATCGATAGTCATGACTTAATATGCAGTTGAGTGGATGATTCTTGTTCACTTCAGAACTTTTATATGACCATAGATGGTGGATAGGTGTTAATCCAAACATGTTCTTAATCGCTTATCAAAATCAATGGTTGTGTTTTAATTGTATGTTGAGATGGATGTTTGTTATTTACTCTGGAACTTCAGAGATTCGATACTCTGGGATATTCAAACTCTGAGATATTTCAATCCCTCCGGAGTGATTACCTACTGAATAAGTCATAAATCGATGATGACTGATTGATGTCGGTTAACACCTCCACTTACGCTATCTTTCCACTATGGTTGATCAATGGTTGAGGATGCTCCCAAAGTAGATCAACAGTTAGCGTTACTTCAAGATTTATTCTTACTCTACCCTTCCACTATACTTGATCAACGGTAGAGAATGCTCCTGAATTAGATCAATGATTAGTGTTACTTCGTGATTTTGGCCTTTGGTGATTAGCTGATAACATAGGCTTCGATATCCTCGAAGTTAGTAATCCTGGAGTGACGTGGTTTGTGACATCATTGTTGGCGTGGAATTGACTGAGTGGATGCCACATGTCACCTAGATTCATCACTTTCGTATACCTAAAGTGCCAACTAGACCTTGACACGTGTGACCATCTGATTGCGCCACGTGTCCTACTGGCATGCTCCTGCTGTCGTGGATGATCCAACAACCCTCAGTGTTTAGGCTATCCTTCCACTTGGATGGCCTAGATTCATTTCGGCCTTCGGGACTTCGGGACTTCGGTTTATTATCTTTTTACCACTTCCCAATTCTCCCGGAGTGAGATTCCCCGAAGAATACACCTTGAGTAAATTGACTTCATCTAACGATCCTTATTTAACCTGAGAATCTTAACACGATCCAATGGTTTTAGGGAATTTATTTATTCAGGACCGCGGGCCTTTGGCATTGCTTATGCTATACTTCCTCTTTACTCGATCCAATGGTCGACATAATTCCCGAAGTGTTCCTTAGATCAATCAGTTGGCGTTTCTTTGTGAATTCGGGCTTCAGGAATTTGGGTTCAATTCGAACTCATTTTCACCGAAGTGGTCAGCAATGAGGTTGACCAGTTCTACTTAGCTTTAATCCAATGGTTGATATCTTTCCTGATGTTATCTGACGATTTTAATCAGAGACTTTGTGCCTTGGCGTTTCTTATCCTATCCTTCCAATTTATTTTGATCGGACGGTCAATATTACTCCCAAAAAAATTTCGAGATCGGATGACTCATGTCCACTTCAGGACTTTCATCTTCGGCTAAAATATTTCTCCTTCGAGTAATTTTATCCGAAGTACTCAGCGTCGAATTTGACCATTGTTCCTCCTACATGATCTGACGGTTTAAGTTAGTCCCAAATATTTAATCATACGACCATGATTCTCTCCTTATTTATGTAGGTTTCCTCTGTGATCCAACGGTTACATTTACATCCGAATTCTAAATGAACGACTCCAGTTTCTTGATTTTTATAAAGGTTTCCACATGTAAAAATTCTCTTTCTGAAACCTGATCTCCTGCATGACCTCAAAAGAATTATATCTTATGAGATTTTTAAAATGTACATGTAACAAATATCATCAATCCTTAGCAGTGATAGAATATTACATCGATGGAATTTACTAGACACTTTTTCTCCTGAACTTTATCCTTGCTACTCGGTTTCATTCTCTTTCCATCAATGACCCTTCATTACACATGGACAGACCTTATTGGACATCATGACACTAATGCCAATTGTATAACTTTGTTCATGATTGATTCATGTTGTATAAATTTGTTCATGATTGATTCATGTTTCCATCAATGACAACACATAACCAACAATGCCAACAATGTGAAAGCTTTCCTGAAAGATAAGTCTGTGAAAGCAAAAAATTGACAGCAGGAAAAGGGACTTTTACCTGTGTATGCTTGCCTAGGATGAAATGGTGAAATTATTATATAGCTTCAACAAGAGAAAAAACATGCTTCTCAATATAAGAATACTTAATTTCATCATCTGACAAGATTTGACTCATGTAAGCTACAGGTTTTTCATTATTCTGGTCATTGTTCTGTAAGAGAATAGTAGAAATTGCTTCTTTTGTAGCGTTTGTATATGTGACAAAGTCTTTTTCAAAGTTCAGTTTCACCATAAACGATGCAGGATTGATTTCTTTATTAATATTTATGAAAGAATTTTTGGCATCATCTGTCCAAGAGAAAGAACGATCTTGCTTAAGTAGATTATGGATTGGTTTAACAATAAAAGCAAAATCAGTAACAAACCTTCAGACAAAATTAATAGTGCCCATAAAATCTTGAATTTATTTCTTAGATGTAGGGGAAAGAATATTTAAGATAGCATAAATCCTATTAGGATCAATGTTTATTCTTGAATCAGAAACATTATGACCAATACGTTTACCTTGAGTGACACCAAAAATGGATTTTGAAGGATTTAAATAAATGACAAATTTCCTACATTGCATAAATACTTTTTGAAGATGACCAAAGTGATATGATCAGGTTTTGGAGTATATTGTTAAATCATCAAGATAAAATAGAATAATTTTTCCAATAAGATCGTCAAAATCTATTTGCATAGCTCTATGAAAGCTAGCACATGCATTAGATAAGCCAAAAGGCATTCGTTCATAGGCAAAGGTTTTCCAACAAGTGATAAACATGGTTTTATATTTATTAGTCCTTTTAACCTTGATTTGATTATATCCAAAAAACTCGTCAAGTAAGGATGTCATCTCAGATCCCGCAACTTGTTGTAATATCATTTCCATGTTATGAAGTGGAAAATTATATTTAACTCTTGCTCTATTTAAATCACGAAAAATCAACACAAATCCTAATCTGACCTATTTTTTTTCAAACAAGCACAAGATTTGAAACCCACTCAGAATACTTAACTGGAAAGATTGTGTGAGCATTTAACATTTTTTCTAATTCCTTTCAGATTGTGTCCTCAAGTGAAAGATTGATAGGTATTTGTTTTCCTAATTAGTTTTTCCCCTTCCTTGTTGGGAATGTAAGGTTGTATAATATTAGGATCGAAACCATGTAGATCCTCATATGACTAGGAAAAAACATCACAAAACTCATGGAACAAGTCCATAAATTTATTTTTTTCTTCATTGGAACATTGGGAACCTATCTTAATGATATTGAGAGACTTGGGAGTTCCAATATTCAAAGGGATGGTATCCCCAACTTTTATTTTAGACTCCTCTTATTTATTAATTTATGTATTGCCTACATCACTCGTCAAGAATGAACTCTCAAGAGGAGTCAAGCCTTTGGGAAATTTTTCATTTTCAAGGGAAATGATTTCTTTAGGATTATAGGGTTCATTGATCTGTAAGAAGGCACAAATGCCTTCATCATTTGGAAAAACTTGCCATGATTCTGCATTATCGGGGAGATGAAGTCGGTAAAGAGACAGAAATGTACAATCTATCCTTTGTGTTAAAAGTTGTCTTATGGGAGAAGTTGCAAAAATAGTTAACCTTTCAGCCACGGAATTAAGTTCTCTTTTTATATGAGTGATGTTGAAAGACAGTAGATTTGAGATTAATGCCCACACATCCTAAGTGTATCTCTTTAATAACTTGTTATTGGGCTTATAAATTTTCTTGACTAAATTTACAACAAATTATGAATCACAAAAAACTATAAGATGACCACAATCAAGGTTTATAAGCATTTTTTATGCCTAATAATAAGGCTTCAAACTCAGAAACATTATTTGTACAGGTAAAATCTAATCTATAAAATAAATTGTGAATTTTTCCTATAGGTGAGTACAAAATTATGTTAGCTCCATTACCTTCATTTGAACATGAACCATTGAAATGAATGTGTCACATATTGTCATCATAATTGTTTATTTGAATATGCAAATCATATTCATCATCAAACATTGAATATACACCCATGTATTCCTCAACAAAATTCGCATTAAGTTGTGGAACACTTTAAATATAGGGAAAAATCCTTCCTTCCCTTGGTACAATAATATTCTTTCCATTCTTAGGGATGGATAAATGTGAGCCATCTAACTAAAGGTAACCACTAGTTAAGGCTTTCCATTATCTACCCAAAATGATTGAATAGTTACTTACAGGCGTATCAATTACTTGTATATTTAGGGTGGTCCTTATTTCAGGGTGTGCATAGAGTACTAGAGCTACATCTTTGATTTCACTTATGGTATTTTATTGTTGATTATTATAGGAGAGCATAATTCTTGCATTTTTGTTTGTATAGGAAAGGCCTAACTCTTCCCTAATAATATTTGACATAATGCTTTGACCAGATCCACCATCTATAAGGAAACAGTGAGCTACTTTATCCATAATATTTACATAAAAATAAAATGGAGGATATTTTACAGGGTTTTTAAAGGTATGTACACGTATTTTATTTACATTTGAATCATCTCCCTCGGGATTTTCAGTCAAGTTGGTTATTCTGGAAGTTTTACCTTCCATAAAAAATTTAATATGTTGTTCCGGGATGGCAACCATATCCAAAATAGAAGCATCTGCTTTAATATTAGCCAATTGATTAAGGATATTATATTTAGAGGGAGGGAAAAAAGAATCTTTCCCTTGATTGTTTGCAGTCTTGACAGCCTGGGAGTTGGTTCCTTGAGGTGACATGCTTGGGGAAGAATTAGTGCAGGGAGGATCATTTCTTTTAGATTGGGGTAAGATTTATTTTTCGGTATAACTACCATAACATCATCGGGTTGATCCCAATATAGAACAACAATAGTAGTTTCAGACCTCTTACCGAATATTCTGTCCTTGGAATTCTTTTTATCTTCACAAGTGCTTTCGTCATGAGTTTCTTCACAAAAATTACACCAGGAACGAGACATGATAGCCTTTGGTTGAAAAGGATTATCATTTGGATTCCTAAAAGATGCTTGAGAATAATTTTCAGTAGGAGAAGAAGAGGAAGTGATTCCTTTCCTTTCATAAGAAATCATTATATTATGCATATCCTGAATAAGTTGCAAAACTACAGACATATCGATTTGTTTGACATAATCTCCCTTAGGAAGACCTGTCCTTTCATACTGCTATTCATACTCGAGACAAGTTCGAAGTGAAGATCCGAGATTATCTATAGCCTTTCCTTCCAATATATGGTGATAGTAAGAAGGCAAATCATTATAATAATGCATGAAAGCGGCATGGTTTTGGGGGTAGATCAATTCAGGAATTTGATTATACAAATTAGTGAAATGAAGATTGAATGATTTAATAGTTTCACTATTGTTATAAGTAATATTATTATATTCCCTTAGTTGATTAGTTGTACTTTTAGGTTTTCCTTATGTATATTTAAACCAATAGACCAATTCTTCCCACGTAGAGAATATTTTTGGGGGTAAGTCAAAAAAATATGTAGCTTCCTTCCCTTCAAGAGAGTTGAAAAATAAGCACATGCAAGTATCATTTTCATTTTCCCCTATATTGTGCCACGTGTTAGAAAAGGCCACCAAGTGTTCCTTTGTAGTGATAGTGCCATTTCCTGAAAACTTAGTCAGGAGATCCTTAAAATTTGGAAGGGGTTGGGGGGCTAGTGTGAGATTCAAGGGAGAAGATACATGCCATGGGGTGGTAGTAGAATCTTCTTAGAATTGAAATAAGCTATACCTTTTAATGAATTTTGTTGGATTGGCTACAGATTGAATTGGAATTTGATGGCTAAAGATACTCCCAATTATAGATGAAGATGAGGGATGTGAAGAAGAGGAACATATGGTAACACTACTACCACAAGAAGATGTCATATTTGAAGTGAAGTAAACAACAGGTAGGGTATATCTCACTAAATTAGATAAGGTTCGAAAAATAGAAGTTTGTTGGATTCGTATGACATCCTTTCTCCTTCCTATCTTAGATATAGGAAGGTTTGCAGGTGACAACCCTCTTGTTCTTAGAGAGATACAAGAGCTATATGACATATGCAAAATAATTCAATGAATAGGTTGATTTGTGGGTTTCGTTTGTTTGCATTCCCATTGTTCTCATATTCTAATATCTTCAGAAATGACTCCCCAAGAGCGGTGGAGTTCAGCTATGGTGTTAGTTGTCTCCAAAATGGTATAAAATAGGGTTAAATAAATTCTAGTTTGATCTTCAATACCTTCACCAATATTGGGTTGTCTAGTAACAGGAACAATCATGGAATCAATAAATTAAAACAAAATATGCACAATAAATAAAAGAAATTAATTACAAAAATAAAATACAAAAACTAGAGAGATATGGAAACATCTCCCCAGTATGGTCGCCAAATAAATGTTTAGTAAAAGGTATGAAGAACCTCACTCCAATATTTTCAAATCTTACTTGGATAAGGTAAGATAATTGGGATCGTTACCCAAGGTTTATAGCCTAAGTCAAAATTATCATTTGATTCATGAGCAATAAGTACAAGGAATCAATGTTGTTTTTTTATGATAATTATATATATAAATATATATGATGTTTAAGAAAAAGAAAGAAATGAAATGATAGTCTGAAAAGGTATCAGAAAAATACACATGTGAGACAAAACTAGCAAAATGATGTATTTATTGATTTCATTCTGAGATACAATAATAATCCCCTTTTCAAACCCATGCGAGGGTATGGACCAAAGCCAAATTTATAATTATTCGATGGGCACCATACAAAAAGACTTTGACAACAAAAGAAGACTGAGACTAAATATTTGGATCAACTTTGCCATAGAAGAATCATTCACTGACTCTTTCAATAACAAGTTTTTGAAGTATATGACTCAATCTTTGAATATTTCTACCTTCAATATGACCCTTATATCAGAAAAAAAAAAAATTGCTCTCCTCCCTTTGTCCCTCCTTGTGATGATCTTTTATCTCTTTCAAAAGAAGTTGTGGTAGTTTCAAATACCTTTTTAACTAAGTCTTAATTGACTTAACACAAATTAGGGACAAATAATAATAGTAAAATAATAAATAAGGGTATATTGAATAATAACTAATAGGTGGGACCCCCTAATTCCTTTTAAAATATTTTAAATTTTTTATTCCCTCCTTGTCGCTCTACAATTTATCCAAATAATAAACTATGCCACCAATTAAAAACTCATATATCATGCATTTAAAGTTCCCTTGTGTCTCCCAAAACCATTCACATATTTTCCAATAATTAAAATGTTTTGCCATCAAATAAACAGATATATGTGGGTTGTCCAAAAATGTCATATCATGTTGTCCCAATAATAAAAGTCAAAACATAAATTAAACTCTCCATTCACCATACATGAAATTCAAAAACCATATTTGTTGTGTGAGGAAGTTTTCCTCTTCTCACTACTTACTGCTTTGTTTGCCTTATCTGTTGATTTATCTCTTTCAACAAGAGGCCGGTTTGACCCTTGGGGTTGAATTTCACTAAAAACTAGAGGTTGTGCATCATTTTGTTGGGAATGAGATGTGATTGATTCTAAAGACTCTTTAGAGGATTTAGAGTGAGAGACACTTTTTTTCCTTTAATTGTCGAAAGATCGGGGATGGCGGTCTTTAATCTCTTACTGGCATGCAAAGACTGAACAAGGGAAATGACATGGTCAACTTGTTGGGAATGTTGGTTCAATGGAGGTGGTGAAGGAAGTGGCAATGAAACATTGGGCCAACCATTGTGATGAAATGAAGGTTGGTGAACAATTTCTTGCCACCCATCATTGATGGGGACTTCTGGTTGGAGAGAAACATGAGCAGGTACATGAACATTTGAAAAACTTTGATGAGGTTGGAAAGGGGGTCTCTTAGGTCTAGGATGAGGTTGTAACATTCCTTGACCAACTAGGTTGAAGAACCCAACTTGAAACAATTTATTTAATTATTGCAGTTTAGCATCGAAATGAATAGAAAACCTAGGTCTCCTATGGCCTCTTTGCCAAAAAATATTTTTTCCCATGTGTCCTCCTCTGCCATGGCTACCTCTAGTGAAAAAACACATATCTAAAGAAAATTCAAATCAAAATATGAATCAAAATAACTAATCAATCATCAAATACTATGCCTAAAGATAAAATGGAAATATTGTCTCTCTTCATTTCACGCATTAGAGTACATGCAAACAATTCATCACTCTCTATATAAAAACCATAAGCATTTTGCAGCTTGGTCCATAATATCATTTAGAACGGGGAGATATAATGACATATAGGATATAACGGGATTTTTAATAAATGAAAAATGAATTCATGACAGGGAAAGTATGAATATTCTTCTAAATACAAAACAAATCTTTAACCCAAATAAATCTTATATATTCATATCATCACCTTCATATAATTGCAAATATCATCAATTCTGCCTATAATCCTCATTTGAAAATTTTCCTCCTAAAATCCTTTGAACCGTCAAATTTCTTGTGAGAAACGAGACATGAGAAAATAAAATGATTCGGGAATAATGAGGGGTTTGTAATTAACGTAAAGTGAAAATAAATAATGGGAAATGTAATCGGTCAATATCATTTTATCAATTATAATAATCAATCACAAGTTAGAATCCCCCTTTTTTTTTTAATTTCTAGAAAACAATTAGTCAAAACATATTAACGGAATTCCCAAAATGCTTCTTATCACAATGTTTTAATCCTTGGAACAACACCCATTTGAACTTTATTCTATCGATTTTTTAATCCACTAAACTCATATTTATGACAGATTGAATCCAATATCAAGGTGACAGGGCGCAAGAAAACTTAGCCAATAATTTGTATCATTTGTCACATCTCATCTTGTAGAAGGTCAAACTTTACTAAAATTCCCAAAATATTATGTCGACCAAGCAATCCCAATAACATGCTAACAAAAACTCATAAAACAAATTTGCAGAGATAAATATCAACAAACAAGTCATGGCTTGATGCTTGAGTCAGGGGACCCATACAAGTTTTGCAATAACTCCTCAGTTTACCCATCCATTCCAGAATAAACAAATTGAATAAAGGAGTAAGTGAAAGCCTTGTTCTGAACCAAAAACCCATTTTTCAAGTAGTTTGAGACCAATTACAGCAAAATGAAGAAAATTGAATTTGTTCAAGGGTTGATAAGATTGACAAGTCGAATTGAGAGGTTAATGGAATGATTTATTTTAACATGGCTATGATGGCAACAGAGAGATACGCGAGCTAAAACCATGATAAATTACACCCAAACGAACCCTCATGCATTCATTGTTGTTGGGGTTTGAAACCATTTAAAAACCATAGCACTTATGATAATCAGTCTAGTAAATATTTCCATAATCCAAAAGATAGCAGGAGTTAAAAATGGGAGTATTAACAGTAGTTATTTGAATTCTTCTTTTAAAAGAAAAACTCGTAATGAGCACAAAATGAACCCATAGTTGACGATAGGGGACCAGAATCACATGAATCCCAAAAAAATAGTATCAACAATGTTCATTACTAACAAGAACCCAGCTTAAATTATTTTTTCAAAACTGTATAAAACCCAAGTCATGGCCATCACTTGCATTCGAACTTGTTATTTTTATTCCACTAGGAGCTCAAACAACCCAGAAAATTCTTCATTCAAGAACAGATAGTCATATTCATAGCGTACATACAACATGCAAACAAATGAGCCAATCTCCCAATTTTTTCAGAGCAAGAGTGAACTATTGATGCTAGAAGAGTCAAAGAGCTCCATACATGTTGAAATTTTCCCAAAATTCCACGAAAGAAACAACCCCAAATCTCAACAAACTATTGAAAATTTTGAAACCACAGTTAACAACAACGACGAGCTATCAAGCAAATGAAAATGCAAAAGGTGGTATACCAGAAAAAAGAAATGAGAAGATTTCATTTAATTCACATTGTTACAACCATTCACCAACCATTAATTGCATCCAATAAAATCTTACACGGTGGAGCGCACTCAGTGCCAACTCAAACCCAATCTCATGTCATTTATCAATCCATCAACCAAATATTTGATATATATTCCATACTCAAAAATGGATAGGAGCATCATTGTTTTTTAAAGAAATCAAATTAAATAAAACATCAAGTAACATGAAGTATGGTATATGAGACTTGCATTGTAACTTGAGTTCATTCATACTTGTGCGCGATGTCTCTAACATAAATTTGGAGCCTTTATATGATATCATTAGTGATATATGGTAAATAAAACTTGACTAACCCCTTTTTTTAATTTAAAACATATTTCATTCATAACACCTATTTGCATTTTGTATGCAGCATGGTTTTGATTGAGGTCCTTTTCTTTTGACGGATAGCACATCATTTAATATGAGGATGGAATTATCGCCAATTACTGTTGTGGAGCCATTTTATGCATGTGTGAACATCAAATTTTAATCATACCACAAAATTCCTATGAAAGTCATATTGTCTAAGAGGGAATCAACTTATTACACTTTTCTCCTAAGGGGTCCCACCTATTAATTAGTAATACCTTATAGTATAAGTATAATGTATTGCAATTCTTTGTA
This sequence comes from Picea engelmannii, assembly GCA_009831015.1. Classification (NCBI taxonomy): domain Eukaryota; kingdom Viridiplantae; phylum Streptophyta; class Pinopsida; order Pinales; family Pinaceae; genus Picea; species Picea engelmannii. The sequence goes on along the minus strand of ML790379.1, from coordinate 82,014 downwards.
GACGGGATTCTCGTTGCATTTTTATGCATCAACAAACATCTAATAAATACCCAGACAACATCTAAAATGATAAGCAATGTAAAAACAATGCCCAGCAAAAATTGGAGCTTGTCTTGGCAAGTAGAAGTTAGCTAGGATGATTAAAATAGACCTGTCAAAATTCAAGTTGACCAACACTATAAACAATTCGACCCATCACGAGTCAAGTCGGCCAAAATATGAGTCGACCCAACAATAGATCAACCGGAAATGGATTGATTTGTTCAGAGAAATAAAACTCTATTTCGATTGGAACATAAGTCAACTAGGTAAGGAATTAATTCGCCCATACTATAAAGTAAAATTGACTAGTATGCTTTAGTTGGCTTAAGAAGAATCCAATCGACCGAGAGAGCTTGTAGTTGACCAGACATGGAATAAAATGCCCTGGGATGATGCAACTCAGCCAAGCACGAAGGAATTCACCCAACATATTTAAATTCAACTTGACATCTAATTTAGACGCCCTAGCACTAGATTATTTGACCCAGTTTTATTCAATTCGACGAGAGGGTGTTAATTCGACTAGCAATTGAAGTTAATCAACCAACAACAATTCGATTGTCCGGAGAGAGAGGATTATATTCCTTTTAGATAAAAAAATCTTGAGCAATTATTTTACATTCCCAAGCAAGGTAAATTTGGCCAACAGAGAGATTTGTAATAGTGATTCTTCGACTTCAAAAGTAATTGAACAATGGACATTGGAGAGCAGTTGTTTTTCTTTATTTCCATTAAAACCCAATTTTAGACAGCAATAAAAAAAACACACGGGAAATTCATATCTCATCTCAGGAATGAAGTGAATAAAAAACCAATGCTCAACATAATTAAATCAAACACAACCCATCACCAATGAACTCATAATTTTTTCACTAAAAAACCAAACGGGAAAAACTACCTTCGAATGGTGCTCAGTATTTTCATTATGGAAATCTTTGGTTACACTGCATTCATGGATTTGATGCCTCTTCCTCTTACAACCAAAAAATACCCTTTTCAAATGAGAGTGAGGTAAGAAATAGGGAGAGTTCGAGGATAGGGGGAAGACTAACAGACCTGGCCCTATGTTTCTCATACCTCATCCTTCTCTCATGGTCAACTTTTAAATTACATTTAATTTTTCATTTTCCTCTCGTTCTCATTTTTTTGTCCTATTAGAATTTCAAATTTACATTCCTTTACAAATTTTATTGACCTTCATTAATTGTCAGTTTAATATTACAAATACTGAGTCTTACACCCACTCATCAGTTCAGATCCATTTTGGATCAGAAAGAGAGAAACCAATCTTCTCAACTTAGACTACAAAATATTACACATGCATAATATCATGTTGTGAGGTGAAACATGACTTGAGAAAGGCCCACACAATAGTGCTCTTTTCACTCTTGTAGTTTATTGGTTAAAGAAGAAATTCCAATCACACAAGCACACAACTCACTCAGATTTGTTTAGTTGATCAAGTATCCATTAGTGTCTCACGGGTAGGAGGCTTAGGTTGTAGTGTCTTTAGGCTACTCCCTTGGGTGGCTTAAACACTTGCAAAAGTACTCAGTTGACTCTGCAATCCTTAATCCCATCCAAAAAAAAATTATAAGTGTTAAAGATAAATCAAACATTCATGAAAATGGAACTAATGCTACAACAAATAAACTATTGTAACCAGGGATTAAAACTATCAACAGTAAAAAGTGAATTAAATCTTATGGACAGTGAATCATTAGCACAAGAGATTAGTAATGGATATGAATATGTTGTACACGCACAACAACCTCAAAAACATTTTTTCTTAGCATCTCTTTAATACAATAAATTGGGCCCCCCTCCAATTATTCCTACTAGGCCCCCGCACTCTCTCTCTCTCGTGTAAACAACTAATCCTAAATTTTCCTCTCACTCTACCCACCTTACCACTTCTAATTCCTCCTCATACCACCTTGACCTATTGATCCTCTATTCGTTGAGTGCCCTCTTCTTATGTTGAGGTGAGTACCCTCTTCCTATGTTGATACGTAATGTACCAACACACACATCTTTCTTCCACCTTCACATTGACACGCCATTGATTTCCTCGTCAATACATCGGTCACCATCCTTCGAGCTTGACTAACGTGTTGGCATGCTTCTGATAAACCTCACCACACACATTTTGTTCATTTTTGAAGTGCATGTGATCAAAGTTGAAAAATCAATAGCGTCCATGCAATTATCCTCTCCGCACTCACACCTTTCATAGGTTGGCTTCCTTCCACTTTCATCGATGCATCGCATATTGGAAGCACTCATCCCTTTTTCTTTGATACACTGCATATTGATTATGTTTGTTTCTTCTTCATCTATGCAATACTTGTTGATAAGTTTCCCTCACCTGTCCCTGATGTGTCAATGACAGAGTGTCGACCCCTCATTGTCACCAAGCACATCGATGATGATCTTCCTCTTCTCGCCAAATTTGACTCAGACAACAAGGCTCACCTTCACCTTGAGGCCTATCTCATCCTCCTCCAGCTCGGACCCTTCTCGTTGCACCCATCAGTCAATCTCCCAAACATTTATGGTGACTAATATCTCCACGCCTAGATGGATAATTGATAATTGATGCCTACCATGCCTAACCTACTTCATGATTGCATTTGTAATCGAGTTTGTCTATGTCGCCAATAGCTCACATTCACTTATTGTACCATCTTGTTTACTTTGCATTTATTGATTCTATGGCTAGGTCTTGATTGTGAAAACATCATTTAGCATCTAATGGGACAACCACATCACCTATTGGTCTTGCGCTAGATCTAAAATGTATCTTGAAGGAAAATTGGTCATCCCATCTCTTACACGGTGCTAAATGCATTGAACGTCAATTGGTTGTTTTGGAATATTTATAACTTTGTTCTACTAACACTTTACCTCAGCTTTGATGGTCTAATTCAAATCTTATATATCACAGATGGTACATAAACTGAAAAAATTAAATCTGGGTGAATCAGCAATGAAAGCGAGACCTGAACTTTCATTAAAAGACACCTTTGAGAGCAATTTTTGACATCCATCAAAGTGAAAATTTCACCCCTAAGATGATATATTCATATGATTTTTTTCATTCTGATTCCAATGCAACTGAGGCCCAAAAGTACCAAAACCGATTGCCTAGGTATCTCACCCCCAATTTTTTGTGTCGGTCGTTATGCATGTGAGATGTTTGTACGGAAAAGTTAGTAGGGTTTCCAAGAGCGTCTCTCTGTGTTCTTTGCAGCACAAAATACGATACTCAAATCCTATGTCATACGAGCGGTTTATGAGTCTTGAAAATATCCTTCAAACAACATCAGCACAGGTCTGCATCCTTAGATTCTCACCTCCTTAAAGTTACTTTGGGTAAATATTGGTTCATATTGAGTAATTTCAAGGTTTAATATATATTGAATTTAAATAATTTTTATTTTATATGGAATTCATATTATTTAAATATTAATATATGCAAAAGAAAATATTAAAGGATATTAACCGTCAGTAAAAGTTAATTTGGAGGTTGCCAAAATCATCAGAGGTATTAACAAGAATTCTGATAACATCATCAGAGAAGTCAATAGAAACTTTGTCGAAAATCATTGGAAGACTTGAAAGTAAGATCTTTGAATCCATCGAAGGTGATGAAGGAAAATTTGTCGAAGTCAATCGGAGGATATGAGACCAAGTGCTCTGAAATCCAGTATTCTCCATCGACAGAGATGAAAGGAACTTCGTCGATGTTCATCGGCGAAGTTGAAGGGAAATAATCTGAATCCATCGGCGCACTTAAAAGAAACTTTGTGTAGGCCTCAACGTTACAAACCCAACGCAACTTGAACGGGCTCAAACGGATGTTGTATGCTCCAAATATTGCGATATGTTCATTTTTCCAAACAGGCAAAAAAACAATGTTGATTGTACAGTCTGTACAGTGCCACGTGGCAACTGACTGTGTTGAGATTCAACAAGAAGATCCTAGTGAAAATTATGCACCTACACTAGGATGGAGCCTCAGGCTATTTTTAGGTGGAAGTCTATTTTTAGATGATGAGAAAATTATATTTATAGATGATGTCTATTTATAGATGGTGAGTGAATTCTATTTATAGATGTATGTCGACTATTATTCCTTAATAATAGTTGGACAATAAATATTATTCTATTCTCAATGAGCACTTGGAAATAGTTAACTGAAGTGGAAAATTAGTTAGCTATAGGAAATTCGAGTTCAAAGGTTGACTGGTGGGACATGCAAGTCGAATTAGTTGTAATTGAGTGATTCGAAGTTGTAACAGAGTTGGATGTGTAGTTATGTGAGTTGTGAAGTAGTTTAACTCAGTTAAGTGAGTTAAGATCAGTTTTACTAGTTGTAAATGAACTTACACTAGTGAGAGATCAGTGAATTAATTATTAATTAATTCACAAACAATGATCTCACATGACACTGAAGATTTACCACTGTTAACTACATGCATGTCAGATCCAGTGGAGACCCAGTTGAGATAACAGGTGAAAGGGACAGTTTGACTATCATTTGTGACATTAGTGAGTGCACTCATGAAACCACACACACAATGGATGTGCCCATGAGGATTGCGCAGCCTAGGCAAGAGGGATTCATTTATTTGCAGAGATTTCCATTAGCAGGGATAGCGCAGAGGAGGTAGGTTGTCTGGAAGCAGTAAATTGGCACATGAATTTGTCAATTTTTGTATGACAGTGTGAGACGATTGTATATTGTACTGAGAGCTATTGGATTAGATTTTTGTATGAGATTTTTTTATGATCCATGATATATACATAATACATGATAGTGGGGTTTTTAGCTTTATGCTTTCCCGGTAAAACATCGGTGTTATGTGTGATTGATCTTTCTTCTTGATATTTCAATTGGCGATCGTGTTTTAAATTTCGCAAGAATTTTAGTAGAAGCGATTATGTATTTAAAAGTGGCAAATAATTGTTAGATCAGGAGAATCCAGGAAATACATAATTTGTATTGAAATTTCTACATGGTATCAGAGTGAAGAAGATTGCAGAAGTTGAGTTTGTGATTGGATAGAATTTGAATTTGCAAAAAGACTTTCTCGGTGCTACAGCTGATTCAAGATCGAAATGGACTTCAATGGCTTGAGGTTAGAGTATGCACTCGAGGAAATATCGAACTACATTGCTTCGAAGGACAGGATGGAGGTAGTACTTGAAGACAATGGCTTGAAGGAATTCATTGACAAAGATGTTCATAAGCTAGATGTTGCAGATGCTGCAAATATTGATGCATGGAAAATGAAAGTGGCAAAGGCGAGGAGGATCCTGTTGGAGGGAGTATGAGACCACATTGTCTCAAGCCTCCATGGGAAAGTCACACCATATGCAATGTAGAATACTTTGACAAATCTATTCCAAAACAGCAGCGACCATAGGAAATTGGCGCTCAAAGATAAACTCGGGAAGATCAAGATGGAGAAGGGTGACTCCATTCCAAAATATCTCACGAAGTTTGTCCAATGTTGGGATGAGTGGGGGAGTTTGGGAATAATAGTCTTTGATGATGATTTGGTGAGCTTGGCTCTCCTAGGAATTCCCAAGAATTGGAACAGTTATCAAGACTCTATCAATGGAAGGGAAAATTGCCAGATTGGGAATGACTATGGTCGGATCTAGTGCAGGAGGAGTTCAGGTAGAACACCAGAGATGGATCTTCATCAAAGCATGATGATGAAGAGGATTGTGCTTTGGCTGGAAAGGCAAGGAAAGGGAAGGGGAAGAATTTCCATTCAAAATCTGAATCTAAAGGAAAGAAGCTGGATTTGTCCAAAGTGAAGTGTTTCCACTGTCCTGAACATGGGCATATCGCTACTAATTGTCTGCAGAAGAAGAAGAACAAGAAGGTTGATGGAGTTGTAGCTGGTGAGGCCCTTGCCTCACAATTTGAACTTGACTTCTCCTTGATCGCATGCATGGTGTCAAGTGCATTGGGATCGGTGTGGTATTTGGATAGTGGCGCTTCCTTCCACATGATGGGAGATAAGGAGATTTTCAGTGACTTGGAGGAGAGAGATCTCAAAATGCATATAGATATGGGCGACGATGGACAATACAGTGCGAATGGCATTGGTACCATTACCTTTCAGAGGGGTCAGGTAAACAATTTCAATTGAAAGATGTTATGTATGTTCCAGGTCTGAAGAAAAACTTGGTCTTAGTCGCAATGTTGGAGGACAGAGGCTATGACATTTTTTTCAGCGATGGAAAAGCTTTCCTGCAACATAAAACAACGGGTCAAGTCAAGAAGATAGGGATTCGTGTTAAGAATCTCTACAAGCTGGAGGTAGATGGTTGCGCTGCCATGATGGGAAAGGTAGAAAAAGTGGTGAGCCAGGATGAGGGTGAATTATGGCACAGGGGATTGGGCCATCTTCATCATGGAGCCTTGAAAATCATGTAGAAAATATCTACTGGACTTCCAATGGGAACACTTTCTCAATTAGATCAGTGCAAGGGTTGCACCATGGGGAATTATGTAAAGTCCACCTTTCATGAAAAGGAGAACCATGCTTCGGTGATCCTGGAGAGAATTTACACAGACGTGTGTGGACCATTCTCAGTTGCTTCAACAGCAGAACATAAGTTTTATGTTATTTTTGTTGATGACTTTTCTCATAAATGTTGTATCTTCTTCATGCAGAAGAAGGATCAAACATTCTCAAAGTTCTGTGAGTTTAAAGCATTGGTGGAGAAAGAGTCGAGGAAGCAAGTGAAGGCTCTGAGGAGCGATAATGGTGGAGAATACAGCTCTAACGAATTCAAAGAATTATACACCAAAGAAGGAATTCGAAGAGAACTCATAGTGCCTCATAACCCACAGCAAAATGGGGTCGCGAAGAGGAAGAACAAAATTATCGTGGGTGCAGCACGAGCGATGTTGCATGATCAAGGCATACCAATGCATTTGTGGGTGGAAGCATGCAACACTGTGGTTTATGTGCAAAACCGTTGTCCTCATAGAGTACTTGGAATGAGTACACTTGAAGAAGATTTCACTGGTAAGAAACCTGATGTTTCTCATTTTAAGATTTTTGGCTCATTTGTTTATATGCATGTGACCAAGAACGCCAGGAAGAAGTTGGAGCCGACTGCTAAAGTTGGGATATTTGTGGGGTACACAGAAACACCCCATAATTATCATGTGTATTTTCCTAACAGTAAGATGATTGTTATGCGACGGGATATAAAATTCGATGAGGGGAATTCCATGCGGATGTCGCTTGAGAGAGAGCTAGACTTACATGCAGAGGAGGAACTGCTCGTTCCCAAAGATGAGTCTCAAGATGTGGATTAGCCACATTAGGAGGTTCATGGAGTGGAGGAAGCCACTCATGCAGAGCCATCCATCATAAATGGCAGAAAGCGCACCACGGAAGCTGATAGATTGAGACCAGATGTTGCACAGAATGTAGGAGCCCCTACTTCACAGAGTAGACAGAGACAGTTTCCTGATAGATTTATTGGATACATGGCTCTCATGAGAAAATGTATTGTGACTGAACCATCTTCCTTTCAGGAAGTAGTGCAAGATCCCACTTGGGCTGATGCAATGGTGGAGGAGTATGACTCCATTTTCAAAAACAGTGCATGGGAATTTTTCCCAAGACCGGTCGACAAATCAGTGGTAGGCTCGAGATGGATCTACAAGGTAAAGCAAGCTGTCAATGGGAGTGTTGAGAAATACAAGGTTGGATTTGTGGCATGGGGATTCTCACAGATCAAGGGGGTAGATTATGATGAGATCTTTGCACCTATCATAAGGTACTCTTCCATAAGATCCATCTTTTCACTCTCAACACAGATGGGTTGGCGCATTCATCAGATGGATGTAAAAACTGTGTTTCTCAATGGGATCATTGAGGAAGAGGTGTACATAGAGCAGCCTAAAGGATTTGAGATCTTCAGCAGTGAGTCACATGTGTGCCAACTCAAAAGAGCGATGTATGGGTTGAAGCAAGCACCTCGTGCTTGGTACACTCGGATAGACAGCTATTTCACTGGACTGGGCTTCACCAAAAGTGAAGCGGATGCAAACCTATACCAAATTGTGGTGGAGGGTAAGTTTTTTATCATTTTTCTTTATGTTGATGATTTAATACTGACTGGTGATGAGCAGCTGATACACTCATGCAAGGATGACCTTGCAAAAAAGTTTGAGATGAAGGATATGGGCCTCCTTCATTATTTCCTTGGATTGGAAATATGGCAACGAGATGGTGAAATTTTTGTGTCTCAAGGCAAGTATGAAAGGGAGATACTGGGTAAGTTTCACATGGAGGGATGCAAACCCATGGATATTCCTCTTCTAGGAAACTGGAGGAAAGAGGATGTTACTTCTGGAGAGGTAGTGTATGCTACTGTCTATCGACAGTTAGTGGGTTCACTAATGTATCTAGTGAACACAAGACCGGACATTTGTTGCGGTTAACCAGCTGAGTCAAGTGATGGTTAAGCCTACCAAGCTTTTTTGGAAGGCGGGTAAGCATGTCCTGAGATACCTGAGGGGCACATCTGAGTATGGCTTATGGTACAGACAGATGAATGAGGTGAAGTTGCATGGCTTCACGGATGTAGATTGGGTAGGCATCCCAATAGACAAAAAGAGCACATCAGGGGGGATCTTTAGTATCGGATCTACAGTTTTTTCTTGGTACAGCAGGAAACAGAGATCCATGGCACTCAGTTCAGTGGAAGCAGAATATATGGCAGAGAGTCAAGCTACATGTGAGGCTATTTGGATGAGCAAGATCTTGGTTGGTTTGTTTGGTTCTCATTTAGATCCGACAGTAATTCATTGTGATAATCAGTGTTACATTAAACTCTCGATTAATCATGTGTTTCATGATAGATCCAAGCATATAGATATCTGGTATCATCATATCAAAGATTGTGTGCAGTAGAAGATCATGCTACTTCAGTACATTCCTACAGAAGATTAGGATGCAAACATTCTGACGAAGGCACTCACCAAGAGAAAATTTGAATACCATCAAGATAGGATCGGGGTGAAGGATAATCCCTTTCTTGTTGAGAGGGAGTGTTGAGATTCAACAAGAATATCCTAGTGAAAATTATGCACCTACACTAGGATGGAGCCTCGGGCTATTTTTAGGTGGAAGTCAATTTTTAGATGATGAGAAAATTATATTTATAGATTATGTCTATTTATAGATGGTGAGTGAATTCTATTTATAGATGTATGTTGACTATTATTATCCCTTAATAATAGTTGGACAATAAATATTAGTCTATTCTCAATGAGCACTTGGAAATAGTTAACTGAAGTGCCAAATTAGTTAGCTATAGGAAATTTGAGTTCAAAGGTTGACAGGTGGGACATGCAAGTCAAATTAGTTGTAACTGAGTGGTTCGAAGTTGTAACAGAGTTGGATGTGTAGTTATGTGAGTTGCGAAGTAGTTTAACTCAGTTAAGTGAGTTAATCTCAATTGTACTAGTTGTAACTGAACTTACACTAGTGAGAGATCAGTGAATTAATTATTAATTAAGTCACAATCAATGATCTCACATGAAACTGAAGATTTACCATTGTTAACTACATGCATGTCAGATCCAGTGGATACCCAGTTGAGATAACAGGTGAAAGGGACAATTTGACTATCATTTGTGACATTAGTGAGTGCACTCATGCAACCACACACACAGTGGATGTGCCCATGAGGATTGTGCAGCCTAGGCAAGAGGGATTCATTCATTTTCAAGGATTTCCATTAGCAGGGATAGCGCAGAGGAGGCAGGTTGTCTGGAAGCAGTGAATTGGCACATGAATTTGTCAATTTTTGTATGACAGTGTGAGATGATTGTATATTGTACTGAGAGCTCTTGGATTAGATTTTTGTATGAGATTGTTTCATGATCCATGATATATACATAATATATGATAGTGGGGTTTTTAGCTTTATGCTTTCCCGGTAAAACATTTGTGTTGTGTGTGATTGATCTTTCTTCTTGATATTACAATTGGCGATCGTGTTTTAAATTCCACAAGAACTTTAGTAGAAGTGATTCTGTATTTAACAGTGGCATATAATTGTTAGATCAGAAGAATCCAGGAAATACATAATTTGTATTGAAATTTCTACAGACTGTATAGTTTGTACGGTTGTACAGCTGACGTGGAAGGGTACAGTTGGTGCTGAAGTGGACAGATAGGTGGGCCAATCAAGGAGTGACATGTGTCACCACTGCAAGGGTGACACATGGCACATCTGTATGGTGCTTACGTGGTAGGTACAGTGGCATGTGACGTGGCTAGCAGATGATCGAATAGTGTGCTGACACATGGCAGTTAGCTGGCGTAAGGTATGGTGCCACGTGGACCAGTCATGGGCTGCCACGTCGCACCCATGTATTGGTTGTATGTTTTGGAAAAATGTTGGAGTTTATGGGGTTCGAACCGTGGACCTCATGGGAACTAAATATTTGTGTAGGTCGGGCTAGCAGCCCGCCTATAGGTGTCACTTAACAAGTATGGCGCAAATCTTCTATTTGAGTTTGAATGGAGGGCTATTCAGTGGCAGATAGGGTTGGGGCTAAGCCCCAGCCCCTAGCATGGTCCTTTGCATGTCCATACGACCTTTAGCACAGGACCACCCTCCTTAAACTTCGACGTGCACGGGAATAGTGTTATGGGTCTAGCCTTCGGTCATGGGCATTACCATAAGACCCGGGCCTTCCTAAATTTTTGGTGCGCGGTTATTATATATATGCCACAGCCCTCGGTCTTGTGAACATGCCACCATATGACCCTGGTTCCTCTGTGTATTGGTGTTTGTTATGGTTTCAAGATAGCCCTGGTTCCGATAATACACCATATGACCTGGTTCTTTAGATATTAGGGAAGATTAGGTGGGGTTAGCCCCGGGGCCTGGTCGATCAGGCTAGCCCATCGACCAAGGGGATAAACCACAGACTAATCCATTGGGAGCTCTATCTGTTTAGGCGTGTGGATGTCTGGGACCTGGCCACATGGGCCATGCATGTAACCAATGGCCTATTGACTGGGGGGCTTAATAGCTCTTGGGCGCGTGGGGACTAGTTTGAGCTCCTATGAATGCCCAGATGACCAAGAGCACAACGGGAAAGGGGCCAACATGCCCAGCTTAGCCCGAAGCCACATGGAGACACCCCATATGACCCGGGGCTCGAGAAAAAAGGGTTGCGCCCATATTTTATGCAAATAGTGGGTTTTAACTTTATAGTATGCGATTTTTAATGGATTTAGCCTGTTATTGGGGGATTTAATCCATTTTTGAGGGATCTTAGGCCCTTTTTTAGGCTAGATCTTGGGGGGAAGTTGGAAGATGGTTACCAACTTCAGGCCTATATAAACCAGAGGCTCTTGAAGCCATGAGAGGAGGTTGAGAGAAGGTTTATGTTGAAGATTTTTCAAGCCAAAGCCATTTTTATGTAGGGACGTTGTTGAGGAGAGCACCTTTGTGAGCCATTTATGGGAGCTCTGGTCATCCGATTTTAGTGTCGTTTCTTTTGTTGGGTTCTAGAGATCTGGTAGAACAAGACCAGATCAGTTTGTAACCCTTTTGGCACTACTGTGATGTACTTTTAAAGCTTCAAACAGAAATAAGAAAGCCTCACCCACTGAGACAAAGGCCCGGAGACGTAGGTGAGATTGTCGAACTCTGTTATCACTTTGGTGTTTTATGGTTTGTTGTTCTCATGCTTATGTTTAGATCTGTACATTGCTTTATGGCTGTCATGTTTACTTTATAATTCTTCCTCTTTCATTCATCTTCCTAAATGGTTAATTAACACATGCATAATAACTCAACCAACATTGTATAAAAAATCTTTTCGGATCACCCACACAATAGTGCTCTTTTCACTCATGTAGTTTGTTGGTTAAAGAAGAAATTCCAATCACACAAGCACACAACTCACTCATATTTGTTTAGTTGATCAAGTATACATTAGTGTCTCACAGGTAGGAGGCTTAGGTTGTAGTGTCTTAACCTACTCCCTTGGGTGGCTTAAACACTTGCAAAAGTACTCAGTTCACTCTTCAATCCTTACTCCCGTCAACAAAATCATTTCTAAGTGTTAAAGATAAATCAAACCTTCATGAAAATGGAACTAATGCTACAACAAATAAACTATTGTAACAAGGGATTAAAACAATTAACAATAAACAATGAATTAAAGCTTATGGACAGTGAATCATTAGCACAAGAGATTAGTAATGGATATGAATATGTTGTACACGCACAACAACCTCAAAAAAAAAAAATCTTAGCATCTCTTTAATACAATAAATTGCCCCCCCCTCCAATTATTCCTACTAGGACCCCCGCACTCTCTCTCTCTTGTAAACAACTAATCCTAAATTTTCCTCTCGTTCTACCCACCTTACCACTTCCAATTCCTCCTCATACCACCCTGACCTGTCAATCCTCTCTTCGGTGAGTGCCCTCTTCCTATGTTGATACATAATGTACCAACACACACATCCTTCTTCCACCTTCACATTGACACACCATTGATTTCCTCGTCAGTACATCGGCCACCATCCTTCGAGCTTGACTAACATGTCGACGTGCTTCTGCTAAACCTCACCACACAGTTTGTTCATTGGTGAAGTTCACATGATCAACATTGACACATCAGTAGTGTCCATGCAATTATCTTTTCCACACTCACACCTTTCACAGGTTGGCTTCCTTCCACTTTCGTCGATGCATCGCATATTGGAAGTGCTCATGCCTTTCTCTTTGATACACTCCATATTGATGAGGTTTGTTTCTTCTTCACCTATGCACTACTTGTTGATAAGTTCCCCTCTCATGTCCCTGATGTGTCAACGAAAGAGTGTCGACCCCTCATCGCCACCAAGCACATCGATGATGATCTTCCTCTTATCACCAAAGTTGACTCAGTCAACAAGTTTCACCTTCGCCTTGAGGCCTATCTCATCCTCCTCCAGCTCGGACCCTTCTTTCTGCACTCGTCAGTCAATCTCCCAAACATTTATGGTGACTAATATCTACACGCCTAGATGGATAATTGATAAATGATGCCTACCACGCCTAACCTACTTCATGATTGCATTTGTAATCGAGTTTGTCTGTGTCACCAGTAGCTCACATTCGCTTACTGTACCATCTTGTTTACTTTGCATTTCTTGAGTCTATGGCTAGGTCTTGATTGTGAAAACATCATTTAGCATCTGATGGGTCAACCACATCACCTATTGGTCTTACGCTCTGAAGCCGTTGGAGGTGATGAAGGAAACTTTGTCAAAGTCAATCGGAGGATATGAGACCAATTGCTCCGAAATCCAGTAGTCTCCATCGGCAGATATGAAAGGAAGTTCAAGGGAAATGATCTGAATCCATCGGAGCACTTAAGAGAAATTTTGTCAAATTTGTCGGCAACCATGAGAACGACGAGCACAGTAACAACTCATTTGGCATACCCAGCAGTATTGTGGCCTTCTTAGTCGATCCATTCGGCAGTGTTGGGAAGAAAGAGACCAATATACCTGGAAGCGATGCAGAGGATGAAGAGATAGAGGGAATGGCTGTCAATCTCGCTATTCATCTGCACCAACCCTTTTCTTTCAGGTTCATACTCATTCTATAATTTATATGGCTTCAATCCCAGAGATGAAATTAAAACATTATAATATTTATGGTTCCTTTAAATCAATGAGAGCTGGCTATTCTCGAAAGCTTCAGGTTGGCTTGACACATGGGCCAGAAAATGTTAAGCCTCTAGTAAAGAGGATTGATGATTTGAGAAACTCCTGCTTGAGGTTCAACCAGATAAATATCAAATATCCCCACTAACCACAACAGCAGAACGTGATTCTGGTCTTCAACTTTCACCATCACATATTGACATCACAGTGAATGGACCAGTTCTTGGCATTGAATTTATATAGGCCCTTGTTGATGTTTGTGGATCAGTGATATGCAAGGAAGGATGTGACTCCTCGGTTTCTATTTCGCTTACTTCTCTAGTTGTCAAGGATTCAGGGAAGTTAAACTCTATAAGTTTAACAAATGAGAGAAGTGACTTCAAATTAAAAAAATCTTACCCGGTGCATGGCATCTTGAGGTAAAACATAGACCTTCATCTGATTTGTTAGACTAGGATGATGACTGATGTTGGGAGAGAAAGGTTATCGATGTCAATGTTGGTGTTTTCGATCATACATAAATAATATTTATTCAAAAGGGATATTGGTTGCATATCATGTCTACTTATTTTGTGGCTCCTTGCATCATGCCGCTAAACTAAGAACCCACGAATTTGTTGATTGAGAAAGGATGGGTGAAAATCTGCTTAGAATCTCCTGGTGTGCACATGCTTCATTTCTTGAACTCGTGCATTTTCTTCGAAATGTCTTCATTAGAATTCAACACATTGAGGGAGCGAGGAGAGGGTGGAGAGAGAGTGAGACTGATTGTGAGAGGAAGGGGGGAGATAGAGGCATGGGGTGGAGAGATATAAATAGTTTAATGGGGGATAGAAAGTACATGTGTGAGAATGTGAGAGGAAGAGAGAGGTAGACAAAGAGAGGAGGTAGAGAGTGAGAGAGTGAGAGTATGGGGGGTAGAGAGTGAGATTATGGGGGGTCTATGTCATGGTCTATGTCAATATCTAGGTCAACATATAACTCTATATCTCGATCTATGTCATGGTCTAGGTCATGGGGGGAGATAGTGAGAGTCAGAGAGTCAGAGGAAGAGTGGACAAAGAGGTGGGGGTATAGAGCTAGGGGGGTCTAGGTGATGGTATAGGTCTAGTTCATGGTCTAGGTCATGGTCATGTTCATATAAGTACTCGTATAATTGAGATTCCATTGGAAGAAGAACAAAAATGTAACATTCACCTTACAGGCGAGGCTACATTTCTTTGTTGCACATGTATCCTTTATTTGTTGTGAGACATGCCTCACCTTTAGATGGATAGAGAGAGAGGGAGGTAGAACTAGGGGCAAAGAGGAGGAGAGAGAGAGAGAGAGACTAACAACAAGGAGAGAGAGAGAGAGAGAGAGAGAGAGAGATTGAGTGTGAGGGGAAGGGGGGAGATAGAGGGAAGGAGGGATAGAGAGCTATAAAGAGAGAAATGGAGGGAGAGAGGGGGAGGAGGATATAGTGAGAGTGAGACTAAAAACAACGAGAGAGAGAAAGAGGTGGTATATGTAGGAGAGAAATATATGAGAGATAATGGGAGGGAGGGTGAGAGATAGAGGGAGGAGGGGGTTAGAGAGAGAATGTGGAGTGTACGAGGGGGGAAGAGAAATAATTTAGAGAAGGGGGTTGGACAAGAAGTGTTTGAGTGTGTAAGAGGGAGGGAGAGGGAGACATAGTGGGGAGGGGTGGATGCATGAGAGAGAGAGTGGAGAGATAGTGTGAGGGAGGGGGGGAGAGAGGGGGAGGGAGGAAGGGGTGAATGATTGTGAGAGAAAGGGGGGAGATAGAGGGACAGGGGGGAAGAGATAAATAGGGGGAGAGTAGAGGAGAGAGAGGGAGGGGGACATAGTGAGAGTGAGACTAATAATGAGAGAGACAAAGTGGTGGTAGATGTAGGAGAGAAAGAGAGGAGATATAGCGAGAGGGAGGGGGAGAGATAGAGGGAGGAGGGGGTAGAGAGAGAATGTGTGAGTGTGAGAGGGGGGGAAGAGAAAGAAAGAGAGGGGGGTTGCACAAGGAGTGTTTGAGTGTGTGAGAGGGAGGGAGAGGGAGACAAAGAGAGCAAGTAGAGAGAGAGTGAGAAGAATGGGGGGAGAGAAATTGGGGAGGGGTAGATGTATGAGAGAGAGTCTAGAGAGAGAGAGAGAGAAGAGAGATAGTGAAAGGGAGGGGGGAGAGAGAGGGAGGGAAGAGGGGGTGCAGAGAGAGTGCGCTTGATTCGGAGAGGAAGGGGGGAGGGTAGAGGAGAGAGAGAAATAGGTTGTATATGTAGGAGAGAAAGAGAGGAGAGATAGTGGGACGGAGGGGGAGAGATAGAGGGAGGAGGGGGGTAGAGAGAGAATGTGTGAGTGTGAGAGGGGAGGGAGAGAAAGAAAGAGAGGGGGGATGAACAAGGACGGGGTAGAGAGAGAGTGAGACTAATTGTGAGCAGAGAGATAGTGAGAGGAGGGGGAGGCAGGAGGGGGTGGAGAGAGAGTGAGACTGATTATGAGAGGAAGGGGGGAGATAAAGGCAAGGGGGGTAGAGATATATAAATAGCTTAATGGGGGATAGAAAGTGCATGTGTGAGAATGTGGGAGGAAGAGAGAGGTAGACAAATATGGGAGGTAGAGAGTGAGAGAGTGAGAGTATGGGGGGTAGAGAATGAGAGTATGGGAGGTCTATGTCATGGTCTATGTCAATATCTAGGTCAACGTCTAACTCTATATCTATCTCTATGTCATGGTATAGGTCATGGGGGGACATAGTGAGAGTGAGAGAGTCATAGGAAGAGAGGAAAAAGAGGGAGGTATAGAGCTAGGGGGGTCTAGGTGATGGTCTAGGTCTCGTTCATGGTCTAAGTCATGGTCATGTTCATATAGGTACTCGTATAAGTAAGAGGGAAATGATGTAGGTAGAGAGAGGTAGACAAAGGATGGAGGTAGAGAGTGAGTGTGTTAAAGTGTGGGAGGAAGAGAGAGGAAGACATAGACGGGGTATAGAAAATGTGTGTGAGAGAGTGTGGGAGGGAGATAAAGGAAGACATAGAGGGGGGATAGAAAGTGTTTGTGTGAGAGTGTGGGAGGGAGAGAGAGGAAGACAAAGAGGGGAGGTAGAGAGTGAGTGTGTTAGTGTGTGGGAAGGAGAGAGAGGAAGACATATAGGGGGGTAGAAAGTGTGTGTGGGATGGAGAGACAGCAAGGCATAGTAAGGCAATAGAGAGTGTGAGAGGGAGAGAGAGGAAAATAAAGAGGGGGGTAGAGAGAGAGGTAAATGTAGGAGAGAGGGGTAGATGTAGGAGAGATACAGGAGAGATAGTGGCATGGGGGGGGAGAGAGGGAGATTGTGAGAGTGTGAGAGGGGGAGAGAGAAAGACAAAGAGGAGTGTGCACGCGTTCTTGTAGCGAGTGCGCGCTCCTATAGAGCATGCGCATTCCTATAGAACGTGTGTGCTTATTTGAATTCATTTTTTTTAGGCGGGATTGACAAGGTGTATGTTGACTTGGTTGGCTTGAACTTAGATTCAGGATGAAAACCTAGTGGTTCGGTCTGCAAATTCATAAAAACCTCCATGTTTTTTAATACCCCTCTATATCTCTGTCTTTGACATTGTTGACGAAATTATAGACATAGATCGAGTCAGCTATGCAGATTTCCCTCCATTTTTTTTAATACCCCTCTATATCTCTGTCTTTGACGTTGTTGACGAAATTATAGACATAGATCGAGTCAGCTATGCAGATTTCAAATATACAATTTTTAAGCATGCATGAACAAAAGACATGGTAATTTCAGGCATATGTTGACTTTGATAATTTTAACAAAATATAAAATTAATATTAAAATTTCCAAAAAATACACGACACAAGAAAAACTGGTTTTATACAAGTTTTTGGAATGAAATTCCATCGTTAAGACAATCAACACCTGAACGAACAAAAACATATAACTTATATTTTGTTGGAAAAATAAGATACCACTTTTAAAAAAATCAAATTTTACCTAGTTATTCACAATGTATATGAATAAAAGTTGTATTTTCGGAAAGTTAATTCAATTTCCTATGTTTCATCTTTTTACACCATATTCAAATTCATTGTAAAAGTACCTTGAAAAATCCCTCCAAGTTAACAGATTGATGTTTTTCCAGGTTTGCATTGCCACTAACGCATCATGAGAGACCATCATTAGCTTGCACTCGCCCATAGTCTAAATACGCCATTTTTCTTTCATATGAAAATGCTTGCTTGTCTCGCCCCTCAATTCAAATGAATACACTTATGGTAGGACAATTAGAATTCATTTATAAAATGAATGAATGTGCCTTCTTGCCCCATGTAGATTCTAAGATTTTATAAAGAAGGATTAAAGTTTTTTAGTAAAAGGATTAAAGGTTTTTAAGTTCTACATAACACATATGTCATATAAAACTCATATGCATCATAATTTGTGTGTGTCATGAAACATATGCATTATTTGAATTTCAAATTTAAGTCATGATAAGTGTAGGATGGAATATATGATAAGCCTTGTAACGAACATGGTTGGTTTGGAAGTAGATTTGGTCTAATGAAGCTAATGTCTAGGACTAAAATTAAAATGGCTACTAGTTTTCTTCAAAAAAATTATTAAGGTTCCCAATTTTAATGATAAAGCTTTATCTATGTGCCTAATTTCAATGATACTTTTAGGTATGCATAACATAATAAACAATTTTGTAAAATAGATTCTACATATTCTAAAGGAGAAGTTTAACTCTTATATGATTTGGATTTTTGGGGCAATCATCCTCACAAACCATATATATAAGTTTTAGTCAAATTACAATTTTCCATAGCTGAAATTGCATTTTTGAATGCATAAATTGATTCAGCTTCCTCGAAAACCTTTATTGCATCGGGATTGTGTGATCTCAACAATTTATATATACTATTTCAATAATTCTTTTAAAACTTTAACTAAATTTTGAGAAAACTGTCAAATAAATATGATCAAAAAATATTCAAATCATAGCATATT
>ML790379.1:50216-63044 GCA_009831015.1 Picea engelmannii | reverse complement strand
TCGTTTCAAAAAAAAAATCCTAATAACACATATCATGATTTCAAAATACAACTTTTTGTGATTTCTTTGATAACTTTTCATAAACTTAACCATTTTTAATATATATAACTAGTAAAAATACATATCTATAAAATAAAAACAAAAATTAAAATTTTCCTTACACTATGCTCATCAAGTGTTATGTCTTACACTATGCTCATCAAGTGTTATGTGTGCATACAAAGTAAAGAAAAAAAATTGAATAGTGTGGCATAAGCATCCACTATCCTTTACAACACTACAACAATTTATAAATAAACACTATGAAGTAGTTAGTGTTGCATGTATATACATATATATTATGTTATATTTTGTTGAAATTTTAATAAGCCATTTAACAAAAAAATATATATAATTATATAAGAAAAATTAAAAAATTATATAATATGAAAAATTATTAATTTATATTTTATTTTTTATTTTTTTTATATAGTTTTAAAATTTAGTGTAGTAATATTTCTATGTAGCTTTTAAAATTAAGATTTTTTTTTTTTTACATTTTTATATAGTAACTAACATATTATAAAAAATAATTACACATTAAACTAAAATATATTAAGATATATTTATTTTTTCATTTTTATATAGTAATTAACATATTATAAAAAATAATTACACATTAAACTAAAGTATATTGAAATAACAAACTTAAAAATAAATGGAGAATAATATAATTTGTTTTATACATACTAACATAAAACCATAATTTGTTTTATACATACTAACATAAAACCTTTATAAAAAAATTGCAATTGTTAAATTTAATACCATGAAAAAAAATAATACTATTAAAAATACATTACATCCAATTGATTTTTTTCCCAAATAATAAAAATATGTTTAAAAAATTAAATTACCCCTATGAAACCATTAAATTTTTTATAAGCTCGATGGTTAAAACCTACGATGGCCAATGTTATGAGCACAATTACCAATTTTTTTTCCAAATAATAAAAATATATTTAAAAAATTAAATTACCCCTATGAAACCATTAAATTTTTTGATAAGCTGGATGGTTAAAACCTACAATGGCCAATGTTATGAGCACAATTAGCAATATGCTTTTTGAATGTTGTGTATCGTTTGGCTTAATTTTCTATGTATGTATGTCAGGCTTATAAATGAAATTTGATAAGTATTTTTTTCTAATTTTTAAATTAAATTAATTCGGTACGTTAGATATATCTTAATTGTTTTAAGATAAAAAAAAAATTAAAAATAACCAATTAAAAAAAATTAAAAACTTTTTCATATATAAAAATACTCTATATATTCATCAAAATTTAAACTTAAATTAACTTTCCACTGAAAATTTAAACTTAAATTGTTGATTTTTAATTGATTTTTACTTTGATTTTGTTATAAGCCACAACTCTACATCCAATCAAAAATTATTAGATTATGTAAATTTTTATTTTTTAAGTAGTATTAATATTAAATTTAAATTTATAAAAAGAGAAACAAATTAATATATTCTTATTATTATTATTAGATTGTTGAGTTTATACCCAGATTAAATTTCATTTTCAAAATATTTGTCACACTATCAACATTCTTAACTTCTTAACTCAACAAAACTATGATGATGTTGGAAAGCTTTTCTTAATGCTTTTCGAGCACATAAACAAAATTCAATTTGAATGAACAATTAATCAACACCATCATCAATATAATTTTAAAATCACATATAAATTAACATCAAATCAAATAAATCAAATTAATATATAAAACTCTTTATTTACTAATATTAAATTTAAATTCATAAAATTAAAAAACAATGAAAAATAAAAAAACAATCCAGAAGTGTAAAAGATTCACATGTGTTTTGATTTTTTTCATCTCACAAAAGCAACGAACCATTTATTTCCAACCAACTTACATACCGACAACTTCTCAATAATTGGTCAAGCCATTATCAATCTGCAAATTGAGGAGCTCGTCATCATTTCCAAACAGAATTTAACAGCATTTAACAGAATTTCCCAAAAAAAAAAAATCAAATCAATAACGACGTTAACAACCTTCTCCAACTAGTCCTGTAATCGTTTCTCGAGTCGTTTCATTATAACACATAATTTCTGGCACAATTATAACCAGCCTCAACTGCCCGATGGCATATTGCAACATTTAACTGCTAACTCAACTGAACTGGAAAATTCAATTCTATGTGCATTACATACAATGTCTATCCCAGAGCTGCATCATGGAGATTCATCGGATGGCATATGTTCATACGCTTGCCTGACCAGATATTGTCCGCCATTACAGAGTTAACTCTGTCTGTAGGATGGTATGCGTCCCACCAAACGTGGGAGGAAGCATCAGCACACGCCATGTCTGCAGAGGCGCATATGATATCCCCACCATATTTTCCCAGCCCACAGCAAGCATCGCTTGCAGTCTTGAAACCTGCACGAAAAAAACAAAAGCATGTACATGGATCCAAACCTGCATAATCCTTGAACAACACCAATTTCATGCAATTTCTACACACCATCATAGGCATTAATAGAAATATTATGTATCGGCTTCGTGTTCTTACCATAGCTACCAGGATTGTGCACTATATCCATGCTTGCATCGTACATATTGCAGAAGATTATATTGGAGCCTGGAAGTTTGTGTTTGAGCTGCTCCACCATGTACCAGAGAGCGACATTATACGCAATCACCATGTTATTTATTTCCTCAATGCATTCCCCTTCGTTGCTGTTACGTTCCCGCAAGAAATGCGGTGCACATCCGAGAGGCCCTAATCCCACGCACACGAACTTTCTTGCATTCGATTTATACAGTTGCTGCACACAATCATAAATACACCCAAATTGCTGTTCAATTCAACAAGAATCATAAATAAGCCCAAATTGCTGTTCAGATCAGATCAGCAAGAATCATAAATATGCCCAAATTACAGTTCAGCTCAACAATAATCATAAATACGCCCAAATTGCTGTTCAGGTCAACAAGAATCATAAATACGCCCAAATTGCTGTTCAGGTCAACAAGAATTAAATGATTATTATTGCTATTGTTAAGAAACCCTAGG
Organism: Picea engelmannii; assembly: GCA_009831015.1. Taxonomy (NCBI): domain Eukaryota; kingdom Viridiplantae; phylum Streptophyta; class Pinopsida; order Pinales; family Pinaceae; genus Picea; species Picea engelmannii. The sequence goes on along the minus strand of ML790379.1, from coordinate 59,958 downwards.
CACACAAAGATTAGCAGGATAGCAATAACCTCCACTTCCTTGCGGATGGCCTCGACGAGCAGCTGGTTGAATTTCCATGGCGAAAGGAATGAGAGAACGCCGGAAACGTTGCGCAGGTAAAAGTCAATGTAATCGTTGCTTCCTATGGAGATATAAATAATGGCCTTCGAAATTATTTGGTTCGTTGTTTCTCGCCCTAGGGTTAACGATATCTGCTCAATCGTATCTGTAGCTTGCTTAATCTGCTGCGTCAACAATATGCGTTGCCCCTAATCATATTTGAATGAATTAAGATAAGCAATTTCTGTTAGATAAATCGCCATTTGTTATTTCAATGAAATTTACAGGAACTGTAACTATATTATATCGTTATCTACAGGTGCAGGCATTACCGGGTCTGAGCCGCTGGGATGCAAAACCCCCGCCCCTGCAGAAGCAAAATTGAATCCACGCACCACGGTTTCGATTCCCTCCGCTTGTCCAAGAAATGGCGGAACCAGCGGCAGAGCCATGAGGCTTGCTGTTAAATCTCAGAACAGGCAATTTATAAAGATATCGATCAATACAGATGAAGCAAACCAAAACCATGCGGAAAATATGTATTCACTTCTCAGAATCGAGGGTTTTGCAGGAGATATACATTGTATATATTCTAAATAATCAAGAAACCTTACCTAGGTAATCTACGACGAGCCGGCCGTTGGAGAATCTTCCTGTAGCGACCGGGCTGTCGAAGTCCCTTCCATAGGGAGGATGGTTGGCTCTGGCAAAAGCTCCATGATTGTTGTTATTCCCGCAGGCTACCGTGGAGTCTCCAAAGATAAAGAACCCAGGGACCAGCGAATGACGGGCTGCCGGTTTATTCTCTGTGGTATCTGAAGATGCATTCCCTATGGAATTTGCGGCTGTTGTGAGAGGAAACGCACGGTCCAAAGGATCTGTGTTGTTCTCATATCGAGGATCGAACTCGTGACCTGGTAGCTGCTCCCATGTTCTTAAGTATTCTTTCAACGATCTGGGATTAAAGTAGAGAAAGATCATTTGCAGGTTGTGCAGATATATTAAAGCAATAACAATGGCCGCGATGACGAGCGCAGTAGTTGGAACCCGGTAGTGCACGCCGGCTCTCAGCGTTGCCAGAGAGAGCTTCATTGTAGCCAGACGTCGACGAGGTACCTTCAATAAATAGAGGAGGAGAACAATGCTATTTGAAAACAGTAGAAATATAAATTCCAATTTTTCTGCTAGTTGTTTCTTGCTCGTGAGCATTTAATCAAACTAAACGTTATTGTGTGTGAATTGTTTAAATTTTGAAATTTTGAATTCAAAAATCAATTTCAAAATAAAAATTATTATAAACAAAGAATATTTTATTGTGTGTGAATTGTTTAAATCGACATGCAAGGGTTTCTATTGGAAATTTGTGAATTGTTATTTTTACGTGATTATTTATGTTGTTGGGATTGTAAAATATATTTTGAATGAGAAAAGTTGTATGTGAGAAATTTTGAATTCAAAAATTAATTTCAAAATAAATATTATAAATATTACTATAACCAAAGAATAATTTAACATAATGATGTAATTTAATATAATGATGTTTATAATAATTTAACATAATGATGTAATTTAATATAATCATGTGAATTGCCTATAGTTGATCGAGTGTACTTTTAAGGTCTTATGTATCTAAGGGCAATGTGTTATTAGTTGTTGATTTTACCATTCATATATATATAATAAAATGTGAATTATAAAGGTAAATAGTTTTGGAATTTCGAGTTTTTTTATAGATGTATTCCTTATTTTATATACAATTTAAATGGGTTTAATGGTTAAGAATATGTATTTCTTCTTAAAAAATCATAAATTCAAATTTAAAGAAGTATGGTATATATACCTTTATGAATTTTAAGAAATTCTCATACATATATTTAGTGTATAAATTAATTCAAATTATAGTTTATTATTATTAATTGAAATTAAATATCAATCCTAAAAAGATTTAGTAAAATCCATAACCACCATTAATTTCTTAAAAATAAATTAATAAAATAAATAACCACCATTAATTTTAAAACAATAAATACTTTTAAATAATTTCCATTCACATACCCTCTAATCTAGAAATTTTACTCTATCTCTATCCCTTGGTATGGGAATGTAGTCCGAGAGATAATATGGTAAAAAGGGAAAATATTTGTGCTTGTAACGATATCCACTTTTTGTTTTTAACCCATGACGCATAGTTAATGAATATATTCACCCTTTTTCAAATCTTTTTACATCTCACCTTTAATTACTTTGAATGAATTTAATCAATCCTTCCAAAATCTTATTTTGAATGAATTTAATCGATCATTCCAAATTTATTGTATTTTACAATTTTAAAATTATTTTCAAATTAATTAATTAAAATAATACGAATGATTTCGAATGGTTATGTGTGAAAAATAATATTAAATTTTTAAAGGTAAGAGTTTTTAAATTAACTAAAATAAAAATGTGTTATACACTCAAGCATCATAAAGCTTTTACTATATGGAATAACTAATAAATCAATATATAAATTATAATATATTTATTTATATTATTGAGAATTGATGTTTCCTAGATGTAGAATACTCAGTAATAGAATATATTGTTAAGGTACTTTGTTATGTGAAATTATATAATCAATTATCATAAAACTCTTACTATTTGAAATAATTAACAAATCAATATCTAAATTAAATAATAATAATAATAATCTATTTTTAAGGTCACAGCCAAGCCACACCAAATTGGTGTATGAGACCCTCTTGTTTGTGGGACAAGGGACCCTCAAATTATAATATATTGATTTAGATTATTGAGAATTCATATATTACAATTCATTCATTGACACTACAAAATGAAATAATAAACTAATCAAAATAGGAAACAAAAATTTCAAACAATGGAGACTTATCTACATCGCAGAATTGTGCCAATATAGCACATCAAACCAACAATGATTCACCTTATTGGGGGAGCCATAATTTTACCTTATTGGGCACCACTAAATCACTATATTTCTTCCTTAAAAGAACACTTAATGGCAAATTACCAAGGGGTAAAGCAGACCATGAGAGGGCACATATTTCGCAAAATAGATGCAACTATAAATTCCCTCATTCTCTACAAAAATCACTTCTTCTTGAACCCACTCACCCTGCAAACCTCTTTCAAATTATTTTTAAGGAAACCCACTTCAAATATTTCATGCTTTAAGGCTTGAAAGAGAGATCCCAACTCTTCATGTCTTTTATCCTTGTTTTTGCAACTAGGTCATAGATCCTACCATAATCAACAACAAGAAACAAAACACATTTGTTCTTATATTTACTACACATGAAACCCCATTGGACCATTTGGGTATTTTAAAAACCTTGTGGGTACTTGGAAAAATAGAAAACATCATCTAGGTACTTGAGAAAACTTTTACTCAAAACCACATCATAGAGGGAATTTCATCTCATCATTTACCCATGCCTTGAGGCACCCTTATTAATTGAAAATCCATGATTAATTAGGCATAAATAAACTTGATTGTGTGCCTCCATGAGCCCATTTACCCTGCAAACAACCACAACATATAATGAGAAAAAAGAAAAGAAAAAAAACATGAAAAAAGAGGTGGGGTGGAGGAGAGCATGCAATGGAAAAAAAAATCAAGAAGAACAAATAAGAATGTAGAATTAGAAACTACACCGCCAGTGATCCAGAATGGATCATTATATAATTTTTCATCTAACTTGGTAATTTCTAGGTGGAAAAAATTGGAGGAATTGGCTTATGAGGTCCATTTTATGGGCAGGTCCCAATTTGGTGATTTGGGGTCGAGAAACTTCCATTGCTAGTTTGAGGCATCAAATGGAACTTTTTGGGGTCATAACTTTCTAAGCATAGCTCTTATCTCCTTAACATTGTTCTACACTCCAAAAACATTCCAATGGTGTGAAAATCACCATAATCAGAGTTTGTAGAAGTTATGCCTCCCACAAGTTGAGATACCTTGTTAACCACCATGGTACCGAGTGGATGCCACTTCAACACCCATTACTCACACATGTGGGGTTTATCACATGTGGACTTTCAAGAATATTCTAGAGGGTAAAAAACACTAAAACTAAATGAGGGTTGAGGCATGCAAAAACCCTAACCCTAGATAGCTATTAGGCTATGTTAAATGTTGGGCTGCTAAGAAAGTAAGGGGTTCTATTCTTTTGTTATTGTTCTTGTTCCATAGTTGAGCAGAGAATACAGGAGTGGGATATTGGAGCATAATAGAGGCGGTAGAAGATTTTATTGTATCCATTCAGGCCTCAATTTCAATGGTAACTCCATAGTGAATGCTCATTTCTTTGTGATTGTATTTCATAACTGAGAAAAAATAGCAGAGCATAGACCTCACCTTCTAGTTGGTTTTTCTCCCATATTGGGTTTTCTAGGTCACATCTTGTGTTCATTTGTGTGGATGGTGTGTTCATTTGCTTGTTTCTTTCATTTTGGTTTAAGTTATTTTCCTAATTTTGAGCACTATGCTAGTAATATTAAAGTTGAGATCTAAGGTAATAAAGTAGATAATAAAATATTTCATAATGTTGTAAGATCTTTTGTGATTTGCTTGTTTCTTTCATTTCAGTTTTAGTAATTTCCAAAATTTTGAGCACTATGCTAGTAATATTAAATTTGAGATCTAAGCTAATAAATTGCATAATAAATTATATTATAATATTTTAAGATCTATTGTGACGAACGATTCCATTCGAATATTCATGGTAGTTTACATATCATATTTGTATTAGAGCAATTTTCTTTGGGATTTTGTGGGAAGTTACAGTTTCCAAGAATTGGATTAAGAAGGAAGTCTCAAAACCCTAGTCATGGTGAATGATTCCAATCATAACAACCCTTGGGATGAGACAAAGGAGATATTTTTTAAGCTAAAAGAACAAGTCATTAATATCTCCTGCAACATGGCCCTCCTCATGGCATCTCTATAGAACAATTTTGGACCTTTTGGGGAGGTTGGTGGCTCTAATTCAAAAGTTGGATCGGATGAGAAATCAAAAGATAATGAAGACCCAGAAAAGGAGCCTAAAAAAGAGCTAGAGAAAGAGTAACCATTTTTTGGTGTCATCACTTGATCTGTAAATTGTCGTGAATATTCCATTGGATAGTTCGTCAACACAGATCTAATACAATATTGAAATCTTTACTATGAAGGTTAATTTTCTCTAGATATCAAATTCTTTAATTATTGGTTTTCTGCTTAAAATGTATGAAATAGTTGAAATGTGAAAAATAGAGAACAGGAATAAATACTCACACACCATCCACAAATAAACACAAGATATAACCTGGGAAACCTAATACGGGAGAAAACCTAGCTATAAGGTGAGGTTTCTCTACTCTCATTTATTCAAATGCAAGTACAAAGAAAGAGGCACTCTCTGTCATAGTTGTCTTTGACATTATGGCCTATATGGTTGCTACATAATCCTCCTCCTCCTATGTTATGCTCTCAAAATACCAGTCCTATGTTCTCTTCTTAAGTTTGGAACAAATACACTGTTAAATAATGGAACCCCTTCTCCTCCTAGTAGCCTGGTATTTAAAATTTCTCAATAGCCATCTAGGGGTAGAGTTTTGACTTTCTCAACCCTTAATTGTGATAAGGTTTTCAGCCTCCTAGAATCTTCTTGAAAGTTCATACATGGCTAGCCCCATATGTGTGAGTAATGGAGGTTAACATGGCATCTACTCGTACCATGGTGGTCAACATAGTAGGTCAACTTGCCGGAGGCATAAATTTTGCATATGAGCTCTGATTGACACGATTTTTTCATCGTTGGAAATGTCTCAATGTGTATATTAGCATCAAGGGGTCTTCACTATAGTTGAGAAAAAAATTTACCGCAAAAAAAATGCCATTCAATGCCTCAAAATGGCTCCAAAAGGATTCAAACCCCAATTTTCCAAACTAGGACCTGCCATTAAAATGACCCTACAAGTTAATTCCTCCAATTTGTTCCACTCTAAAAACATCGAGATAAATGAAAAATGATATAACGATCCAATCTGGATCACACCTCCCCATTTAGGGAGGCTTTTGGTCACCAAAATATTTACTAAATGAGGTGAGGAAATTTCTCCTCTACCTTCTCCATGGAATACCACTTTTCTTTTCCTGGAAGTTGTCCTTTCAACCCAATCTGCCAAAGATCATGCTTCCTCTATCTTGTACTTATGGACCACTTCTGCAAAATTGTGTGCTCTGCCAACTCTTCCTGAGAATCTGGTGTTAAGTTCTCCATGGAAGGTATGACTTGCTCCTCCTCCTAATCCAACATGGAAGGCTTGTATAGTTTGAGATTCTCCACATTCACTATTGAGTAAATGTGCATGTATGGGGGTAAACCTCCCACAAAATCCATGGAATGTTTTCCTAAGTTCTAGTGGATATAGGTAAGGGATGGTATATACCTTTCTTCCTATTACTGGGCTTGATGGTACAACAAAGTATACATCCTCTAATATATCATGCTACATCTTCTTACATTATGGGCCAGTACAGATACCTCTGTTAGTTGGAAATTGTCTTCCCAACACCAAAATGTTATGCAACCTTGGAGGTGTGATCCTCTATGATAAGCTACAATCATTAACACTTTTGGAAACAGAGCTTGTCAATCTTGTAGAGTAATCTATTCTAGAAATGATAGTCATCCTTTCCATCACCTTCTTCTATATGAATTTGGCCATGTAGCTACTGAAACACATCCTTGAAGTCCTCATCTTTTGTGTATACCTCTTTGTATGCATCATGGGTAAAAGGCTTCATGTGAAACAGAGTTCCCAAAGCTGTAATCTTGGATGCGGGTGGCCTTGAAAGCATGTATGTCAACCTATTTGTGTTTCCCTCCTTACTGATGACTAGATGATTTTTTTTTTAAAACCCCATCCAATTTTAATGGTTGGTTTGTTGTAGCTTACTCTGGACCTACAAATACTATAGCAATTGGTGATCTTTGTGGATGATGGTCTCCTTTTCCATCATATAGTGCTTCCGCTTCTTGACATATTGAATCATGGCATAGAGTTCCTTGTCATAGGTAGGGTAGTTGAGAATTTTCCCATGAAATATTTTATAATGATAGCATACAGGCCTTCCTCCTTGCATCAAAATTTCTCCCATGGAATACCCACTTGCATCTATCTCCACTTCAAAAGGATTTTTCAAGTTTGGTAATGTGAGAAATGGTGCTTGACTAATCTTTCTTTTCATCTCATCGAAAGCCTTCTATTGATTCTTCCCCCACTAGAAACTCTTACCACTCACTATTATGGTGTGGAGTGGTGCAACTACCACTGAAAATGAAGCTATGAACACCTACAAGTACTATGTTACCCCAACAAAAATCCTAAATTTTGGGACATTTGTAGGAACTGGTTATTTCATGATGGCCTCCATATTTTTGAAATCTATCTTGAGCTACCCTCCACCGATCACATACACCAAAGACAACTAAGAAAAATCACATTTCTTGAGGTTAGCCAAGAATTGGTGCTTCTTCTGAGTCTTTGAAACCTACTTGAGATGTGAGATGTGCTCCTTCAAAGTAGAACTATAACAAATATATCATCCAAATGTACTATAGAAAATGAATCTATATATGGGAATAATACACCATTCATCAGTCTCATAAATGTTGCTAGTGCATTACATAAACAAATGGCATGACCAACCATTCATACAAACCTTGCCTTGTCTTGAAGGTAATCTTCCAAATGTCTTCTTCCTTGACGTGTACCTGGTGGTATCCTAATTTGAGATACAACTTGGTGAAATATTTTGTGTGATCCAATTGACCTAATAGATTATCGATCATGGGAAGAGGGTACTTATTTATGAGTGTAATCATGTTCAATTCTCTATAGTATATACACATTCGCCAAGTCCCATCCTTATTTGGTACAATTATGATAGGTGACTCATAAGGTGAGGTGTTTGGTCAAATCACACCCTGCTCCAGTATCTATTACAATTGCTTCTTCACTTCATTTACTTCTAGAACGGACTGTCTATATAGCCCAATATTCGACAATGGGGTTTCTAGAAATAACTGCATTTTGTGCTCCACTTCCCTCTTGGGTGGTAGCCTTTTCAGCTCCTAGAACACTCCTTTGTATGCATGTAAAAACTTCTACAACTAGTTGTTTTTCTCTTTAGTACACCCCTCTGAGGATTCCTTTACTCTTGTCGACTCATCCTCGGTCTGATTTTCTCTTACGAAAAGTAAAACATATTTCTTACTAGAACTAATCAACTTCTTGGCTTGGTTAACACTTGCAGTGATATATTTGACTTGCCTTTATGCGCATTGATGATGTAGGACTTCCCATCCTTGATTAGTCAGTATTGGTTGGCTCTTTGCATGAATATTTCATCCCTCATATACATATAGGGGATTTCAAATAGTGTTCCACATACATCAAGGGGTACTACATCCAATTCCACTTCATCAATAAAATCAACACTTACAACAAATTTAATATCACACAGTTTCCTTACCTTGATATTTGCATCCTTGTTTACCCATCCCAATGGATATGGGCTAGGATGATCGTGAACCTCCAATCCAATCTTGCTGACCCAATCCACTGCTATGATATTAGCTTGTGAACTAGAGTCAAATAGGGCATCTATCTTGGTCTTCTTGAACTGGATCTTGATGTGGAAGAGTTTGGTCATCTCCTTCTCTTCTTGGAGATGAAGGATACTTAGATTCACCTATTTTTACAATGATGTGTAGAAAATATTCGCATCCACATCAGATCTAATTTTAACTGGATTGCTCGAATTTGTGGCTAGAAGATTATTTTTCTTTGCATCCCTCTTGAGGTTCTTCAGGTTTAACTCTAGATGTAGTTTCCAACACATTTTCTTAGTTTTCCCATCAATATTTCAATGGTTACAATGGTTTTTGGGATCTTTGCATTGATGTGAAATGGCTATTGTCTTCTTATCCTTTCCCCCTTTCCACTTCTTCTTCCCCTCCTTGGAAGCTTCCTAGTTCTCTTTCTACTTGGAACTACTTGGTTGTTCTTTATTATGGCCTATGTTTTCCAGATATTATGCCTATACACATGTATCATACACTATCATTGGCTTGAAAAAAATAACTTGCTTTCATAAATGGATGTGTAGACCCCCTAGATACTCAAAGAGTACATTTGGGTTCTTGGGAGAGATACCTATCACGATGCCCATCTTTCTGAACTCGATGGTGTACTCCTATACACTCTACCCTTGCTTCTACTTGAAGTAGTGCCACTAGATCCATTGATCTTATGCATACATGATAGGTGTTGGGTATGTGTTATATTCTTTGCATGTGTGTGTGTGTGGGTGCGTCAGATACGACAACTGCGTCTGCGATTTTTGCTATTTTTAACGGATTTTGCTATTTTTAGTTGACTTGTAAATTAATCCCGGATTAAGGGATTAGGGTTTTGGTATCTACGGAATACCTAAAAACATTGTATCTGTTGTATGGCGAATGGTGAAATTTGATATAATGAAAATAAGAAAGGTTTTCCCGGTTGAGGGTTTCCAGTAAAAATCTCTGTGTACTCTGTGTATGAGCCATTGATTAATTTATGTATTGCTTAAGAATCTATATGCATTGCTTTACTTCGCAGGTTTAAAACTTAC
>ML790379.1:30680-46202 GCA_009831015.1 Picea engelmannii | reverse complement strand
TTCGAAGACAAAGCATATTGATGTTCAATATCACTTTGTGAGAGACATGGTTGAGGAAAAGAAGGTGTTGCTGGAAAAGGTTGACACTTTGAAGAATGTTGCAGATTCATTGACAAAGTCTGTGAGCACAGAAAATTTCTCTTAGTGTAGAGTAACAATGGGCATTGTTGCCCTGAATTGTTGACTATATAATCCCCTGGACCCCTGGATGAAAAGAAAACAACAATTGGGATAATGTTGGGTATGTGTTATATTCTTTGCATGTGTGTGTGTGTGGGTGTGTCAGATACGACAACTGCGTCTGACTTGTAAATTAATCCTGGATTAAGGGATTAGGGTTTTGGTATCTACGGAATACCTAAAAACATTGTATATATTGTATGGTGAATGGTGAAATTCGATATAATGAAAATAAGAAAGGTTTTCCCGGTTGAGGGTTTCCGGTAAAAATCTCTGTGTACTCTGTGTATGAGCCATTGATTAATTTCTGTATTGCTTAAGAATCTATATGCATTGCTTTACTTCGCAGGTTTAAAACTTACAATAGGGTATAATTGGGACATGATGATGGTTTTGAAGTCCTCCCACCTAGTTACTAGTGGATCACTTTCCAACCTAAGTGTTTCTATATGGATTTCCGACCAAGTTAAAGCATGACCCTCTAACTTCATTATGGAAATGATATCTTTTGTTATTCATCTATATGGTGAACGCTAAAATAAACTTCTAGTTGTTGCAACCAATGATTCAATTTTAATGCATCAGTCTCACATTAGTATGGCTTTTTATGTTCACTTTTTATTCCATATTGAATAAATATTGTGAAGGGTTTATGGTACTAGAACTTGGTTGCTTTTTCCTGGGTTCTTTCTATGACTCCTTTTTTGGGTCTTCATTATCCTCGGGTTTCTCGTCTAATCCAATCTTCGAGTTCAAGCATCCAACTTCTCCAAATGGTTCGATCTTGCTTGCTATAGTCACCATGAGGAGGGACATATTGCAAAATATTTCAATGACTTTCTCTTCCAGTCTCACAAATCTCTCCTCATACAAATCTCGAGTGTTGTTATGAACAAACTCGTTAGTCATGGCTAGGGTTCTATGACTTTCTTATTAAACCGAGTCTTGGATCCTTGTAAATTTCCACAAATACCCTAAGAAAACATGCTCTAATACCAATATGATCTATAAACTAACGTGGATATTCCACTTGATAGTTTACCACAACATATCTAATAAAATATTGAAATATTTACTATGAAGGTTAATTTCCTTTAGATATCATGTTCATTAATTACTATTTTTTTGCTTAAAATGTATGAGATAGATGAAATGTGAAAATAGAGAAAAAAAAAAAAATCTCACACACCATCCACAAATAAAAACAAGAAATAACCCGGGGAAACCCAATATAGGAGAAAACCCAGCTATAAGGTGAGGTTGGTGTGCTCTCCACTCTTCAAATGTAAGTACAAATAAAGAGGCACTCTCTGGGGACTTGTATTTGACATTGTGGCTTGTATGGCTGCTACAAAATCCTCCTCCTCCTCCTCCTATTTTATGCTCTCAAAATACCACTCCTAGGTTCTCTTCTCAACTATGGAAAAAATACAATGCTAAAGAATGGAACCCCTTCTACTCATAGCATCCTAGTATTTAACTTCGCTCAATAGCCATATTGGGGTAGGGTTTTAACTTCCTCAACCCTCAATTGTGATAAGGTTTTGGACCTTCTAGAATCTTCTTGAAAGTTCATATGTGGATATCCCCATATGCATGAGTAATGGGGGTTGACGTGGAATCCACTCATACCACGGTGGTCAGCACAGTAGGTCAATGTTGGCACAAGGGCAGACCCAGGGTTCATCTCTAATAGCGCACCAACAACCCCTAACGACTTCCCCTTTCGGCAACACCTGCGAAGCAGATGCAGTCTCACCCGAAGTAACAATAGGGGGTTGCAGGACACATGTGTCTACAACCAGAGGAAATGCAAGTGGAATCAAGGAAACCACACACAGAGATCATATTATTATTTCCAATCATAAACATACTTCGCACAGTTATATATCAGATCTAACATACTAATGCATCATCAGAGTAATAGAGTAAAGAGCACAACATCAATCACACACAATAACAGGATATACGTGGTTCACCCTCTCCCTAGGGCTATGTCCATAGAATTGTTCTTTATAATATATTAGGTGAAATCTTACAGTTCTATCTGTGCTCTTAGCTTGTAGATCTCTCTCTTTCTCTCTTCTCTCTATCTCCCTTCCTTGCGCACCCAGCTGTAGGGTTGATCTTCGCACCCAGCTGAAGATCTTACAACACAGACTTCTCTCTCAGTAACAACAACAATCAATCATTATACATAATCTATCCATGTCTCTAACCCATCCCAGGTCCTCTTGACCTTTATGTGTACATTACAATAGCTCACCAACAGCCTTAGGCCAAAGCCTAGGTGTCAAAACCCTAGATACCAAAACCCTAGGTGTCTAAAACCCTAGGTCAACTTGACCCACTTTTTCAGGGCTTCGCCAGCCTGTCTTTCCTTCCTTCCCGTGAGGTTCTCCAAGGCATCTAAAGGTGGCTTTTTTCTGCTTGTTGAATTGTCCACGATCCATATTCCTTGCTGATCTGTCTTCCTCGATCTCCTCGCCCAACGAATTTCTCTCTCAAACTTCGCTCCATATTTTATGCTTCTTTAACCACTTCGACCTGATATCAATCAACCTTCCTTCCACGCAGTTCATGTTTTTCCTTTTCTTCTGTAATATTCTCTTTCTTCCATAACCAAGGGCCAACAGGCCCCCAACACTCACCTGTGACTCATCTCAAGGCACTCTGATCTGAATCTTCTGTTGTACCTTGAATTCAAACTACACAGCATAGCTTGTGCTTCCTGCTCTGTTCCTCCACCCTGTGTGCAGACTGTCTTTCTTGTGTCTGGTACCCAGTCTCAACTACACCTGGTACCTAGACCCTTCTCCTTCTATTTTTACCGAGAGTTGTGAGGCCGCTGGTTGTCATAGTACAATTTCAATCGGCTCCCATTCACCAATCCTTCCTTCCACTCCCCTTCAAAGTCTTCAGCTGCACAGCTCCTCCTTCTGTAACATAGGAAAACTCATATGTCCCCAGCCAATGTCTTATGAACTTCCCTGGATGCTTCATGAAATTGCTATCATATACCAATACTAGATATCCTTGCTTAAATGCTTTATTCTTGATATGTCTTTCATGGTAGGTCTTTTCTCGTTCCTTCTGAACTTGCTGATGAAATCCTCCAATAAATCTGTCTTCTTCTAGTTCGACCAACTGTGCGGGCCTCTCTTGAATAGCGCCATTGTCATCCATTTTTGTAAAGGATACAATTCTTAAGCTAGGAACTAAATATTCCATGGGTACAACTGCTTCTAGGCCATAAACCAACTTAAAGGGAGTCTGCAATGTCAGCTTCTTACAAGTGGTTATATAGGCCCATAAGACTATTGGTACTCTCAAATCCCAGTCATCTCTATTTACATTGCAAATCTTCGTCAGCATTGTCTCTAATATCTTGTTGAAGGCTTCAACTGTACCATTCGTCTGTGGGTGGTATGGGGTTCTCTTCTAATGGTGAACTTCAAATTCCTGAGTCAAGGCTTCAATAGTCTTATTAATAAAATGTGTACCTTGATCACTCGTGAGGATATTTGGGCATCCAAACCTAGTTATGATATCATCAAATATGAAACACCCAGTTGTAGTTACACTACAGTCCTTAACTGATCTTGCTTCTACCCATCTGGTCAAATACCTTGTCGCAATGATGATGTATCTGGCTCCTGTGCACTTCCCTGGTGGGTTTATAGGTCCCACGAAGTCAATGGACCATTTCTCAAATGTTTGTAAGGTTAGTTGGGGTGCTAACGACATTTCATCTCGTCTAGATGGTTTCCCAACTCTTTGGCATACATCACAGGCACTGTAGTATTCTTTAGCATCTCTGTGTAAAGTGGGCCACCAGAGGCCAGCTCTAAGAACCTTTTGTGTTGTTTCTTTTCCTGCATAGTGTCCTCCTGTGATGCCTACATGATATTCTACTAAAATCAGTGGTCATTCTGCCTCCATAACACATCTTCTCAGGATCTCATCAAGTCCCATCATATATAGTTGTCGGGCTATAAGCGAAAAATCTGCAGGGTGCACTACCAGTTGTTTCTTCTGAATGACTATGTATTCGCGAGGTGTTATTCATGTTGATAGGAACTGAACTATCTCTATGAAGTGATCATCAACTTTTCTAATGGCCAACAACTATGCATCTAGCAGTGTATCATCCAAGCTAGTAGGTTCCTCTCCATGTTCCAACCTAGACAAGTGGTTGGGTCCCTTGTTCATCCTTCCTGGCCTTACCACAATTTCAAAATCATATTCCTGAAATAACAGAGGCCATTTGCATATCCTTCCCCCCAACACATGCTTGTTGACTAGGTATTTCGGTGCGGAGTGATCAATGAACATCTTAAAGTGTCCTCCTAACAAGTAGTGATGAAAATTATGCAGCGCATACACCATGGCTAACCCTTCTCTCTCGATGGTGGTTTAATTTATCTCAGTTGTAGATAGTACACTGCTAGCAAAGGTTAATGGGTGGTCAATATCTCTTTCTCCTAGTTGTGCTAACACTACTCCTAGTGCAATAGAATATGCATCGACATGCACATGAAATTCCTTGCTCCAATCTGGAAAAACCAGAATAGGCATAGTAACCATTTTATGTTTCAGTGTGTCAAAGATCTGCTGACATTCTTTTGTCCATTGAAACTGACAATCTTTCTTTAGAAGCTTCTCCATAAGTGTTGTAATCTATGCATATCCCTTAATGAATTGCATATAGTACCCAGTATGTCCTAGTGCAATGCGCAACTGTTTGACTGATGTAGGAGGGGGGAAATCGACAATAATGGCAATCTTAGATGGATCTACCAGTAATCCCTGCTTACACACGATATGGCCTAACAACACTCCAAAGGGTGAAAAGAAGATGCACTTCTTCAGATTCAGGGAAATCTGACATTGCCTGCACTTATCCAACATAAGTCTTAAACATTCAATATGGTTTTTCAATAAGCTAAAAATAGTCCAATCATCAAAATATGCTTCCATAAATTTATGTAAAAACTCCTTGAATGCTTCGACCACCACCCTAGAAAATATGGTTGGTGCATTCTTCAATCCAAAAGGCATCACTGTGTATTGGTAGGATCCACATTCTATTGCAAACATGGTCTTATGGTGATCTTCCTTGGCAATCTTGATCTAATGGTATCCTGAAAATCCATCGGTGAAGGAGTAGACTTCTTGTCCTCCCACGTTATCTAACACTTCATTAGTAAATGGTGTAGGGAATGGATCATGTAGACATGCATCATTCAGCTTCCTGAGATCTACACATATCCTGATCTCTCCTATTTTCTTATCCTGAACCACCATAGGGCTAATCCACTTTGATTCTTCAACAGGTTCTATGATTCCTGCTTCCAGCATCTTGTCTAGTTCAATCTTCACTTTCTCCTTATATTTAGGGTTCAATCTATAGGGTATTTTTTTAACTGGCCTTGTATCTGGTTTCAAGGGGATCTTCATCTCTCTCATGGACCCTTTAATTCCCTTCATATCAGTGAACTTGGTTGGAAACAAGTCCTGATATTCATGCAGTAACTCTGTGATCTTATCAATAGTGGCATCATCCTAGTAATCTCCAACATTGGCAAGCTTAGGTGCTTGCTCTGTTCCCATATTAACTTTCTTGATTTTGATTGGTTGTCCAATAAAAGGTAGTTCGACTCATGGCCCTACTATGTCTCTATGTCCTTCCATTTCTACGATGTTCACATTCCTAGGATCATTGTCTTCATCGGCATTGATATTGTAACATCCTTTCAATCTCTGAAGAGGTGCAGTCCATTCATCCTCTTCTTGCTCCATAGGGAGGCTAGGTGCTTCCTCAAATACTTTTTCTCTTACAACCTGTAAAGCTTGATCTACCAGAGGGTGTTGACTTTCAAATAAAAATGTAGCTACAAAATTCTGAGTCATACCTTGCCAATCTGCAGTGGTGAGGTGTAGTTCCGCTTCAAGTTACCAGTTGATAGGCATTGTGTCTAGAGTATTGATGAATATATGCGTCCAATTCTCTTGAGGAATGTTTCTCTAGGCCTCCTCACAACCTCGCAAATGGTCTTTTGAACAACTTTGACCTGTGTACCTAACTTCGCATCCTTCGACTTGTTCTAAAAATCGCGTTGTCATCAAAGTGAGACATTGTATCCAGTTCGTGATGTTCCTTTTATGTGTTTCCTACCATCTTGTTGGAGTATATTTCAAAGCCTTGTCCAGTGCCAACAGTCTTTGTTGTACTGGGATAGTTTCTTCAAATTCCAATAAGAACGTTTCTAAGTGATTCAAACCATCAAATGTGGGTAAATTACTTACTGTTGTGTCGATCCAGCAAACTTCTCTGGTTAGTCTAGCACATCTCCGTGTAGATACTTCATACATTTTATTATGTCAGTTCTCTAGTGCTTCTTATGAGTCTGATGAACATGCTCTGTCACTTCGCCAGCTTAAATTCCCATATGTTGTAAGATTAATGTAATCATATTGTCTTGTTGTCAATCTGTATATATTCTCCAACATATATGTGTGGTCTTCTTCTCTGATGGGCTTTGTGTATCTGGGACCTTCATCATGATCCAAAGGTGTGATGACCCTAAGGCTGTCACCTTCAAACGTCATTCTTTGTTTCTTCAAGTCAACAACAGTAGAATTGTTGAAATCCCAATCAATTCCTAACAGTGCGAGGTAAGGACAGTTATCATCGATTATCTCAATCACCTCAAAGTCTACAAATGTTCTAACCCCATCGATGTCCACATGGACATGTTCCAATCTTTCGAAGGAGCTCACAGCCTGTTGATTGGCCATCCTAAGCCTGATGGGGGAATAGATCAACTTAGGTTTTCCCATCAATGCCCAGGTCTTCTTCATCATAACATTGACCTCTGATCCTAAGTCGAGGACCACATAATCTATATCATAATCTCCAATTTGAGCATTAAGGTGTAGTTCCTTTTTTCCTTCTCTTGTTGGATAGTTGATGCATTGCTTTATTCAGTATAGGATCTACCTTTCCTAGCTCATATTGTCTTATCAAATTTTGTAGCTCTTGTATGGAATTTTCGTCCTTAATTAAATTAATGCAAGTGCATAAGAATTCCATGAGATTACTTACCTCTTTTCACTCTCCAGATGAAGTAGGCTGATCAAATGCCAAGGGCATTCCACATTCTCTCACTTTTGGTTGTGCCTTTGATGAAAAATCTTGATCTCTTCCAAACTATGTTCCTCCATTTTCAAATGCTTGCTTCTCTCTCTTTGGATCAAAATCATGTGTCTTCTCAGCAGCTTTCCTGACTCCTGATTGTTCTGTAGTCTTCCCTGGAGTCACCCTTTCTTCTCCTATAGCAGCGTCTCCTCTAATGATAACAGCAAATCTGGGATCTACTCCATGAGCTTCTGATGTGATTAGGTGTACTTGTTGTTTCCCTCCTCGTCTTTCTTAAAGTTTGGCTAACAGCGCAGGACAATATTCTATGACATGTTCAAATGAATTGCAGTAACTGCAAGTGGTACAAGGGTTCTGAGAGTCCCTTTCCAAGTGACCTGGCTGTGCGCAATTATAAAAAATGATATGGCCTTGACCTCAGCCCATGCCTCCTCCTTGTCCTCTTCCTATGAATCCACCACGAGGGTTGAAGTTTCCTCTTCCAGGGGAATTATACTGTGTAGTGTTCCCTTCTTTCTATGCTTCACCTTGAATTTTGTAGATATCCCTTGATCTTTCATGCAAGAGGTCGTAAGCTCTACAGTCCTTCTCATCATCACCCACAGATTTACAGAATGTACAGTAGAGGTTCGTAGGTGTCTAAACATACTTTTGCATGTAATAGAATTCTCCAGGGTGATGTCTATTTCTGCATACCTCGCACCAAGGTACAGTAGCTTGCTTCAAAGGGATAGGGGATCCAGAAGCCAATTATTCATGAAATAGGGGATAGTGTTCCTTCTCATGGCCTTCTAATTTGTATCTAATGCACCAGATGTCTTCTCTCTTATATTTTCCCTTATCTTTTTTCATATCTTCGACCTACAGTGACAAGCTAGTTAGTTGACTCAAGATTTGACTCATACCTGAGCTGGATTCTGCCATAAGAGTTGATTCAAGTTTCATGGAGATCTCCAACGCCTCAGCCTACGAAGCAATCTTCTGCTGCATCAGAGGGACTTTGATGTGTGGTAGGAGGGCAGCAATGAACCATTCTTTATTTTGTTCGTCTAGGATCTGAAAACTCAAATGACCTGTCATGGTCTTAAACCTCTGATCAAACTCCCAAGCAGGTTCAACTACTTTCTGCTTGATTTCTTTCAACTCTGTGATGCACTGCGATTCTGACTTGGGTTTCTTGAATTCAGCAATCAACACAGTCTTAATCTCATACAACAGTTTTGGCTAGACAACTCCTTGGACAAACTTCATGTACCAACTCAGTGCGTGGTCTCTCAGGGTAGTACTAAACTGAGCTCGTTTAACAACTTCATCAGTGACATTATTAATACTCCATACAGCTTCACATAGAAACTAGTGTTGGTCATGATCCTCATATCCATCTCCTCTAAAGGTGGGTAACCTCATCTCATCTTCCATAGATCTTCCTAAGGTTCCTGACTGAGTATTCACTGAACCACTTGTACCAGTGCTCTGAGTGTTCTAATAACTTAGGTTACTCTGGTTACTTAATGTTGTTAAAACAATAGGGGGCGTAATAGCACTTACGTCAACAGTTTGTGCAGTCCCTAAATTTTTTGACTCTTCTCGGTGAGGTTCTTCAGACTTCTCTTCTTCTTCCCTATAGGACTCTAAATGTTCCTCGTTTGGTAACTCTTCTTCTTATGCATTGTAGAACCCTTCTTCTTGTGTTGGTTTGTGACTCTGCTCAAACAAGTCCACCAGAGGAACTTCTCTAAAGGTTCTCCCACTGCGCGTGTGTCTGACCTCTGTGTCATTGTCGCTGTCTAAATTCATGGACATTAGCTTTTTCAATTTGACCCAATACTGTATCTTTAAGATGGTCTTATCATGCAGTAGCATCTTTATCTTCAACTTCAAGAAGTGTAAAAAATTTCCTCTTGGCCCCTTAAAGAAATATGTCTTTGCTTGGCTATATGACTCTACTCTGTCAATAGAAAACTCGGTGATATACCCTCCAATGGTACTATCAAACTAGTGATCTAATTCTCTTGACATGGTGTTATCAACTCTCTTGACCTTCTTGATCAGCGTCGACATCCAAACCACAGGCGGTCTACTGATCTCAAACTGGGTATATGCTAATCTGGTCATCCACTCGTATAGCTCCTTATGAATTCCTCCAAAGAAAATCGTGTGTATATCAGTAAAGATATACCTTCCCAACCAGTCTTATGTGCTAATATTAGGGTTCTTATTCTGAGCTTCTACGAAGTCCTTCTCTTGTTCTTCTATCCACTTATGAATCTCTGTCTTTAATGGAAACCACCTTGACATTCCCTCAAGAAGATCTCGATCCCAACAACGGAACCATTTGTTGGCACAGGGGAAAACCCAGGGTTCAGCTCTAATAGCACACCAACAAGCCCTAACTACGGTCCCTTTCGGAAACACCTGTGAAGCAGATGCAGTCTCACCTGAAGTAGCAATAGGGGGTTGCAGGACATAGGTGTCTACAACCAAAGGAAATGCAAGTGGAATCAAGGCAACCACACATGGAGATCAGATTATTCTTTCCAAGCATAAACCTACTTCACACATTTATATATTAGATCTAACATACTAATGCATCATCAGAGTAACAGAGTAAAGAGCACAACATCAATCACACACAACAACAAGATATGCATGGTTCACCCTCTCCTTAGGGCTACGTCCACAGAACTGTGCTTTATAATATATTAGGTGAAATCTTACAGTTTTATATGTGGTCTTAGCTTGCAGATCTCTCTCTTTCTCTCTTCTCTCTATCTCCCTTCCCTGCGCACCCAGTTGTTGTAGAAATTTTAATACAAATTATGTATTGTATGGATTCTCCTGATCTAACAATTATATGCCACTGTTAAATATAGAATCACTTCTACAAATATTCTTGCGGAATTTAAAACACGATCTCCAATTACAATATCAAGATGAAAGATCAATCACATATAACACAGATGTTTTACCGGGAAAGCATAAAGCTAAAAAACCCACTATCATATATTGTGTATATATCATGGATCATGAAACAATCTCATGTAAAACTCTAATCCAAGAGCTCTCTGTACAATATACAATTGTCTCACACTGTCATACAAAAATTGACAAATTCATGTGCCAATTTACTGCTTCCAGACAGCCTGCCTCCTCTACGCAATCCCTGCTAATGGAAATCCCTACAATGAATGAATTCATCTTGCCTAGGTTGCGCAATCCTCATGGGAACATCCATTGTGTGTGTGGTTTCATGAGTGCACTCACTAATGTCACAACTGATAGTCAAACTGTCCCTTTCACTTGTTATCTCAACTAGATCTCCATTGGATCTGACATGCATGTAGTTAACAGTGGTAAATCTTCAGTTTCATGTGAGATCACTTATTGTGAATTAATTAATAATTAATTCACTGATCTCTCACTAGTGTAATTTCAGTTACAACTAGTACAACTGAGCTTAACTCACTTAAATGAGTTAAACTACTTCACAACTCACATAACTACACATCCAACTCTGTTACAACTTCGAATCACTCAGTTACAACTAATTCAACTTGCATGTCCTACCAGTCAACCTTTGAACTCGAATTTCCTATAGATAACTAATTTTCCACTTTAGTTAACTATTTCCAAGTGCTCATTGAGAATAGACTAATATTTATTGTCCAACTATTATTAAGGGATAATAATAATCGACATACATCTATAAATAGAATTTTCTCACCATCTATAAATAGAATTTGCTCATCATCTAAAAATAGACTTCCACCTAAAAATAGCCTGAGGCTCCATCCTAGTGTAGGTGCATAATTTTCACTAGGATCTTCTTGTTGAATATCAACACTCCCTCTCAACAAGAAAGGGATTATCCTTCACCCCGATCATGTCTCTATGGTATTTGAATTTGCTCCTGGTGAGCTCCTTCGTCAGAATGTATGCATCCTGATCTTCCGTAGGAATGTACTGAAGCAACATGATCTTCCACTGCACACAATCTATAATATGATGATAACGGATATCTATATGTTTAGATCTATCATGAAACAAAGGATTAATCGAGAGTTTAATGCAACTCTAATTATCACAATGAATCATTGTCGAATCTAAATGAGAGCCAAACAAGCCAACCAAGATCTTTCTCATCCAGATAGCCTCACATGTAGCTTGACTCCCTGCCATGTATTCTGCTTCCGCTGAACTGAATACCACAGATCTTTGTTTCCTATTGTACCAATAAATAGTTGTAGATCTGATACTAAAGATCCCCCCTGATTTTCTCTTTCTGTCCGTTGGGCTGCCTGCCCAATCTGCATCCGTGAAGTCATGCAACTTCACCTCATCCGTTTGTCTATACCATAAGACATACTCAGATGTACCCCTCGGGTATCTCAGGACATGCTTACCCGCACTCCAAAAGAGCTTGGTAGGCTTAACCATCGCTTGACTCAGTTGGTTAACCACATAGAAAATGTTTGGTCTCGTGTTCACTAGATACATTAGCAAACCCACTAACTGTCGATAGACAGTAGCATCCACTACCTCTCCAGAAGAAGCATCCTCTTTCTTCCAGTTTCCTGGAAGAGGAGTATCCATGGGTTTGCAGCCCTCCATGTGAAACTTACCCAGTGTCTCCCTTGCATACTTGCCTTGAGACACAAAAATTTCACCATCTCACTGCCATATTTCCAATCCAAGGAAATAATGAAGGAGGCCCATATCCTTCATCTCGAACTCCTTTGCAAGGTCCTCCTTGCATGAGTGTATCAGCTGCTCATCACCAGTCAGTATTAAATCATCAAAGTAAAGATCAATGATTAAAGTCTTACCCTCCACCACAATTTGGTATAGGTTTGCATCTGCTTCACTTTTGGTGAAGCCCAGTCCAGTGAAATAGTTGTCTATCCGAGTCTACCAAGCATGGGGTGCTTGCTTCAGCCCAAACAGTTCTCTTTTGAGTCGGCACACATGTGAATCACTGCTGAAGATCTCAAATCCTTCAGGCTTCTCTATGTACACCTCTTCCTCAATGATCCCATTGAGAAACACAGTTTTTACATCCATCTAATGAATGCACCAGCCCATCTGCGCTGAGAGTGAAAAGATGCATCTTATGGAAGAGTACATTGCAACAGGTGCAAAGGTCTCATCATAATCTATCCCCTCGATCTGTGAGAAGCCCCGGGCCACAAATCAGGCCTTGTATTTCTCCACACTCCCATCAGTAGCTTGCTTTACCTTGTAGATCTATCTCAAACCTACCACTGATTTGTCGATCGATCTTGGGACAATTTCCCATGCACTATTTTTGACAATGGAGTTATACTCCTCCACCATTGCATCAACCCAAGTGGGATCCTGCACTACTTCCTGAAAGGAAGATGGTTCAGTCACAATACATTTTCTCATGAAAGCCATGTATCTAGTAAATCGATCAGGAGATTGTCTTTGTCTGCCCTATGAAGTAGGGGCTCCTACATTTTGCGCAGCATCTAGTCTCAATCTATTAGCTTCCATGGTGCGCTTTCTGCCATTTCTGATGGATGGATCTGCATAAGTGTCTTCCTCCACTCCATGAACCTCCTCATGTGGCTGATCCACATCTTGAGACTCATCTTTGGGAACTAGCAGTTCATCCTCTGCATGCAAGTTTAGTTCCCTCTCAAGCGACAATCGCATGGCTTTCCCCTCATCAAATTGTATATCTCGTCGCATAACAGTCATCTTACTGTTAGGAAAATACACACGATAATTATGGGGTGTTTATGTCTACCCCGCAAATATCCCAACTTCAGCAGTCAGCTCCAGCTTCTTCCTGACGTTCTTGGTCACATGCACATAAACAGATGAGCCAAAAATACTAAAATGAGAAACATCAGGTTTCTTATCAGTGAAAGTTTCTTCAGGTGTACTCATGCCAAGTACTCTATAAGGATAATGGTTTTGCACATAAACCGCAGTGTTTCATGCTTCTTCCCGCAAATGCATTGGTAGGCTCTGATCATGCAACATCGCTCGTGTTGCACCCACGATCATTCTATTCTTCCTCTCCACGACCCCATTTTGTTGTGGGTTATGAGGCGCTATGAGTTTTCTTCGAATTCCTTCTTTGATGCAAAATTATTTGAATTCGTTAGAGATTTATTCTCCACCACTATCGCTCCTCAAAGCCTTCACTTGCTTCCCCAACTCTTTCTCCGCCAATGCTTTAAACTCATAGAACTTTGAGAATGTTTGATCCTTCTTCTGCATGAAGAAGATCCAACATTTACGAGAAAATTCATCAACAAAAATAACATAATACTTATGTTTTGTTTTTGAAGCAACCAAGAATGGTCCACACACGTCTGTGTGAATTCTCTCCAGGATCATTGAAGCATGGTTCTCCTTTTCATGAAAGGTGGACTTTACATACTTCCCCATGGTGCAACCCTTGCACTGATCTAACTAAGCAAGTGTTCCCATTGGAAGTACAGTAGATATTTGTTGCATGATTTTCAAGGCTCCATGATGAAGATGGCCCAATCGCCTGTGCCATAATTCGCCCTCATCCCGGATCACAACTTTTTCTCCTCGCCCATCATGGAAGCACATCCACCTACCTCCATCCTGTAGATAATCTTAACTCGAATCCATATATTCTTGACTTGACCTGTTGTTTTATGTCACAGGAAGTCTTTTCCATCGTTGAAAACTACATCATAGCCTCTGTCCTCCAACATTGTGACTAAGACCAAGTTTTTCTTTAGACCTGGAACATGCATAACATGTTTCAATTGAAATGGTTTACCTAAATCCCTCTGAAAGGTAATGGTACCAATGCCAGTCACATTTTATCGTCCATCGTCACCCATATCTATATGCATTTTTAGATCTCTCTCCTCCAAGTCAATGAAAATCTCCTTATCTCCTATCATGTGGAAGGAAGCCCCACTATCCAAATACCACACTGATCCCAATACACTTGACGCCATGCATGCAATCAAGGAGAAGTCAAGTTCAAATTTTGAGGCAAGGGCCTCATCAGCTCCAGCTCCAGCATCCTTCTTGTTCTTCTTCTTCTGCGAACAGTTAGTAGCGAGATGCCCATGTGTGTGAGAGTGAAAACACTTCACTTTGGACAAATCCATATTATTTCCTTTAGACTCGGATTTTGAATGCAATTTATTCCCCTTCCCTTTCCTTGCCTTGGCAGCCAAAGAAAAATCCTCTTCATCATCATGCTTTGATGAAGAGCCATCTCTGGTGTTCCGCCTGAACTCATCCTGCACCAAATCCGACCATAGTCGTTCCCAATCTAGAAATGTTTCCCTTCCATTGACAGAGTCTTGATAACTGTGCCAATTTTTGGGAAGTCCTAGGAGAGCCAAGCTAACCAAATCATCATCAGCAACTGTTATTCCCACACTCCCCAGATCATCCCGACATTGGACAAACTTTGTGAGATATTTTGGAATGGAGTCGCCCTTCTCCATCTTGATCTTCCTGAGTTTATCTTTGAGCGCCAATTTCCTATGGTCGATGTTGTTTTGGAATAGATCCATCAAAGTCTTCCACATTGCATATGGTGTGGATTTCCCATGGAGGTTTGAGACAATGTGGTCTATGTTGGTTGTGGAGCCTGGTTCTCTTCCTAATTCAAAGGTCTTTTGATTTCAGTTGTGTTTATACCCCATGAAGTATTTACACCCGAGAAGTATGTACACTCTTCCACACTGGGTGAACCACATAAATATGTGTCTCTATTGTATTGTGTATCTTCTGTGTTTTGTTTCTGCATTTGTTTTATTTTATTCCTCCATGGTCCTGTTTTTCTAATAGTATCGTACTCCCTCCATCAGGATCCTTCTCGCCTTTTCCACTTTATTTTTCCATGCATCAATATTTGCAACGTCTGCAGCATCTGGCTTAGGAACATCCTTGTGTTGGGCCCCAACAACTCCCCTTATATTTTTACAAAATTTAAAGGGCCCCTATTAAAATCTTGATAATTATAAGGAGCTACAGAATCAACCTTTTCAAATAATTCCATTCCTTGGGTTTCTTTGAGACAAACTTAAGACATTCTCTTTAGTATGAGTCATTTATTACAAGAGTATATGTCAAAAGTTAAAAAACAAGCATAAAAATCTCAATTTAAACAAAAACGTTAATTTTTTTTAATGTTTGTTTAAATTATGATT
>ML790379.1:0-28983 GCA_009831015.1 Picea engelmannii | reverse complement strand
ATTAGTTAGTTATTTCTCTCTTTTATTCGTTTCTTTTAGGATTCTTAGATTGGCTAACGGAGCCATTAAACCCGTCAGAACGAGTTACCCCAAATGGCTTGGGTTATTTAGACAACCCCGGACCAGACTCGCTCTTCCAGTTGGCGGATGGTCAATTTCGCCCGTCAACACCTTGTCAATGAATTCCTTCAAGCCATTGTCTTCGAGTACTGCCTCCATCCTGTCCTTCCAAGCAATGTAGTTTGAGCTACCCTCGATTGCATACTCTAACCTCAAGCCATTGAAATCCATTTCGATCTTGAATCAGTTGTAGCACCAAGAAAGTCTTTCTGCAACTTCAAATTCTATCCAATCACAAACTCATCTTCTGCAATCTTCTGCACTCTTATACCATGTATAAATTTTAATACAAATTATGTATTTCCTGGATTCTCCTGATCTAACAATTATATGTCACTATTAAATACATAATCGCTTCTACAAATATTCTTGCGGAATTTAAAACACAATCGCCAATTGCAATATCAAGAAGAAAGATCAATCACACATAACATAGATGTTTTACCAGGAAAGCATAAAGCTAAAAACCCCACTATCATATATTATGTATATATCATGGATCATGAAACAATCTCATACAAAACTCTAATCCAAGAGCTCTCAGTATAATATACAATCGTCTCACACTATCATACAAAAATTGACAAATTCATGTGCCAATTTATTACTTCCAGACAGCCTGCCTCCTTTGTGCAATCCCTGCTATTGGAAATCCCTGCAATGAATTAATTCCTCTTGCCTAGGTTGTGCAATCATCATGGGCACATCCACTGTATGTGTGGTTGCATGAGTGCACTCACTAATGTCACAACTGATAGTCAAATTGTCCCTTTCACCTATTATCTCAACTGGGTATCCACTGGATCTAACATGCATGTAGTTAACAATGGTAAATTTTTAGTTGCATGTGAGATCACTTATTGTGAATTAATTAATAATTAATTCGTTGATCTTTCACTAGTGTAAGTTCAGTTACAACTAATAAAACTGAGCTTAACTCACTTAATTGAGTTAAACTACTTCACAACTCACATAACTACACACCCAAATCTGTTACAACTTTGAATCACTCAGTTACAACTAATTCGACTTGCATGTCCAACTAGTCAACCTTTGAACTCGAATTTCCTATAGATAACGTATTTGCCACTTCAGTTAACTATTTCCAAGTCCTCATTGAGAATAGACTAATATTTATTATCCAACTATTATTAATGGATAATAATAGTCGACATACATCTATAAATAGAATTCGTTCACCATCTATAAATAGACATCATCTATAAATAGAATTTGCTCATCATCTGAAAATAGACTTCCACCTAAAAATAGCCTGAGGCTCCATCCTAGTGTAGGTGCATAATTTTCACTAGGATCTTCTTGTTGAATCTCAATAGTTGTAGGGTTGATCTTCGCACCCAATTGAAGATCTTACAACACAGACTTCTCTCTCAGTAACAACAACAATCAATCATTATACATAATCTCTCTCTGTCTCTAACCCATCCCAGGTCCTCTTGAACTTTATTTGTACATTACAATAGCTCACTGATAGCCTTAGGCCGAAGCCTATGTGTCAAAACCCTAGATACCAAAACCCTAGGTGTCTAAAACCCTAGGTCAACTTGACCCACGTTTTCAGGGCTTCGCTAGCCTGTCTTTCCTTCCTTCCCATGAGGTTATCCAAAGCATACACCAGTGGATTTTTCCGCTTGTTGAGTTGTCCATGATCCATCTTCCTTGTTGATCTGTCTTCCTCGATCTCCTTGCCCAATGACTTGCTCTCTTGGACTTTGCTCCATCTTTTATACTTCTTTAACCACTTTGAATTGATCTCAATCAACCTTCCTTCCTCGCAGTTTGTGTTTCACATTTTCTTCCATAATATTCACTTTCTTCCATAACCAAGGGCCAACAGTCAACTTGTGAGAGGCATAAATTTTCATACAAGCTCTGATTGACACAATTTTTTCACCGTTGGAAAGGTATTGATGTGTAGAATAGAATCAATGGGTCTAAAATAAATTAAAAAAAAATTGACCCCAAAAAATTTGGTTTGATGCCTCAAAATGGATCTGGAAGGTTTCAAACCTCAATTTTCCAAACTTGGACTTGCCATTAAAATGGCTCTACAAGTTTATTCCTCCAATTTTTTCCACTCTGAAAGCATCGAGATAGATTCCAAATAATATAATGATCTAATATAGATCATCACTTCTTCACAATATTTGTTTAAAATGGAAGTGAAAGTGGACATCAAACCCTAATAATTTGATATTGATGTTGTTAAGTTGAATCATTTGGTTGTTATAGTTTTAAGTTCATTTTAGTGTCTGTAACATAGGATAAGAACAAAATATATAATTTTCCCAATTCAAATTGGAGGGCCATGCCCTAACCTGGTGGGAAAGCAACATGGATACACTTAGGGTGGAGGGTGATCCCATAGTAACTAAATGGAATGCATTTAAAACCTGCATCAAGTCCCAATTCTACCCTATTTGGTTTGTAGAGAACCAATGGATCCATTAGCATAAATTTAAGAAGAGGTAAGGGAAGAGTGTGAAAGAGTACAACACCAAGTTCAAAAATATGGTGATTATGTTGGATATATCTCCCAAGAACCCCGGACATACTCATCAAGTATCTAATGGGTTTACATAGTCATTTATGGAAGAAATTGATGCTCTTGAAACCTAGGATAGTTCATAAGGCATGTGTTCAAGCCTACTACCTGGAGAATATAGGAAATAAGAAAGGACAACCAAGTGGTTCCAAACAGAAAGACTGTCAAGATGTTCCAATGAGGAAAAGAAGAAATAGAAAGAAAAGGACAAGAAGACAACAACCACTACTCATTAGTGAAAGGATCCAAACAACCATTGTAAACAATGTAATATTAATAGTCACACTAAAGATAAGTGTTGGAGGCTATGTCCAAAGAAAAATCCAATGAACCATAAGAAGGATGCCAAGAAGAAGAACATGTTGGCCATGGATTCAGGAAACCAGGTAGAAATCAGCTCGGATGTGGATGAAAAAATTATCTAGAATACAGTTTATATGGAGGTGAACCAAAGTATCCTCCATCATAAGGAAGAGAATGAGAATACTAAACTCATCTATATTAAGATCCAGGTCAAAAAGACAAAGGTGGATGCTTTATTCGACTCTAGCTCACAAGCCAACATCATAGTAGAAGATCTGATCCACAAGCTCGGATTGGAAGTTCATGATCGTCCCAACCCATATCCATTGGAATTGGTAAATAAGGATGCATAAATTGAGGTCACTAAACAGTGCAGGATCATTTTTTTATAAATGAAAACTATATCAATGAAGTGGAGTTATATGTAGTACCACTTGAAATGAGTGGTGTAGTGTTTAGCAGCCCGGAGATGTATATGAGGGATGCAATCTTCATGAGGAGAATAAACATATCAATGCACACAAAGGAAAATCCAAGATCTCTCCAGTAAGTGCTAACCAATCCAATAAATTTATTAGTTCTAGTAGGAAGTTTGTATTACTTTTCTTAAAAGAGAATCAACCAAGTGATGAAACGGTAAAAGTAAAGGCATCTCTAGAGGGATGTACTAAAGAGAATAAACGTCAGTTGGAGGAGTTGTTGCAGGAATATAGAGAAGTGTTTCATGATCCTAAAGGGTTACCACCTAAGAGGGAATTGGAGCATGAGATATAGTTGTTTCCTAACTCCCCATTGCCACATATTGGATTGTACAAAATGTGCATCTTAGAAGCAGATGAAGTGAAGAAATAGTTGCAACAGTTGCTAGAGAAGGGAGTAAATCAACCAAGCACTTCATCTTGTGGGTCACTTATCATCATATTACTCAAGAAGTATGGGACTTGGAAAATGTGTATCAACTATAGAGATTTGTACGAGATCACCCTCAAGAACTGATACCCTCTTCCCAAGATCAATGATTTGTTAGATCAGTTGTAACATTCCAAGTACTTCACCAAGTTGGATATCAAATCAAGATACCACTAGGTACAATTTAAATAAGAAGACACCTATAATACCACCTTCAAGACAAGGAAAGGTACATATGAATGGATAGTAATGCCTTTTAGCTTATGTAATGCACCAATTGCATCTGTGTTTGATGAGTGATGCATTGCATCACTTTGTAGATTCATTTGTGATAGTGTACTTAGATGATATATTGGTTTATATCTCTACCTGGAAAGAGAATATCTCACTTCTCATGTAGGTGTTAGAGACTTTGAAAAAAAATCAGTTTTTGGCTAACCTTAAGAAATGTCAGTTTTCTCAACAGTCATTGGTGTATTTGGGGTATGTTATTGGTGGAGGGGAACTCAAGATAGATCCCATGAATATGGAGGTCATCCTCAAGTGGAAAATTCCTATTAAGGTCCCTAAATTTGGGATATTTATTGGGACAGCACAACACCTAGGGATTTTTATAGCATCCTTTTCAGTTGTAGCATTTTTCAGTTGTAGAACCACTTCATGTGATAACAGTGAGTGGTAAGAGTTACATGTGGGAAAAGAATCAACAAAAACCTTTTGATGAGATGAAATGGAAGATCATTCAACCACCATTTCTTGCATTGCCTAATTTACAGAAACTTTTCAGAGTGGACATGGATGCAAGTGGATATGTTAAGGGGGCAGTCTTGATGCATGGATGTAAGTTAGTATGATATCATTTTGAAATGTTTCACAATGGATTCTTGAAATACCCTACGTACGATAATTAACTCTATGCCCTAGTTCAATCTATTAAGAAGTGGAATCACTAATTGACAGGAAAGGAAACCATTATCCACACCACTCACTGACCACTATAGTATTTGCAGGCCCAGAGTACGATTCAACAAACAAAACACTACAAGTGAATGGGGTGTTTGCAACAATTTCATCTAGTCATCAAATATAAGAAGGGAAACTAGTAAGTTATATATTTTGGAACTCTTATGCACATCAAAGGTTATATATTTTGGAACCCTTATGCACATCCAAGATTATATATTTGGTAACTCTTATGCACATGGATCCTTTTATCCATTATGCATACAAAGAAGCATACATGGGAGATTAAGACTTTAAGAGTTGTTTTAGCAACCACAAGTCCAAATTCATGTAGAATATGTGATGATAAGGATAATTATCATCTCTACAATGTGTTTCTCTACAAGATAAAGAAACTCTATGTTCCTAAAGGTGAAAGATTGCAACTTATCAGAGAGGGCACACCTCTAAGGTTGCAAGAAATTTTGGTGTTTAGAAGACAGTAACTATCAAATTACAAGGTACTATGTGCATTGGCCCATAATGTAAGAATATGTAGGCCGATTTATTAAAGTATGCATACTTTGTTGTATTAGCAAGCCTAGTAACATAAATCAAGATATATATCAATCCTTACACATACTCACTAGACCCTGGGATAGAATTTTCATTGATTTTTTGGGTGATTTTCCAACAACCAAGAAGGGACGTGACAATATGTTTGTGGTAGTTGATAGGTTCAAAAATGTGCCTTGTAAAAATACCATCAAAGGATAAGAAATTAAAAACATGTTCTTTGAAAAAGTCTAGGTGCACTTTGGGAGACTAAGGAGCATAATCTCAAATAGGGATACCATATTTATTATTTCCTTTTGTACTCACACTTTAGAAGAAGAAGGACACCAAGTTGAATAGATTTTTATCTTTCCATGCACAAACACATGGGTAGACATAAGTATGCAGCATGACATTGGTTCATATTTTGAGGGATTATAATCAACAACATCCAAAAACCTAGGATGAACATTTGATTTATATTAAAATCTCTTATAACAAAATGGTCTACACTTCTACCAATAAGTCCCCTTTTGAAACTTACTTTGGGTTCTTACTGTAATACCCCCAAGTTGAACCCCGAGTTGTAAATGTAAATATGTTTTATATGTTGGAAAGCCAGGATGTTTTGGATTGGAGTGTCTATGTATATATATGTTTTGGTTCGTAGTTCTTGTCTGGTATAAGTTTGGTGAGCATAGCTTTGTAAATTGTATCACTTGATTATATTAATAAAATACATCATTGTTGCAGACCAATTAAGATGAAAGAGTATGGGGGGATAGGAATCTGTGAGAGGGAAAGGGGGATAAGGGTGTTAGAAAAACAAGACCGTGGAGCAATAAAATAAAACAAATGCGGAAACAGAACACAGCAGATACACAATACAATAGAGACACGGATTTACATGGTTCACTGAGTGTGGACTACGTCCACTAGATAAATTTCCAGGTCCTTCCTTTATTATTATCCATCAAATGAAGGGATACAACCTACAGCAAACCCATTGTAACTTCCTCTTATTTCCCTCACAGTTTCCTATCTCAGAATACAATATTCGCCATAATGCAGAGCCGCAATACCTTTCCCTCATAACAGAGGGTTTCCTTCTAGGGAAAAAAACCCTAACATAATTTCTACTGTTAGATCTGCGACCTTATAATAAACGGTCCAGATTTACAATGAAATTACAATATACTTTTACAAGGCAATTTTTCCTTCGGGGTATTTGCCCCCGGACCCCTCAGAGGGGGTAACCCCCCTCTGCACTCCCCCGCGTGGAAGAGTATACATTCTTCTAGGGTGTAAAGTCTTCATGGGGTATAAACACAGCTAAAAACAAAGACCCCTGAATCTGGAAGATAATCAAGCTCCACAACCAACAATATCCCACTTGGAGACTAATCTCAACAACTCCACCGATGTTGTATCTGTTGGACTATGAACCTTCTTGGGCCTGGAAAATTTCTCATCTTCATATTCATTCTTGAAGACCAACCGAAAATGAGCAGGAACTCAGTTTCTCCCTGGTTACTCCCTTTGTTAACATATCTGCAGGATTCTGGCTAGTGTGTATCTTTTCCAACTTCAAATGTCCATCTTCCAAGGAGGATCACCTGAAGTGGTACCTCAACTGTATATGCTTAGTCTTCAAATGGAAGGTTGATTTATTTGCAAGATGGATGCCACTCTCATTGTCACAGTACAACCTGTTATTATCCTGCTTCTTTCCCAATTCTTCCATAAACCTCTGTAACCAAATCATCTCTTTAATAGCGTCTGTAGCAGCAACATACTTTGCCTCTGTTGTTGAAAGTGCAACAACCTTTTGCAGTTTTGAAATCCAACTTACTGTCATTCCACCTATAGTAAAAACATACCATGTGGTGCTCCTCATGTTGTCTTTATCACCTGCCATATATGAATCAACATATCCCTGTAGAAAAGTGTATTAACCTCCAAAACATAATGCATGAGTAGCATTACCTCTCAAATACCTAAGAATCCACTTTACTGCCTCCCAATATTCTTTACCTAGATTGTTCATATACCTGCTCACAACTCCCACTACATGTGCAATATCTGGTCTTGTGCAAACCATTTCATACATCAAGCTGCCAATTGTTGATGAATAAGGGACCATGGACATGTATTTTATCTACTCCTGTGTCTTGGGACACATTTCCTTAGTTAATTTGAAATGGTTGGCTAAAGGTGTACTAATTGGTTTTGCATTCTACATTCTAAACCTCTCCAACACCTTCTCTATGTACTCACCCTGAGACAATGTCAATTTGCGATTTTTCCTATCTCTTGTTATTCTCATACCGAGGATTTTCTTTGCAGCACCCAAATCCTTCATCGCAAATGAATTAGGTAATTTTTTCTTGAGCACATTTATATCATGCATATTAGACCCTGCAACAAGCATGTCATCTACATACAATAGCAAGATAATATAGCTTCCATTTTCTAGCTTTTTGAAATAAACACAATGATCAGAATGACATCTACTATAACCTTGTTCTGTCATAAACCTGTCAAACTTCAAATACCACTGCCTTGGAGCTTTCTTTAGGCCATACAAGCTCTTCTTCAACCTGCATACCAAATTCTCCTTCCCTTTGACCTCATACCCCTGTGGTTGTTGCATATAAATCTCTTCCTCCAAATCCCCATGGAGAAAAGTTGTTTTAACATCTAATTGTGCAAGATACAAATATTCTACTACCACAAGAATTAAAATAGTTCTAATTGAAGTCATTTTAACAACAGGAGAAAATATTTCATCAAAATCTATACATTTCTTTTGTGTAAACCCCTTTACAACAAGTCTAGCCTTGTACCTCTTTATTCTTCCATCTTCTTCCTTCAACTTGTAAACCCATTTATTCTGCAATGCTCCTTTTTCTGCAGGAAACTGAACCAAGTCCCAAGTATGGTTATTTACCAAGGAATCCATTTCCTCTTTCATGCCTTTCCCCCACTTCTTTTTAGTGTCTACCTGCATTGCCTCTTCATAAAATTTTGGTTCACCATAATCAGTCAACAATAAATAATACAATGAAGGAGAGTATCGTCCAAGGGGTATACTTAACCTGGTAGACTTTCTAACAATACTTGCAGGTGTTTGAGGTACATGTTGCTCTTGTTGTTGTACATTTTGATTTTCTAGTTCCTTTGGAATTTATTTTTCAATGATCTCATCAAGCACTGTGTATTCTTGTTTTTCTGTTTCCTGTTTCTTTTCCTGCAATTGATCTTTGTATATGACCTTCTCATTGAATATGACATCTCTACTCCTAATGATTTTGTTATTTTCATAATCCCATAAGAGATAACCAAAATCATTAATATTGTATCCAATAAAGGTACACTTCTTGGATTTTGCCTCAAGCTTTGTTCTATTTTGTTTATCAATATGGACAAATGCTTCACAACCGAAAGTTTTCAAAAAAGAATAGTTTACCTTTTTTCCTGTCCATTCCTCCTCTGGAATTCTACCATCCAAAGAGCTTGAAGGTCCTTTGTTTATTAAGTAAACAGCAGTATCTATAGCATCTGCCCAAAACTGTAAGGGTAAACCATCATGCAATCTCATACTCCTTGCACGCTCCATGATTGTCATGTTCATCATTTCTGACACACCATTTTCTTGTGGTGTTATT
The DNA here is from genome assembly GCA_009831015.1 of Picea engelmannii. Classification (NCBI taxonomy): domain Eukaryota; kingdom Viridiplantae; phylum Streptophyta; class Pinopsida; order Pinales; family Pinaceae; genus Picea; species Picea engelmannii. Next base: position 19,920 of record ML790379.1, on the reverse strand, counting down.
GGAACGTCTTCTCTCTACAAATCCCATGGTATGAACAGTAATCATCAAACTCATTGTTGCAATATTCACCTCCATTATCTGATCTGAGACACTTCAAACTTTTTCCTGTCTCATTCTCAACCAAATCTTTCCATTTCTTAAAAGTATCAAAAACATCATATTTNAACATAATAATGAGAGCCACCAAGAGATGATACCTGAGTTGGTCCCCATACATCTGTATGCACAAGATCTAACCTTTCATTCTTCTTTTCTTTTCTGACTCTGAGAAATCTGACTCTCTTATGTTTTCCATAAACACAATGCTCACAGAAGTCCAAATCAATTTGTTTAAGATCTGGCAACAAATTTCTTTTTTGAAGTATTTGCATACCCTTCTCACTCATGTGTCCCAGCCTATGATGCCACAGTGTTGTATCCACTCCTGTAGAATCTAAAGAGATAGAATATTCAGTATTACCATTACATAAATACAATGTACCTACCATCTCTCCTTTTCCTATCACCAATGATCATTCGATGAACTTCCATGTCTTATCTATAAATATGGATATACAACCTTCACTTGTCAACTTCTCTGTTGAAATTAGATTTTGCCTTAAATCTGGAACATGTCTTACCTCTTTCAATAACCATTGGTTTCCATTGCATTTCTTTATTTTTACCTTTCCCATTCCAAAAATTTTACATGGTGCATCATCACCCAAATGAACCTGTCCAAAATCACCTTGAACATAATCTAGAAAATGTTTCCTATGGGGTGTGGCATGAAATGAAGCGCCTGAATCTAATACCCAAGACTCGGAAATGTTAACTATAGAAAGAATCAAATCATCTTGTAACACATCACCTGTTACATTTTCTTCATGAGTTCTCTCATGTTGTCCATCTCTTTGTTTCTTTGGAGCTCTGCAGTCTTTCTTCAGATGTTCTTTCTTCCCACAATTCCAGCACTCTATCTTTCCAATTCTGGATTTGGATCTACCCTTCCTATAATTCTCGTAGTTCCCTGGGCCCTTTCCTCTATCCTTTTGTCTTCCCATGTTCAACGCATTACCTGATGTCTCACTTGTGTTTTTCCGTCGCATTTCCTCACTAAGGATAACACCAACAACATCATCAAATTTTAAAGTATTTGAACCAAAGACAGAGTTACTTACATCCATGACCAAGCCGTTCTAGCTTTTTGGCAATGAGCACAAGATTAGAAGAGCCCTGGCCTCATCATCAAAGTCCACTTTTACAGAACTTAGTTGATTAGTAACCATATTAAAATCATTTAAACGATTTGCAACAAACCCACTTTCTGACATCTTCATATTAAATAATCTCTTCATTAGAAATACCTTATTGGACGTCGAGGGTTTTTCATGCAATTTAGCCAATGCGTCCATCAAATCCTTCATTGTCTTTTCTTTCGAAATATTGAAATCCACCGATGTTGCCAGACTCAGTCGTATCGTTCCTAGAGTCTTTCTATCAAGAATCTCTCATTATTCGTCCTTCATGGTCGTCGGCTTATTTTCTACTCCACCCAATGGTAGGAATAGATCCTTCTTATATAAATAATCTTCCATCTGCATCTTCCATAACTAGTAGTTTTGGCCGTTAAATTTTTCGACCCTAAACTTTCCATCTTCCGACATTGCTCCCACTCGAACCAGGAACCCTCCTTTCCTGCGAGTTACCTTTCACTCGGATACCAGTTGTTAGAAAAATAGGACCGTGGAGCAATAAAATAAAACAAATGCGGAAACAAAACATAGAAGATACACAATACAATAGAGACACAGATTTACGTGGTTCACCCAGTGTGGGATACGTCCACCAGATAAATTGACAGGTCCTTCCTTTATTATTATCCAGCAAATGAAGGGATACAACCTACAACAAACCCGTTGTAACTTCCTCTTCTTTCTCTCACAGTCCCCTATCTCATAATACAATATTCGCCATAATGCATAGACGCAATACCTTTCCCTCATAATAGAGGGTTGCCTTCTAGGGAAAAAAACCCTAACATAATTTATATCCTTAGATTTGTGACCTTATAATGAATGGTCCAAATTTACAATGAAATTACAATATACTTTTACAAGGCATTTTTTCCTTCAGGGGCTTCGCCCCCGAATCCCCGTCGGGGGCCCACTTGTCCCCAGACCTCGCAGAGGGGGTAAGCCCCCTCTGCACTCCCCCGCATGGAAGAGTATACATTCTTTTGGGGTGTAAATTCTTCATGGGGTATAAACACGGTTGAAAACAAAGACCTCTGAATCTGGAAGATAATCAGGCTCCACAACCAACAAAGGGCTTAAGAAAAGTGGACTTAAGCCAAGGGCATATTATAATATATTCTTAAAGTCCTAAGTATTATGATATAATTTTATCCTAAGTTCCTAAGTGAAGGAACGAATCACCAAGTTGAGGATTAGGTCATTCCTTGTGTGCCATGTGTCAAGATGGGCACATGCATATTTAAAGGGGGATTTATTGTTTGAAATGTTTTTTGGAATCATTGCAATCATTTTTATTTTCAACATTTCAAACCAACAATTGTGATTCATCATGAGGAAAGAATGAATTTGTGAAGAGAAATTATGTTTTAGATTCTTATTAATATAAACATAACCCTAAAATGATAAATAAATATATAAATAAAATAATAAGGTCGATTTCATTTCCATAAATTAATTATATCATTTCCTTTTAATTATATTTTAAGAGAAAAAAATTATAAATCTAATATAATTTAATTTAAATTAATAATTTGTATTATAAATAATTATAATTTGATTTCACATTGGCTATAGATTAAATATTTATAATTTATACTATATATATTATCAACTATTCTTCTTTTATTATGAAGTTGACTATCCTCAAGATTTATAACTTTTTCTATTAATTATATTTTAATTTTATTATATAGATCTTATTAAAGAGAATATTATTTTATAGATCTTATTATAATTATATAGATCTTATTATAGATAATATCATTCTTATTGTACAATCTTTCAAATGAATTTTTATGTATTGTAATGTTCTATAAAATTGTTAATTCATATAATTCTTATAAAGATTAAGAATAAATATTAACTATTTATAATATAATAAAGTTGTATTTTATAATTTGTTATATAGATATTATTATTATTATTATTATTATTATTATTATTATTATTATTATTATTATTATTATTATCTTTTCAATTAAATCTATATATTGGAATGTTTTTCACAATATGTTATTAATTATAATGATTAACAATAATAGCCTCTGAGGTGTAGAACAATTGGTGATGGAGTGTATTGTTAAGGCACTATGTTATGTGAAGTTATTGGTTTGAAACCCTCGACTAACCTTGTGTGCCACATGAATGGACGCATTGGCATGCATGAGGTTATAGTGGTAGCAGTCGAATAACAATACTATGTGTCATGTGAGTATGTGTCCGACTAGTTGTTGATTTCCCTAGTAAAAAAAAATGATTAACAATAATAAAAATCAATCCATACTTAAATATGATGACAAATCTAGAAATTACCTGGAAGATAATGTGGGGGTCTAATTTTTACTAATATTCCAATCATCATCTCTATTAAGGTTATTAGGTCTCTTTTCTATCTCAATAACTTCCCTAAATTTCCTACGGAAATGATGATCAACTTTGGATAAAATGTTGGCTTCGTCAATGCAGATTTGATGCTTGGTTTTATCTGAATGTGGCATAATTTAGTGTAATTATCTCATTCAGCCTATCATTCTGACCTTTTCTTGTAGAGTGTGAGTGGAGGAATCCATTGTAATATTGGTAGCATTGTAACCCTATAATTGCTTGGTGGTTTGGGTTTGAAGAAGCAGGTTGTCAGGCATGCAGAGCATTCTCTTTTGGTGAGATAATTGTTGGGAATATGTTTCCTATGTTTTGGCCTAGTGGGTGTCATAGCTCTTGAGAGAAACTTGGTGTTCCAAGTGCCACAAAGCCCTGAGACTTCCTGATCAACTTGTTGATGAAGCCTTGGAAGGTAAGTGGTGCAGTTGAAGGATTGTTGGGAAATGAAGGGATACACTTCAAGGGGTGGGACAGGTTGTGGGGAATGAGAGGCTATGAGGTGGAAATACTGCTAGAGTTGGTGCCCTTGTCCTTGATTGAAATTGTGTGTTGTTTGAACTTAGTTTGGCATAGGTAGCCTTTTCCCTTGTGGATTCATAGCCCCAGCTCTGGGGTGACCTGTTGTTGAGAGTGAATGACCATTCGATTCTACAGTTGTGAGGATTGACTGAGGTCTGCAGACAATTGGTGTTTTTAATTAAAAGATAAGTGTTATTTTATGTGTTTATGATTATTACTAGTAGTTAATTATGGTAATGTTATTATGGTATAATTTTTTTTATTATACATGGAATATATGTTGTGAGGATTACATAATGGTTTTTATATGCAAGGCATATTAATTACTTAATGGTATCAAAGTTTTAATGGGTTGGATTTAAAGAAAATTAAAAAATTCATTAATTGGAAGAAGTCTGGTTTTAGTGACATACAACCATAAGTGAGACTATGGTGTGTTACATTGTGGTATCGAAGCCATATTTTCAACACCAAACCTTCATGGTCCAGAGACATCATGCTGAAGCAAAAATTTGCAAATTTAAAGTTCAAAGGATGTCTAGGAATTGTTTGTCAAAAGTTCCAGGCAAAAGTTGGGGAATTTCTTGTAAATTTGTGAAATTTGAGTTTAGAAGGTTTAAATTCCCAATTTTATCCTCTGATTGAGGGTTTTTATACCTGTAATTGGTCGAATTGTTTAATGTATAGAGCACTCGAGGTGAAATTGGGCGAAATTAGGCAAAATCCCAATTTATGAACTAAATTTCATTGAGGATTCGATGTGGGAATGTTGAATTTATAGTGAAAAGGTCAAATTGACATGCATGGGGCCAAAATTGACCCTAATAAGCTTAATTTCAAAGCTTCCATGGTGGATAAGGAAGAAATTTAAAATTTACACATTTTTGAAAAATTGGGAAAATTTGGGATTTTTCATACAGTGATGTCATCATGATGTGGGGGGCACGTGATAGTGATGATGTGGATTTCCAAATTGGTGGGGTGACTGATGGAGTGGTGGTCCAATACCACAAGTGGTTTCAATGATTTTGTGAGTGGTTTCAATGATTTTGGGAGTGGTTTTCAAAAACTTAAAAAAGCTCTTATAATGAACGTGGAGTCGACACGTATATGCAAGGAGGTTTGGTGGTTTTGTAGGCTTTTGTGTTGATATCTTTTGATTAATTTAATCTCTGAAATCAACCACCATTCTTCAATCATATTTTATCATCCTCTGTCATTAGATTTGGGAGCATGCATGTTGTGCGTCGAAGGTAAATGTGTGATATGGGACCTACCCGTCACTACAACCAATGGATGAATGCCAAGTGGAAGGATGGTAGAAAAGGTGGGACCCTTGTCCCATTCGTGGTCATACATTGTTCCAGGTGGAAATCCAAGTACAGTGGGGGCCGAAAGATAAAGGTAAAATAAAATAAAGAAAATGAAGAAAGAGAAAAGAGAAGGGAAGAATATAGAGAAGGAGGAAGGTGTCAAAGGATGAAAAGGCAGGGCCAACATGGTCAAGAGGTTGACATGGAATCACCTCACTGTACCATGTGGACCCAGAACACCACATCAGCCGCCACAATAGCAAGCATGCCACATAGGCCATTTTCTTATTTTGGCCATAATGGGAGTAGAATAACTCAGATTGAGATAAAAATATATGGGTTTTGTCCGAGGTGGGGAGATCTACAAAAGTGTTGATGAGGGCCACTAGCGATTTCTGCTTGTATTTTCCAACAAATTCAAAAGAGTGATTATGAAGGATTTGGGTCCAGTTCGGTGACTGAGATCCAAATTAAGCTTAAATTTGTAGAGAGAGTTCAAAAAGAAGACATGAAAATACCCTATGAAGTAATTGTCTAAAATCTAAGGGGTTTGGAATGGCAATGTTGAAATAGGGAAAATCCACTATTATGGGCTACTTTTTGGGGATTTTTGAGATTTTCGAAAGAGAAAAAGTGACCCTAGATCTCAAAACTAGAAAATTTGTATAGTCAACATTTTGTATATTCATCAATCCAGATAGATTTACCTTAGTGAATTTTTTCCATAAATGCACAAATTGGGAGATTGCCAGTTTTACTAAAAATTCTACATCTGGAAAAAGGAGTGAAAAAAGACAAAGTTATCATTTCCATATTGTTGTAGTTTTTTACTGGAACATCAAATTGATAATCTGAGAGTTGTTATGAATTTCCTGTCATCAGTTTCATCTGGGCCTCATACAAATTTTCCATGATTCTTGATATATTTACCTCTGCAAGTGACAAAAATTGGTGTCTAGGAATAATTGCACCAGGATGAAAGGTGTACAAAAGGGGTAAAGTGGCAAATTTCAAATGATTATAAATTTCTTCCCAGAGCTCATAATTGAACAAGAAAGAAGTCATTGGAAATATCTTGGATATATTAATCCATGTATGCATCCATAACTATGATTTGAGAAGCAAGATTCACAAGAAAATAAATGGAAGATGACTGGTGACCCAAAAAGGCAAAATTTTGCATGTCTTTTCTAGAAATTTTGAATTATTGTTTTGTCTAATAAATTATGTTGCATGCATATTTTTCATACCTAAGGGTACTGATGGAGGAGAGTAAACTCATAAGGGGAACCAAATACATGGAGGATGAAAAGAGAACTTACATCCATGAGGATGAATTCAAAGGGTTATATGTCATCCTGGGTAATGCAGGGACTGAGTCAAATGGGAATAGAGAGGACAAAGCAAAAAATATAGATTTAGTAGAGATAGTGAGAAACCTGCAGAGAGATGAAGATACGTGAAGCTATAAAGTAGAAAATGAGAGAGTTATGAGAATTTAGGAGGAGCATAACAACATCAATTCTCATATGTTGCAAAGATTGAACATGTTGCAGAGGAGGATGGATAAAGAATCATATTCAAGGAAGGAAGAAGAGAACGGACCTCATTCCAGAAAATAAGATGATAAAAGTACAAATAACTCTAGAAGTGTTAGTAGGCATCATCACCATCGATCATTAAGGCACTTAGCTGCTAGAGCTGATGCATTTTTAGAGTCGGAAAGTAGCCCAAGTTTGTCCCCTGAAAGACATCATAGAAGAAGGTTTGGGGTAGATGAATTCTAGGGATATTTTAAGAATATTAAGCCTCCTAAATTTGTTGGTGATCATAAGAAATATGAAGATGTGGAGGCTTGGTTGTTTGGAATGAGGAAATACTTTCAATTGCATAATTACTCCTCACAAGAAGAAGTTAGAATTGCAATTTACCAGCTAAAGGGAACAACATGAATGTGGTGGGACCAACTCATGCAAGTCCAACACATTGATGAGAAAAAGGTCACTTGGAGGTAGTTCGGAAAGTAGTTTCAGAAGAAATATGTGTCCAAGTGTTATTATGATAGGAAGATGAAGGATTTATTTGAACTCAAGCTTGAGAGCATGACCATGGATGAGGATGAGAGGATATTCTTAGAGTTGTTAATATATGTTGACTTCATCAAGGATGAGCAGGTCAAGATTCAAGTATTTCTAGGTGGGATACCTTCAATATTAAGTGATAAGATACAGTATGATGATCTCAATACATTGGAGGAAGCAATAAGGAGAGCCAAGTGCATTTATGATCGGCATAAATGAGGATCAACCTTTCAGAGAGCTTGGGTTGACAAGAAAAAAGGTAATATGGAGTAGATAAAGAAAATATATAAGCCACCATTCTTCAGAAATATTTCTCAAGGACAGCCAGCTCAAAATGAACCCAAAAAGACAGAATCATTGGGAAAAAGGCCAAGGTAGCATCCCATAAAATGTTGGGGATGTGAGGGAGATCATATGTATAGATATTTCCCTCATAGAGGATAAAGAATGAGAACTATTCACAATGTACAGCAGGATGATACAGTTGAAGATATGGTCATAAGCATGCGAAGAATATATATGTAGTCTTGAATTACAAACAAGATATATTTCAATCTCATATGATTGAAGTGGAAGGTAATATAAATGATCAACCTATAGCCATTTTAATTGATTTAGGAGCTAGTCACAGTTACTTAGATCCTAATATTGTTGAAAGATTTTATTTGCAAAGAAGCAAACATGGAAAATCTTGGTTGGTTTAGCTAGCCACAATATCTAAAAGAAGAACCAATGAGTTGGTTAAGGATTGTCCAATGGACATGAATGGACTAAGCACAAAGACATATTTGAATATCATACCATTGGGTTCATATGATTTCCTAATTGGTATGGATTGGTTGGATAAGCATCATGTTGTCTTGGATTGTTAAAACAAGGCATTCACTTGTTTTTATGAAGAACGGAACTTGAGAATTGTTTAGGGTATTCCAAGGGAAATATCTATCAGAGAAATTTCATCCTTGTAGTTGAAAATAAGCTTCAGGAAAGGATGCTAAATTCATGCATCCAATATGGAAGAGGCAACTAAAGATAAAGTTCCAAGTATTGAAGATCATCTAGTCTTTAAATATTACGAGGATCTATTTAGAGAGATATCGGGGTTGCCACCAAAGAGAGATATATATTTCTCCATTAATTTGATGCATGGAGTTACTCCATGGTCCAAGACTCCTTATAGAATGAGCACACCAGAGATAAAATAATTACAAATGTAGCTTGAATAAATTTTGAATAATGGGTATATACACCCAAGTGTGTCACCTTGGGGTGCCCCAGTGTTATTCGTGAAGAAGAAGGATGTAACCCTTAGGCTATGCATTGATTTTCAGGCAATTCAATAAGGTGATCATAAAGAACAAGCATCATTTGCCAAGGATAGATGATATTTTTTATTAGATGAAAGATACAAAGATATTCTCCAAGATTGACCTCAGGTGAGGATTAAAGAAGAAGATGTTAGCAAGAAAGCATTTAGAACAAGGTGTGGCCATTATGAGTTTATAGTGGTTCAATTTGGGTTGTCAAATGCACCAGTTGTCTTCATGTGTTTGATGAATGGTATTTTTAAAAATTACTTAGATAAATATTTTATTGTCTTATTAGATGACATAATTATCTACTCTAAGTCTGAAGAAGAGCATGACCATCACTTGAGGATGGTGCTACAATTATTGAGGGAGCATCAATTGTATGCAAATTTGAGCAAGCGCTCATTTTATCAAAGGCGGATTCATTAGCTAGGTCATATTATTTCAGAACAAGGGATTGCAGTGGATCCTAAGAAGATAAAATCCATTAGAGGATGGCCAACAACAAAGAATGTCTCATAGGTGAGATCATTCATGGGACTTGCAGGATATTATAGAAGATTTATTAAAGGATTTTCAAATATTTCACACATAATCACTTATTTATAAAATAAAGATGTGAAATTCAAGTGGACCTCTGAATGTGAAGAAATATTTCAACACTTGAAGAATTTATTGACAAATGCACCAATATTGAAGATTTTTAATCCAAATGAGGATGTTATTGTGTGCACCGATGCATGAAAGGAATGGCTTGGTGGAGTCATTACCCAAAATGGGCATGCTATTTGTTATGAGTCAAGCAAGTTGAAAGAACATGAGAGACACTATAACACGCATAACTTAGAGTTAGCAGCCATAGTTCATTCCTTAAATATGTGGAATCATTGTCTTATGGGAAAAATATTTGAGCTAAGGATAGACCATAGTGGTCTGAAATATTTGTTTAGATAGCCAAGATTGAATGTCGTACAAATAAAATGGTTGGAATTCCTTAGTGAATATGATTTTGAAATCAAGCATATCAAAGGAAAAGAGAAAAAAGTGATTGATGCACTCAGCAGGAGGGTGCATGATATGCATGCTACATCCATTAGAATGTACAAATCTGATTTAAAATACAGAATTTTGGAAGCTGCAAAATTAGATCGTCATTATTTACAAACAAAATAAACATTGCAGCAATTTAATTTTTAGTAGAAAATTAAATATTATGAGATGAGAGAGGATGGAATCCTTAAGTATAGGGGAAAAGTGTATGTGCCTAAATCTCAGGAGATAAAATATATTTTTTTAAAAGAAATGCATAATGTGTCTTATGTTGGGCACCTAGGATACCAAAAAATAATTGCAATTGTAAAGAGCCAATACTTTTGGTTAGGTATGAAGAAAGAGGCGGTTGATTATATAGTGAAATGTATAGAATATCAAAAGGTAAAGTTTGAGCACAGACATCCAGCTGGATTGCTACAGACACTTCCCATTCCTGAGTGGAAATGGGAAGTTGTGACACTTGATTTTGTTACCAAGCTACCCAGAATAATGAAGCATCAAGATTCCATCATGGTGGTGGTGGATAAGCTAACTAAAGTTGCTCATTTAATTCCAGTGAAGCTAACTCTCAAGGCAGCTAACATTGGAGATATTTACATGAGAGAAATTGCCAAGCTACATGGTGTTCCTAAGGTAATTGTTTCTGATAGAGATCCCAAATTCATATCAAAATTATAGAAAGGATTATTTAAAGGATTTAGGACAAATTTAAATGTTAGCAAAACATATCACCTAGAGTTAGATGGCCAGAAAACAGAGAGTTAGGCAGGTACATTGCAGGTGATTTCTATTGACCATCAAGGGAATTTGTCTTTCATCAATGGTACATAGCTTCACTGCTCCATTTTTCGTAGATAGTGTCAATCTCGTACAACCCTAGCCAATGTGTTTGGAACTTTCCCTTAAAATATTTGAACCTGGAGTCATACAAAAGAGCCCAATCACCTAGCTAGAATTTTTTTATTTTTGATGAATTTTTCATGCCATATGGCTCATTATTGTTGAACCACGGAGGAATCGTGTAGGGTGGCTTGATGACATTCACTTAACTCATTGATCTAGCTCAGTCGGTTCCACTCTGCTTCTAATAAATCCATTCCTAGTTGTAGTGTAGTCCTTGATTTCTTCACTTCTATCTCAATAGGGGGGATAATATACTTATTGTATTCAAACTCATAGGGAGTAAAGCATGTGTGTTCTGCCCTGTAGTATGGTAACCCCAAAAATCCTCTGGAAGTCTATCTTCCCAATCCTTAAGATGTAATAGGATAGTTTTAGTCAATATGGATTCTAAAATATCATTGGAACTTTCGACCTACCCATTAGCATGTGGATGGTATGGTGTGGTTATCATGTGATTGATTTTATATTATTCCATGATATCTCGAATATGGTGGGAGGTAAATTGTACACCTTCATTTGTGATGATCTCTCTTGGCACCTCAAACCTGACGAAGATTTCCCAATAGAGGAAACATGCCACTACTTTTTCTATAGCTTCCGATATTGCCTTGGCCTCCATCCATTTAGTGGCATAGTTAGTACAAACAAGGATGTAGGACTTATGTCTAGATGAAGGATGATTGGGCCCTATGAAATATAATTCCCACTTTTCAAATGGTTCCACCAAAATTTGAGTTTAAAGTGGTGTCTCATCTATCTAAATAGGTCATCCAATCCTTTGGCAGTTGTCACAACTTTTTGTGTACTCTCGGGCAGCTCGAAATATGGTGGGACAATAATACCCTACATGCAATACTTTGTAGGCAGTCCTTTTGTCTGTGAAGTGTCCTCCATAGGGCCCATCATGAAAATCCCCTGGGATTTCATGGATCTCATCTTCCCTAACACAACGTCGAATTATGAGATATGGCTTAGTGTAGAAGAGATAACCTTCCATCCAAGAATAATGGGCACTTTTCTTAATAATAATTTTCCACTCTTTTATTGAAAGGTCTGTAGGGATCTTTCCTACAACCAAGTAATTATCAATATCTGCAAACCATGGGGAGTTAGCAGATAATGAAAAAATATGTTCGTCGGGGAAAACATCCTCGACAGTAGTTGTGTTTCCATTGTTGGTGAGATTGGAGAGGAATTCAGTAATGACATTATCCTTCCCAAGGATTTCAAGGATGGTTATGTCAAATTCCTATAATAGTAACTACCACCTAGTCACTCTACCATTGGTGATTTATTTGTTCATTAAGTAATGAATGGTAGAGTGATCAATGTGTGAAAACATTGGACAGATTGTTATATAGTGACGAAATTTATTTATAGCATAAATAACAACAAGGAATTGTTGTTTCATTACTGTGTAGTTTAGTTCTATGGGAGTCAGTTCTTATTGATAAAATATATATCATAGGAATTTCGTTACTCTCATTGTCCTGGTACTGTTCCAATGATGGTTTTTGAAGCATCTATAGATACATGGAAGGGCAGGGACCAATTTGGCCCTCTTAAGACATGTGATGTAGACAATTTTTCTTTCAATGCTTCAAAAGCACATTGACACTTGTTATTCAAAATAAATTCTACATTTTTATTGAGTAGCGAAAATAAAGGACATGCAAGTTTCATAAAGTTTTCAACAAATCATTGGTAATAACCAACATGTCCTAAAAAGTTGCATGCCTCTTTATATGTCTTTGGAGATGGAAGTTTGATGATTACCTCAAGTTTTGTTGGGTCCACCTTGATACATGTAGGAGAAATATGGTGACCTAAAACAATACCCTTAGTCAGTATCATTAATAAAAAAAATTGTTTCTTAGGGACAAGTTTGTCTCTTTACATATTTTAAGTACTTTCCCTAAGTTAGTTAATTCTTTCTCAAATGTATCACCATACATTGTAAAGTCATCCATATATACCTCTATAAAATCATGAATCAAGTTTGAGAATATGTTGAGAACAACACTTTGAAAGGTGGTTGGGGAATTACAAAGTCCAAATGGTAGTAGTCGATAGGAAAATGTTCCCCACAGGTAGGTAAATTTCATTTTTTATTGGTCCTCCTGGGATATTTGGATTTGACTATATCAATTGAACCTGTTAAGGAAGGAAAATTATTTTTTCTCTATGAGTGTATCAAGGACTTAATCTATGAAGGGTATGGGAAAATGGTCTTTATGGGTGGATTTATTCAATTCCTTGCAGTCCACTCAAATCCACCACTTATGATTTTTCTTGGGAATAATGACAAGTGGTGACACCCACTAGCCATCAGAAATGGGGTATATAAAGTTCACAAAGAGCATTTTTTTCAATTCCTCCTTCAAAGCTAGATTCATTCTATGTTGGGGTTTTCAGATGGGTTGGGAATACTCTTTTGGATATATATGGTGAGTGCATAGTTCTGGGTGGATTCCTTTCATATCTGCATAGTCCCGGGAAAATGCATCATTATGATATTGTAGTAACTCGATCGATTGCTCTTTTTGTGAGGCCAGGAGTTCAAAGTTGATATTTAGTGTTTTCCATGGGTCAAACTCGATAGATGTATTGGTGGACTTGGTTATATCATAGATAGGAATTGGTATATAATATGTTATTGAAGAGAGGATGTTCAATGAATAGCTTCATTGGGTAACATAATCTAGGACTTGACTGAGTTCAGAGGTTGATTGTGAGGATGAACAGGGGTTGGCTATAAAGTCATTGATCATGTCATCCTTGGCATGTTATTTAAGAGAAAGATATTGATCTATTATGAACAATTGATGGGAAATCTCTACATAGTCCTCTTATTCCATCCATATAGGCATTTATAGTTCTATGCTTGGCCTGGAAGGGGGATATAGGGTGATTCTTTTAATAGAATTACCATGGGGGATGGTCATATTCCTAGATCTGTATCCAATGTAGGCATCGGTTGTGGCCAACCATGGCCTCCCTAAAATCAAGGGGTAACCTTCAAAGTTAAAATTGGGATAAAATACTATGAAATCTGCAGGATACTGCTAGGACTCTATATAGATCATTGCATCTTCTATCATTTCCTCAAGATTGACTATGGATCGATCGACTTGTTGTAGGACTGTGGAAGTTTCGCGTAGGACACCCAACCCAAGCTTCTCCCTGCTCTCTCAATTCATTACATTAATTTCAGCCATATATATTGATCAAGGTGTTGGCGATAAGGAAATTATTGATTTGGACGTCCACTATGGGACTCCCAGGGTCTAAGTATTTGGTCATAAAGATTCTTCCAAGCATTAAATGTACCAACTGGGAAATTGCATGAATGATCTGTGGATCTTTCCTTTTTCTACCTGGTTTTCTCAAGCATAGTTCCCTGATGGATTTTGAATATATGGGTACATCCTTAATTTCTTGAAACAATGGAATTCTTATGCACACATTTTTCAATTCCCCCAATAATTCAAATCCAGGTTGTGTAGGGGGTTTGTCTAGATTCAGACTCTTCGGATAAGGAGGAGGTTGTTCCATGCTTATGGATTGAATTCGGTATTAAATTCTAGGGGAAGTGGGTGCTTGTTCATGGGAACGTTCATTAGTATGATTAGCTATAGGTTTCAGAACTTCTTCTTCACCATCATCTTCAGAAATTATTGGAGAAGTTCTTTATTTATGGTCATCCCTAAACGAAGTTGAATATCATGACATTCGAGGGAGATAATGGTAGGTGGGATAGTTGGGAAACCCAATGGTATATGTAGGTTGTGTTCTTTTATTTTTTGGGTTAGTAGTAGGTTGTGTAGGGGATTGTGGGCGAGGAGGATTATTGTTAGGAAACTAGATATGTTGTTCTGGGGGTAGTTGTGAAATTTTTGGTTGTTGTGGAAACTATAAATGAACTTGGGGTTAACCTCCAAAGAAAGGATTTCTCCATCCTTGTTTCCAAGGATGGGTTAAGGGTGGTGGAGGCATCATGAGATACCAAGGTTGAGAAGGATATTGCAACTATGGGTTAGGCCAAGTATTATAAGATTGAAGTGGATATGTGACCATACCTGAAGGATGAAGTTGTCGTGGTCGTTTTTAAGTGACAAAGAAAATTCGTTCTATTTCAACATTTGTTTCTTGATAATCTTTTTTTAACCCGAGTAAAGAGGGGGAGGTGCTTATGGCATGTTCTTATTCACAAATGCCACAAATATCAAGTCTATTTAGTGGGCATTCCTTCAAAGGGTGTTTTTTGTTGCATCTTGGGAAGAATATTGAAAGATCTAGCTCTAATTCCTCTTGCTTCTTTCTGATTTGCAGTGTTTCTAGATGTGAACTTGGAGAACTGAGGATATCATTTTTTAAAACTTCTACTAGGTTGCCAATTTATGCTCTAGTGATACCTCCTCCTAGTTCTTTATTAATTCGGTCTATCATGTCCCTTTTTCATTTTCTTGGTCTAAAGGATCCTCTATAATATCTTTTGCAAAGCTCACGAATTTATGCATAGATTAATTGGGAGATATCTCTAGTCCCCATGAGGTTTAGGATATCAATGCAATCTTCCCTAATTCTTCTTAATAGCATAATTCTTTGAGTTTCTTCATCCAACTGACTTTTCCTTGACCACTGCAAATTATAATTGAACTGCTCCACATATTCTTCTAGGATTTCTTCTTCTTTCTGGGACATTCTAAAATTTTCTTCTTTACGGTCAATGTCCTTACAGTAGTCTTGGTATTGGTCAAAAAATGCCTTCTTCATTTCTTCCTAGGTACCAATGTTGTTTCCACCTAGGTCCATAAACCATCAGAGAGCTATGTTTTTCAATGTGGATAGGAATAACTTTAATTTATAGGCATACGAAACATAGTCATAGCTCCTACAAAGAACATTGAACTTGAAGAGAAACGTATATGGGTATTCACTCACCAACCTATTAAATTTTGGCAAGGTTGAAGGGGAAATATTATTCATCTATGATACTCCCCCATGATTCCTAATCGGGAATTTGAATGTAATTGTCTCTTCTTTCACAATTATTTTCTCTCCTTGTGCCATCTCATGCAAAAAATTCTAGTTGGTCAATTTTGTGGAAGAAGGAGATTCTTCTAGATCCTTAATAGGGTTTGGTTCATATTCTATATCAGGATACCCACTAGAAATCCCTTCTGTATTGGTTGGATCTTCAATAGGAAATAAAATTTTAGCTTCTAATGAAAAAACAGCTTTTGTTGCTATGCAAGCTAACTATATTGATTATAGAATTGGGGTTACAGGCTTCCTTTTTGTTGAAGAGCTAGTTATAGGTGCTTGATATTTGGCATTCCCCGAACCCTCTCCTTTGACTAATTTTCCTACATGGTTAGTATATTGGGTATTCTTAATAAATATATTGAATCTACCTTGAGGATCTCTAGTACTTCTCATGAAAAAAACAACATTCTAATCTATGCCAATCCTCAGCAAAAGAACTAATATTATTTTTTTCTGATAAAGTAGCAGGGTTACAACAAATCACTATGTGTAAAAAATGGTGTCTTAATGTGTCTTATGACCTCTTTACCCCTTCTTTTTGTGACCTGGTATATCTGTCTTACCAAACCAATGCAAGAATTTTATTGTGCCTTTGATAGTTTCCTATCAATAGTGCCAAACATGGCGATCCCTTTAATTACCTTTCCAATTACTCAGAGAGGTAGCTAGAGGGTTTACTCATTTAATTATCAATTTGGGGTTCCTATGGAACTTGCAAACTATCGTGCACTATATATATATGCAGGAAACAAGTATTCATATAGTGATTTGGTTTTGTAGTTGTAGTCTTGATAATGAAAATTACAAACAAAGTGAAAATATATTCAATGTTGGCAAGGATACTAAGAGAAAAAAAAATTGCTATAAAAGAGACTGTTGAAACTACGAATCTGGGAATAGACTTCACACTTGCTGGAAAATGGAAAATAAACTTAACACCTGTTGATACTAAAATCACTCGTTCTGAAATTGAAACCACACTTTGTTGAAATAAATCTCACTTGCAGAAGAGAATCACACTTGCAAAAATGGAAATGTTATATCCTTTTCAAATTATCAAACATTAATACTAAGATTATAATTGTATTAAGTTCATGAAGAGGATCTATGCTTGCTATCTAAAATCACAGAAGAGCATGGAAAAGCTAATAAAGAAGATTTCAAAAATTAATGAACTCGAAATATAAAGTTGGCACTCTACAGGAAATGCAAAAGGTACTAACTAGGAATGCATTGCAAAACAATTATTCTTTTCTTATGAAAAACTTAACTCAACCAATATCTTAACTTAACTCAACCAATATCTTAACAACCAGATGAACACAATTGAATTTTGTTGATCATGAAAGAATAAGAAAACTGTGTATATGAATAAAAATATGAGTAAGCACCAAGAGATGATTGAAACATTAATTTCCACCTGCAATAAGATTATCAAACCACACTTTTCAAATTAAAGCAAAGACTAATCTAAGAAATCTACTAATATCACAACAATACTTGTCTAGGGAGTTGGGGGGCATGCCTCTTCAGACTAGGAACTAAAAGAGAACTGCAATGGCTACTTAATTAAATCCACACTTTACATGAATAAGAACATTACAGCAAGTTCGCACCAATAATTTTATTAACTGGAAATACAAATACAGGGAAAAGAGTTGTAATATGATTTTTTCTATATATATTTTGAGGGAGATGGATCGCTTCTTATATAGTGGCCTCTCATTAGAATAAACTAAGCTATATTACTATTACATATACGGTCTTTAATCATCATTTTCCAAACTTGGGTTTAATAAATTTGAATCGGTTAACCTGTGACTCAATTATTACATAGGATTGGATTCAAGTATGCACGTTGGTTATTTGGATGCATCGCTTTAGAATATACAAGTCGATTTATGTTTATACATTTGAACCCATATCTCATCTTGAAAATATTTCCTTCAAGCGCACTCCACGATCATGTGTCTTTTGACCTTTCTTCCACGGACCCAGGCTAGAAGTAGGTGGAATCGTATCTCCTCTATTTTTTCCCTTTCATCAAGTCCCTTAAGAAATAGTTGCAGATGTGTTGTATATTTCCTATAGCTATCTGGTTTCCTGGCTACAGGAAATTTGTAGCTTTCTCGTAGCCCAATCGTAATTCTGCTACGGAATCTTTGTCTTTCATGTGTTATAAAAGAACTGTAACAACTTTCAATTCGTGGTAAATATGTTAATTGCTCTAAGTATTCCTAATATTCAACGAAAGATAACAAAACAGAAACCAATAAATACCTCTTACCAAAGATCGATTTAAGCTCAAAAATGACAGAAAGTATGGAAAAAAGGTAAGTAGAGGGTATGCTTAAGGATGCCAAAACAGGGGCCCGTCACCAACCAAAATCCAAGTCATCCACCCTCTATAGAGGGTGGGAGAGGGGGACATTATTAGAAAAAGTGTTTTATTATAAAACACTTTTTCTAATAATGCCCCCCCCTCAATTGGACGGCCCCAACAACTATAGAAGAGCTTGTAGCTTCTTGGGCCTCGCCAAATTCTATCTTAGGTTCATGTTGGGATTCTCTCATATCTCTTGGCCCCTAAGTCAAGTGACCAAAGTTCGAGTTAAAACTAAGTTTGCCTGGCCTAAATGGCAACAAAAATCATTCCAGGATCTAAAACACACCTTTGCTCCACACCATTCCTCACATTTTCAAACCTACAATAGGCATTTGATATTGAGACATATGCTTCTGACTATGATATCGGTGCAGTCCTCACTCAACAAGGACATCTAGTGGCCTATCTGATGTTGTTTTCAGATATCCCACCTATGACATGGAGATGTACTCCATTGTGTGGGAATGTTG
This sequence comes from Picea engelmannii, assembly GCA_009831015.1. Taxonomy (NCBI): domain Eukaryota; kingdom Viridiplantae; phylum Streptophyta; class Pinopsida; order Pinales; family Pinaceae; genus Picea; species Picea engelmannii. The sequence continues at coordinate 1,219 of ML790379.1, read as the reverse complement.
AAAATGGAAGCATTATATTCTGGAAAAGGAAAAAATCATACACACTAATCACAAGCCTCTACAATTCATGCTGACACAAGGAAAATCGCAGAATGATTGCCATCAAAAGTTTTCCACACACCTACAACAATTCCACTTGAAAATTAAGTACAACAAAGGTAGCGCCAACTGTGTTGCAAACTACCTCATTCATCCCCCGGTTGTGGCACTAACCACAATTCTTAACTTCTATGGGAACGAGACCTCCAAGTATCCATAATTGCACAATGATGACTTTGACTTCACCACTACTTATTAGACACTAAGTGTAGGAAAACAAGTCTTGAACTTCCACCTCTAGGATGTGCTCCTGTGCTATCTAGGTCATTTTTTTGTTCCTTAAAGTGAGTGTCCAAAGATAAATTGGAAGGCACATTGCATTCAAGTGGCAAGGAACTTCACTATGGAGAATACAATAGAAATATTTCATAAGTATTTGCATTGGCCAAGGATTTGATAGGACATCATCCAGTATATCAGGTCATGCACTACCTGTGCCATCACTAAACCATCCATGAAGAAGAAAGGGTTGTACACTCCTCTCCCTACCCTAGACAAGCCTTGGGAATCAGTCTCCATGGATTACATGTCATTTTTCCCTCCATCAAAAATGGTCACAATTGTGTCTTTGTGGTTGTCAATCAAATCTCAAAGATGGCTATTTTGACACCATGTAAAATGAGTATCATAGTTGAGGTCATTGCTAGGATTTTATTTGAGTATGTTTGGGTTCATTTTGGGCTACCACAGACCATTATTTCATATAAGGATAGCAAGTTCCTCAGTACCTTCTGGTCCAGCTTATGGTCTTTAGTGAACATGAAGTTGGCCAAATGGGCAAACAGAAGTGATCAACGTGATGATTATGCATATCATGCACATGTACAACTCCAAGCATCCATGTACATGGGATGAGAGCCTTCCATATGTTCAACATAGTTATAACAGATCCCTCTATAGCTTTATTGGCCATGGCCCTTTTTATACTAAGGAAAATAGAGCAGTCAAATTTGTTGAATGGATCCAGCACCTCCAACAACATATTCATAATATCTTGCAAAAATCCAATGCTAAGTGCAACCAATGACATGAACAACATTGGGTTCCACACAAGTTTCAGTTTGGTGACAAGGTATGGTTACATTTGCAGAAAGAGCACCTCACGCCCCCCCCCCCCCCC
>ML790378.1:831062-845158 GCA_009831015.1 Picea engelmannii | reverse complement strand
TTTCTTTTCCATAAAAAAATCATAGCCCTCTTTGTGTGTACACCTTTGGCCTCGAATTTTGACCATTACGAGGTATTGGCTCTATTCCTCCTGTGATGGCTACCGAGCAAACCCTTAACCCCCCAGTCTAGAGTTCTGTGGAGGAGACTGTTGTGCCTGTCAAGTTGCTACAGGTTATTGTGGATTGAATGTATGATCAATTACTTTGAATATGGATTTGCCCAGTTGGTCATATGGAAGTCGTTTTGGTTTGACGTTTAGTTATTGCCTTTGTGATAATAATGATAAACCCTACATTTCCAATTGTACTTTTGAAGTATACAGTCACCATCCTTATGCTAATAAATCAATATTGTTAATGGATAAGGCCTCTGCCCTGATTCGATTTGATGCATGGGTATGCATAGTTACCACAACTTGTTCAGTTGATTGATTTTCTACAACATTGGTGAATTTTTTGGTTAATACACAGTCACTAGTATTTGCACTAATAATTAACTGGATGACTAGCTGGCATTGGTTGCAAAGACTTGATGTTGCTCACGCATATCGCGTGTATGCATGGTGTTTTTACAAATTAAATAATGGGAATGATAATTGTGGTTTCCTTGGGGCCGAATGACCATTGAGCCAGATCATAATAGAAATTTTATCCACTGTATCCTTATGATCGTTCAATGGTATAGTCTGAGTTCGCACAACATAGTTGATTATAGTTGGAATGAATCGAAGTCATACTGTGTTATTAATGACTTAGCACGATGGTTTTATTTATTACTATGACTGTGTGTTTGATATGTTAAATGGATATATTTCATCATAGCGTTTTGATGACTGTGCATTGCGTATGATATGGATAGCTTGGTTTCTCACACTCAAGGATACCCACAGAGTTTTTGAGCATGTTTTGTTGCAATCGATCATTTGTTAAGAAATGTTGTTGATACCCCGTCATGTTGAATAGATGGTCTAGATTTTAAAATCACATGGAATTGGGCTTGCACGGTGACGGAGTTACGCTTGCATGATTGTATTATTCGGTGCATATCTTGTGTTGGAATGGTGGTTGTTGTCTGTTTAATTATCAATTCGGTTTTGGCAATTTGATCTTGATTATTGGGTGACTTCCTATATTTATTTAATGAATGTCATTGCATTCAAAGTGACAAACCCTATGGCAATGATACTGTGACTTCATTGTTATTTTTGGAAATATGAATTGGATTATATTTGTTGATTGAAGTAATGTATGGGCAATGGTTGATTTTGATGGTTTACAGATTGGAAATGGGTACTATTAAAAAAATGCTATAAAATGCAAAGGTTGTAAATGACAGGAACATAACCCCTTACAAATTGTGTGAAGTACATGTTGTCATGTGGTGACACTGTGTTGGATATTTAATTATGATCAGAAAACTAGTTAAATGCACAAAAATTCTTATTTGGTCAAAGTGATTGATGGTTGATACATCTCTTTTCACAGAATGTTTTGTGGATCACTTAGTTAATTTCACGAAAACTAATCGTCTTTATTCCCTTCCATGTTTTCATTTTCCGCTAATTACAAATCCCATCACATTCCCATATTCATTTTTTCACTCCCTTTTCTGAGATTGATTACAATAAAGAGAATTTTTGTGTTAAAGTAGATGGAAGTGGCATCGTCTTGTGTGGATTGTCGTGAGGTTTTATTGGTTGCTTTACAGTTGATTGTCGTTGTCATTGAGCAGTGACCATGTCTTTCTCCTCTCATTATATCATATTTTCGCTCAATACAACCCCCTCATATATCCCAGAACCCTTTTCCACCCCTCTACTCATTGATTGGCAGTAAAGCAATTTGTATGGATTGGATTGCATGAGTCTAATATATTGATGAGCCAAAATCCATTTCGTGTTTTAAAAGATTTTTCATGTATGGTTAAATAAAAGATCATTTGCTAATCAAACATGCATGCAGGGATGCACCGTTTAGATAAAAGGCTAAAAACATAGGCCTATCACGCCTCTGTCAAAAAGAAGGACTAAAGGATAACAACATCAGCAAGGGAAAATATGACTTTGAGTTTTATTCTATCTATCGTTTTATGATAGTTGATTTTAGGGATCTTTGGACAACATGTTTATTTTGGATATATGATTATTATTTTTGAAATAATTTCAAATTTCATGAGCTCAAATTACCAAAAGTGAATATGTTGATGGGAGACACAAGGAGGTGTGTTTTGCTTAACTAATGCTTATGTTATGATTATTATGATTGTTATGAACTAAAGGGAGCCACAAGGGGTCCCACCTACTAGTTATTATTATTTATGACCGTTATTATGATTTACTTTCCCCCCTAACTAAAGTTAGTTGAGTCTTTAATTAACTTAACTAAGGATTTGGTTCAACTATTTCAACCAATTCTAATTTGTTAAAAGCAAAAGGAAATGGAGGAACAAAACAAGGATAGAAGCAAAAGAATTCTAAGGTTTTCTCTTTGAGTTTATGTTGAGATAGTTCAGTTTTCATTCATTCTTATATTCATCACATCCTAATTATATTTTATGATAGCAGGTTCTTATTGTAGACAACAATATTCAAGGCTGGATCAAATCATTCAGACACTTGTTCTTCAGAGGTGTTGATCTATCTTTGACAATATGTGTAGACTTATTTGTTTGTGAATTAATTTTCATGATTGATAAAAGCTATTGTGTAGAGTCGAGTGGGAAGCAATCTGTGGCAAGATGATCCAACTTTAGAGTTCATTTTTGGTTTTCTGTCAGAGGTCCTTTTGTATGTTCCATCGAGGATGTCTAAGTTTGAATTTGGTCCAAGATTTCTGTATGAGATTTTGTAAAGAAAATGAATTTTTGGTGAATTGGAATGAAATAAAGGATTGTTTTATGTCTCATTTATCTTGATTATCATCTTGGTGTATTTACTTCTATTCTTACATTTATTTCAACAACTGTTATATTCATAAAATTACATAAAAAGTGAATTATCAGCAAGCTTTTTGTTGATAAAAGACTAACCTAAGCACTCGTAATTAATACTTATGAGTGATTAATACATAGGGTGATATCACCATCTACTTTTCTTTAGCCATGTAAAGTCAAAAAATGCTTGAGTAAGATCAATTCATATATTTTCCTCAACACACACCTATTATTTTCTAACAAAAAAAACTTTTCTCCATGGGGATTTGGAGGAAGAGATTTATATGCAGTAACCACAGGGGTATGAGGTCAAAGGAAGGGAGAATTTAGCATGCAGGTTGAAGAAGAGCTTGTATGGCCTAAAGCAAGCTCCAAGGCAGTGGTATTTGAATTTTGATAGGTTTATGACATAACAAGGTTATAGTAGATGTCATTCTGATCACCGTGTTTATTTTAAAAGGCTAGAAAATGGAAGCTATATTATCTTGCTATTGTATGTAGATGAAATGCATGTTGCAGGGTATAATATGCAGGATATAAATGTGCTCAAAAGAAACTAGATAATTCATTTGAAATGAAGGATTTGGGTGCTGCAAATAAAATCCTTGGTATGATAATAACAAGAGACAGAGAAAATCACAAATTGACATTGTATCAGGGTGAGTACATAGAGAAGGTGTTGGAGAGGTTTAGAATGCAGAATGCAAAACCAATTAGTACACCTTTGTCCATCCATTTCAAATTAACTAAGGAAATGTGTTCCAAGACACATGAGGAGATATAATACATGTCCAGGGTCCCTTATTCATCAACAATTAGTAGTTTGATGTATGTGATGGTTTGTACAAGACCAGATATTGCACATGCAGTGGGAATTGTGAGCAGGTATATGAACAATCCAAGTAAAGAACATTGGGAGGCAGTACAGTGGATTCTTAGGTATTTGAGAGGTACTACTACTCATGCATTATGTTTTGGAGGTTCAGACATTGTTCTACAGGGATATGTTGATTCAGATATGGTAGGTGATAAATATAGCAGGAGGAGCACCACAGGGTATGTTTTTACTATAGGTGGAACGACAGTAAGTTGGATTTCGAAATTGCAAAAGGTTGTTGCACTTTCAACAATAGAGGCAGAGTATGTTGTTACTATAGAGGCTAGTAAAGAGATGATTTGGTTACAGAGGTTTATGGAGGAATTGAGAAAGAAGCAGGAGAATAGAAGGTTGTATTTTGACAGTGAGAGTGCCATTCATATTTCAAATAACTCAACCTTCCATTCTAAGACTAAGCATATACAACTCATGTACCATTTCATAAGATCCATCTTGGAAGATGGACATTTGAAGTTGGAAAAAATACACACTAGCCAAAATCCTGCAGACATGTTAACGAAGGGAGTAACGAGGGAGAAATTGAGTTCCTGCTCAATTTCAGTTGGTCTTCAAGCATGGAGATGAAGATGTGAAATTTTCCAGGTCCAATAAGGTTCATATTCCAACAGATACAATAACGGTGGAGTTGTTGAGATCAGTCTCCAAGTGCGAGAGTTTTGGTTGTGGATCTTGATTATCTTCCTAATTCATAGGTATTTTTTTTCAGCCATGTTTTACCCAATGAAGAATTTACATCCTAGAAGAATGTGCACTCTTCCACGCAGTGGAGTGCAAACGGGGGTTACCTCCTCTGCGAGGTTCAGGGACAAAGCACCTGAAATAAAAATTGCCTTGTAAATGTATTATAAATATGGACCATTCATTATAAGGTCGCATATCTGACGATAGAAGTTATGTTAGGGTTTTTTTCCCTAGAATAAAACCCTCTTCTATGAGGGAAATATATTGCAGCTATGTATCATTGAAGATATTGTATTTTGAGTGAGGATACTATGAGAGAAAGAAGAGGAAGTTACAACGGGTGTGTTATATCCCTTCATTTGCTGGATAATAATAAAGGAAGGACCTGGCAATTTCTCTGGTGGACGTAGCCCACACTGGGTGAACCACGTATCTGTGTGTCTATTGTATTGTGTATGTTTTGTGTTTTATTTCTGCATTTGTTTTATTTTATTGCTTCTTGATCCTATTTTTCTAACAGAGCCATGGGTAGTTCCAGAACCATATACTTTTGCAGAAGGAAGTGGATATGCAAAGTCAATCATGCGTATGTCTATAACTGATATTGCTTATCAATTTATTTAATTAGCCTTTGTATACATTTGTCAAAATCTTCCATCCCAAGAGAAATATTATTTTCTTGATAAGATTTGTGTGGTGAGAGTTATTTTTCAGGGATATTTGGAGGGACCACAATGTCTACATTTTTCTATAGACTATTCAAATCCATATCAGGATCCATCTTCAGTACAAGAAGCTTGAGAAAAACCAATGAGATTAGCAGTAATAAATACTAAATAAGGAGGGAAATATAAGAGTTGGTTGTCTAGAACCCTAAACATTATAATGAAAATTAGGGTTTGATAATCAATAATATTTATAAAGATTTATTATTTTTTTTTTAAAGATTTGTTAATGATTGTTTTTAGGTATGATCACTATTAATTATGATAATGTTGAAATTTTTATAAAGTTATTAGGTATTAAGAAAAATCTATTGTTAATTCTAAAATTATAATTAAAATTAGGTTTTAAGAATTATTAATATTTATAAAAGTTTTATCAATAAATTTTTGAGGTTTGATCTCTATTAATGATATTAATGTTTAAATTTAGGGTTGGTTGGAAGGGTACGGTAAAAATACTCTAAGAGATATACTATTATTAGAATATTAGTATTATACCTTCCATATTTGGGCCTTCATCTCTCCTACTTCATAGGATTTCTTAGACATGGTTTTACCATCAGATGAGGCCATTTTGGAAGAAATGACCTGCTTCGAGAAACCATGGGAGGATATGCATCATCGGTCATACTTTCTTCCTGAGTTAAATAAGTTAGAAGTTGGAGACAAAGGTTTGATCATACCTGGAGATTTTGTATGGTATGGAAGTTTCATCCCAACACACAATGCATATGGGGAAGGAAACATGGTGAATATATCTAAAACCATGCCAATCAATATCTCCACTAAACCTAACATCATTGAGAAGGTTATGATTGGAGAAAACTATTCTCTCAAGGAAGTTTAGACTTGCAATGCTCTCTTAAAATAATTTCATGACGTTTTTGCTTGGTCATATGAAGAAACGCTAGTCATTGATCCTCAAATTGTTGAACACGATATTAAAATGTATAATAATGTGAAACTTGTTCGATAGAAATTGCAAGCATTACACCCTCCTAAGGCAATTTCCATTAATACAGAGGTGGAAAATCTTATGGTGGATCCATCTACCCAATCCCTCTAATCGAATGGGTGTCAAACCCTATTCCCATGGATAAAAAGTGGGGGACTATATGAGTATGCACCAGTTTTCATGATTTGAATAAAGAGTTCCCAAAGGAGAGGCATCACATGCAATTTATTGATGAATGCACTAGAAATGAAATCTTATCATTTATGGGTGGATTCTTTTGGTTACAATCAAATTCAAATCTACCCTACAGACTAGCAAAAAACCACATTTATCTATCCTTGGGGTATATTTTCCTACAGGAAAATGTCATTTCACATTCAAAATGTTGGAGCCACTTTTCAGTTGGCCATGTCATATGTTTTTCATGACATTAATCACATTTTCAAATCTTATTTGGATTTGATAATTAAGATTTGTGTGGTGAGAGTTTTGTTTAGATTTGTTCAGAATATCCAGTGTCACTTGTTAATGGTTGAAGTTTTGGATCCACAATAGGATACATTTTCAAGACACAACGCCAAGGATATGAGAGGTGATGAGAGGAAGGGAAATCCTTAATTATCATATTATTTCTTTGTACAAAAGGGAAATCCAAGTTTTGTAAAAGATTAGAGTTAAAATTCAGAAAAAGAGCAGCAGATTTAGATTTTATATTAGCAAAGATGAATGCCTTTCCCTCAAAAACCTTAGAAACAACATGATCATGGAAATAATGAGAGCTGACAAGGTTGGAGCTGCTGTAGTAATGAATCATGATGATTACAATAAGAAAATGATTGAACACCTCACCCTGAGTGGAAGTTATAAGAATCTCTTGAGTAGCCCAATTGGAAGGATCACAAGAGAAGTTAGGAAGGAAATCAAAGAATATTTGTTGCGTTGATGATAACACAAAAACCCTATCTGATGAAGAGAAATAAGGTGTTAGGAAATACTGTGTGATTATTCTCACAAGAGAAAGACCTCCAAGAATCAATATTAGCAAAGATGAATGGCTTTCCCTCAAAAACATTAGAAACAATGCAATCCTCAAAATGTTGAGAGATGACAAGGGTGGAGACACTGTAGTAATGAATCCTGATGATTACAATAATAAAATGATTGAACACCTCACCTTGAGTGGAAGTTGTAAGAAGCTCTCGAGTAACCCAATCAGAAGGATTACATGAGAAGTTAGGAAGGCAATCAAAGAATCCAACCTAGATGAAGGATCGAGAAACAAATGATTCCCAGTACCAATATAACCCCAAGGATTTACGATCTACCTAAAATATTTGGATCACTTGGTCGAATGGTTGAAGAAAATAGTTGAAATCCATACCATCTTTGTGCAATTTTTGAAAGATGTTGGTTCTATAAAATTATTTTGAATCCACACAAGTGAATCTTTTTTATCATGTTTAGGTGATTTATTGGTTTCATAGTGTCTAAGAACAAGATCATGGTCAAGCAATTTAAGGTGGAAGAGATAGTTCAATTTCCTTCCTCGTACAATATTTTCCAATTGTAGATTTGTTGGTTGTGGAACTTCATTATCTTCCTGATTCAGAGGTTTTTTTTCAGTCGTGCTTGGACCCCATTCCCTAATGGGGGGTGTGGGGGGCTTTCCCCCCCCACAACTATTTCCAAGGGGGTCCAGGGGGGGTGACGACAATTTTTTTAGCCCCCTCTGGCGATGGATTCGGGGGCAATGCCCCCAAAGAGAAATATTGGGAAAAACTTCCTTGTAAAATATTGTAATTTCGTAGTCAATTTGGATCGTTCATTATAAGGTCACAAATATGACAGTGGAAGTTATTTTTAGGGTTTTTTACCCTAGAAGGAAACCCTATTTTATGAGGGAATTGTATTATGGTTGTGTATTATCGAGAATATTGTATTATAAGAGAGGAGATTGTGAGAGAAAGAAGAGGAAGTTACATTGGGTGTGTTTTAGGTTGTATCCCTTCATTTCACTGGATAATAAAAAGGAAGGACCTGTCAATTTCTTTGGTGGACATAGACCACACTGGGTAAACCATGTATATCCATGTCTCTATTGTATTGTGTATCTTATGTGTTTTATTTCCACATTTGTTTTATTTTATTGCTTCGCGATCCTGCTTTTCTAACAAGAGTCTCCAAGGAAAGACATTTTTTTTGCGTCGATTCATATCCAATTATGGAAAAATCACAAAAGGATTGATGTGCCATTTTGAAAATAGAGCTTCTTTTACATGGGATGAGTATTCACAATAATCATTTTATTCCTTGAAAAAGGCCATGGTGTCTACCCATTGTTGAGTCCACCAGATTGCAACCAAGACTTCCTTTTATATCTAGCAGTATATTAATCAACAATCAGTATGGACTTGGTTCAGGAGGATGATTCACACCAAGAGCATGTGGTGTACTATCTAATAAAATGCCTTATTGGACCTAAGTTACAATACTCTCACATTGAAAAAATGGTCTTTGTAGTAGTCCATGTTGTCTAAGGACTTCTACATTATATCCATCATTGATGCATGATAGTGATTGTAGATGTTTATCCCATGCATCATATATTGTCCCAAGGAATAATCATAGGTGAGTATTACAAGTGGATAGTAATATTGTAAGAATTTGATTTAGAGTATGCCTTTTCCAAATCGAAGAAATCACTATCTTTCACAAAATTAATGTCAGAGTTACCTAGAGATAGTGAGGAATAGTTTGAAATTGGGTAATTAACCCAAAAAAAAAAATATTCCTCATTGCCTCTTCCAATATGTGGTATGGAGATATCTTGATATATCTCTAGTCTTAAAGGTGCCATTATCCGCTCTCTCTATATGAGAATTAATGCATTTTCCATCATGAAAAAAGATACCTCATTGTTGATGGAACTTTGTATCATCGAGGGGTTGACTTTATGTTATGTCAATGTTTGACTCATGAACAAGTGGAGAAGTTTTGTAATGACTGTCACAATAGAGTGTGTGGTGGTGACCTATCTGGGTTGGTTGTAACTCATAATGTTTTGCACGCAGGGTATTTCTATCCTTCTATTTTTAAGGATTGTGTGCAAGTAATGGAGAAATGTCATCCTTGTCAAGTTTTCAAAAAAATATGAACACACATCCTGTGCCTTTATTCCTTGTTGTCACCATTGACCCCTTTGCGAAATGGGGAGTTGGTTATACAACATGTCATCTAGTTTTGACAAAATTTCATAAGTATATTATTGTGGTGGTGGACTATTTCACTAACTGGGTCGAAGATATGCCTACATTCATAACTGATGGTGAAACAACTACTCTATTCATATTCAATCATGCCACCAATAGGTTCAAAGTTCTTAGAGAAATTGTCACTAACCATGGATCTAATTTTTAGAATAAAATGATGATGGATCTAGTAGTTAAGTTGGGGTTCAAGCAAGAACACTCATACCCTTACTATATTTAGGTGAATGGAAAAATAGAAGCCATTAACAAGGCTTTGAAAACTATTCTCTAGAGAATGATTACCAAGAGTAAAACCAATTAACACTTGATGTTTTTTCTAGCTCTATGGGCATACCAAACTGTAATGTCCCCACTTTGGGACATCATCACAGGGCAAAGATTTATGATGACCAGAGTAGCCAGATTGATGTTAGAGCGAGTACAGGGGTATTTGAGAGGCATTGTGGGGTCCATCTTGTATCGATGATCATTCCATCATTATGATCCATTCCACACATGTTGTCTTTGGTTTCGTTGCATTCCGACGATTTCCATGATTTTGACTATTTTGAGCTATAAGTTAATTGAAATCACTGAAGAGGTCATTTTGGGCACATTACTTGGAGGAACCTCTCAGTGTAATAGCTCATTGGAATCGAGAGGATAAACACTACAGGATGGTATGGCTAGAAGTGACTTTCAGTGGCCAGGGAAGCCACAAGGAGAGATAAGGAACTTTTCTAAGGTAAAAAGGTTAATTAATTAATTAAAGTGATTTAATTAATTAATTAAATATTAATAAAATGAAAGTCACTTTGGAGGGACAAGGTGAGACAAAAGTATAAAGGAAAGGCAAGGGCCTCTTCACATGCATTCATGTATGATCTTATTTTGATTTATGGCTTCTAGCTAGTGAGCCCAATAGTGGGGGTTTTGAGGGTTTTGACATAACAAACCCTAGAGGACGATTCAGTGGTGAAAGATTCCACCTATCTTGTCCCAAGCTTGGTCTCAAAGATGCAATACTCTCCCACACCATTCTAGTTCTATATCTACTCAGTTGCAGGAGGATTCTACATCAGTTTCATGTGCAGATAGAGAGAGGGCACACTACTTGAGGGATTCCAGCAAGAGGGGCGCACCATCTTTGGAGAGAGATTCGTTGTAGGAGATTGGTAGGGCCGTTGAGGATTCTATCACTTGGGTTTTCATTGCAAGGCCTCAGACATCAGATCTAGTGCTTTCTGAGACAGTTTTATGGCTAAGATGATTTCTTGAGCAGTGGGGCGAATTGAAGAGAAGGAGGGTGTTTTTGAGATCCAGATCTAGTCTGTTTGGAGGGGTTACACTTCATATATGACCCTGAGACTTTACCTAGTGACTTGCAGTGTCCTGATCTATATTTCTAGAGAGTTTCAGAGCATTTGGAGGCCTCCTTCAGTGGGGCCAAATTATCTAGGGTTTCAGTCATCCAGTGGGGCGCACCATTCAGTGGGGGATTTCAGATCTACAGAGATTGAGAGGGATCTTGGAGATTCGGTCACCTGGGTTGTTCTTACCATCACCCGATATATCAGTTGGAATATTTATTAGGGTGATTGGACACTTTTGGCAGCAGGGCTGAATTATCTAGGGTTTCAGTCATCCAATGGGGCGCACCATTAAGTGGGGGATTTTAGATCTATAGAGATTGAGAGGGATCTTGGAGATTCGGTCACCTGGGTTGTTCTTACCATCACCCTATCTATCATTTGACATATTTATTAGGGTGATTGGACACTTTTGGCAGCAGGGCCGAGTTATTGAGGGTTTACGCCTTCTATTGGAGTGTGGCATTCTTCAGTTGGAGAGTTTGGCATTCAGATATGCTTGTATTGATCTTCATTTCACATTCAGCCTTTGGAGGCATATTTTGTATTAGTGGGAGCATTTTGTAGTAGCTCTTATCTATTGCCTGTCTTCTTGGCCATCTGTTGAGCATTCCAGATCGACATCTTCATTGTAGCAGGTTTCTCTATTTTATGAATAAAGAAGAATTGAGATGTTTTGGCTTGTCTATATTATTGCATATGGTTGAGGTATGTTCCATGGTTATCTCTTTCTATTATTTGTTGCATACACACATATAAACACATCTAAAAGGTAGATCAGCAAAGTGTTTAACGAAATACCACACTCAGAAAAAGTTTTAAAAAGACACCAAAACGTTGATGATCCTTGCATAATGGCTTGGGATCATTACACGAACCTTAGTCAAGACTACTATTGGGTCCACTCCATTCCATATTGTCCATGGAGTGGAGGTTATCTTACAACATGAATGTGAAATTTCTTCGTTGAAATTAGTTGTTGAGCTCTTGCTTGACACAACTTTTGAGGAAGAGTTCCTCATTTACCTAGAACCGCTTAATGAACACTGTAGAGATGTGACTACCATGAATGAGTTCTACTCTTAGTAAGGGATATTGTGAGCTATAATACTACAACAATAATTTTTTGAATGGACCTCGCAATGGTCTCTATATAAATAAGTATTACACCTAGATAGAAATTTTAGGGAAATACCATGTTGTCTAAGAGTAGTTTTTTTTCTTTGGTTTTGTTTTATATTTGTTTTTTGTTTTTGGTTTGTTCTTATCATGCTTTGTGCTTGGTTGGAATATGTCGTTATACTTGCATGTTTCTATGGGATTTGTAGATGGTGCTATTCCTTACACTCAGATCGTTTCTTCCATGACTTGGGTGGTTTATTCTCCCACGAGTCAACTTGTGAACTTAGGAGGGTTTTTTATTGGTCCTACAATCAATAACATTGTTGATTATAGCGCAATCATTGAAATATTATCAAAATCCATTTCATTTGGCATTCAAAATATGGAAGTTCACTTGGATTCACAGTTGGTAGTGTTACAATTGAATAGGTTTACCGTGTTCGTGATCTTGTGCTTCTAAGGAAGTATTTACAAGTGAGGTTTATTGAATGTCATTCTAAATTTATTACATACATTCATGTTCCAAGAAGATTTAATGATGTCACTAATGCATTATGTTTTATATTGACTTTTGTTACATTGATATAAAAAGCATAGCATGCATGTACGCTATCATGAAAAAATGATCACATTAATTTTTTTCACAAATAAGTAGGAAAAGAAAAACCATGTGTGTGTGTGTAAACCATCATCATGTCTGAAATGTGAAAAGTTATATATAAAATATGGATTCCCATCCCTTGATGTTATAGTAGATATTTACAGATACAAAATGGATATATAAAAGGGCGTAGTTATAATATCTCAATTTTACTCCTTGAAATGTTTGTAATTAAAATTTTTAAACGTAACTCTGCATGGATACTTTATTTCTCCTATACTAACACTATGGGGTAGATATACCATGGTGCTATGAATATTATAAGCATTTTATTTTTGTAGTAAATAAATAAAAAGACCAAGATCAACAGAGCATGAGCGCTTAAAGGGATTATGATACCACAAGAGGGGAAAGGTGAGGGGGTCTAAGGNGCATAAAAGCACATATCTTGTGTTACCTTGAACCTTAACTCATTTCAAAATATGGTTTAACAAGTTAAAAGAGGTCAAGATTAATGGAGGAAACAAATTCCTCAATCTAGGCCACAACTTCCTAAAATTTAGCAAGTTCTCTTCTCTACATTCTTGGAACTAAGAAGAAGTTGAGTTGGAATTCTCTTGTTATCATTCATGCATGGAGAAATTTGAATGGGAGAGGGGAGGTTGTTAAAAAGACAAGGATAAAATATTTTTAGGGAGATTAGATAGTATAAAAAGAGAGTTATTCTATATATAACAAACCAACCATCAAATTGATCCATTAGACATGGAAAAAGTGCTAAGAGACTAGGGAAATTTTGCATAAGCTTGAGATATTAGCCTGGACCTCTATACAAACATTGAAGAGCACTAGAGGGAGGATTTTCTGAGGCACTATGTAGTAAACAAGGAAGTACTTGTGTTGTGTGGGGCAGATGATGTGAGTTCCTAAGAGATTTTCTATCCTCAAGAAGCTTAACAGTAAAAAATACTTGGTCTAGACTTGTTTACCCTCAATTTATAATCATTATATTCCCACTACTCCTTGGTGGTATCATAGCTTAACTAGGGGGTGGTTTCCACAGTGGACTAGCTATGCTTGGGTGCAAATCACTCAGTTTCAACATGTTTCCTAGTCTGCAACATTCAATATATAAGTCTTTCATCTTTGTTTTGGAAATTATGTGTGTGTATGGAATTTTTCATGTATGAAAACAAATGCCTACAAATGTCTTTCTATTATAGTTTCATTTTAATATGTTTACAATTTTGTCTATTGAATCTCATTTTTAGAAGCAACAATATAAACATGGGTTTTGTTAGAGGCAATATCATTTGGGTCTTTGGAGGTGCCACTATTCTTTTCAATGGCACACAATAGATTGCTAACAATAATAATAACATAAATAGTTTTAAATGTTCTTAATTTTGAGCTCTGATGTGGCCATTATGTGGATATAAAACAAGTAATTTAATGCATGAACAAATGAGATGGCTATATGTAACAAACCCACTACCTGAATCAAATTTTTCTAGTCCTCTGTCGGACTCGAACCATTAAATAACCATGGAGACCCAATGCAAA
>ML790378.1:813163-824088 GCA_009831015.1 Picea engelmannii | reverse complement strand
GGAGGGAAGTTTGGCCTTTTTGAATTCCTCAAATTTATGACTCTTGGAAGTCTTTTGCTTCTTTTGTTTCTTTTGAGAATAGGAACTGGTCCTGCTGCTGGAAGAGCCTTCTGAATCACCTTCTTCCTTCTCAGTGGAATCGTTTGGCACTGGTCCTTTACCTCTGGGGTGGACCTTTCTAGATGTACTTCTCTCAGTGTGGCCACTAACAAGATCACGATTATGCATCTTAGGTTCATGTTTCATTTATTTTTGTAGGTCGGATAAGCTCTGCAATAGAATTGCATTAATTTCGGTTTGATTTTCTTGTTCTTTCATCATCCTTTCATTATCGGCCTTGCAGCTTTGCAATTCGACCATGAGACTCCTCACAGTCTCAGCTAGTCCTGGAGGGGTTCCTATTGCTCTTCTTTCGTCAGACTCTTCATCTCTGTTGTGGGAGCCTTCTCCCACCTCTTGGTGAGTCACCATACTCTGCGTTTGTAGATTCTTGCGGTTGATCATTCACTTGAGTGAAAAGACAAACGCTGGCTGTTATTCAAGAGTTAAATTCATTTTTTATAAATTGCGCATAAATTCATAACTTCTTTCACTTGCATACACAGTTGGGTTCTCATTTTCCAAGTTTTTAATCTTGGACAAGGGAGCTAAGTCAGGGAGTTACTCCTCATAGAAGTGCTTCGAACGAGGTTTATGCACGACTCGTGCATGAGCCCAATCAGGCCGAGAGTTGTAACCATGCTCTAATAACACTTTGTAACAAACCCACTACCTGAATCAAATTTTTCCGGTCCTCTGTCGGACTCGAACCCTTAAATAACCATGGAGACCCAATGCAAACTGACTCTTTCTTTCTTCTTCTCCGTTCTCATGCGATCACGGGTCATGATCATGGTCCAATTTGATCGTAGTGCCTATTTGTATTTCGCGCCTCGGCGCTACAGTAATGTCTAAACGGTTGACTCTAAAACCACCGAACCCTGATAGGGCTAGCGACCGGTCAAGGGGTTGAATCCCTACAGGATCAGCAATTGGCCAATAGGAAGAAATCTCAACAGGGGTTCAGAACCGCCAATGAGAACAAGCCTCGTCGCGCGGTTAGGTGTAATGCAGGTGGAAAAAGGGGAAACTCGACACAGTGGTCGACATGACAGGAGGGGCCCCACTTCACAAGCCACACTATTTTAGACCCCCCCCCCTTTGTTAAAGGCAGAATGGCAAGGGGGGTCCGAAATCCACCTGGAAGTCGTTGATCATGATGAGTAAATCTCGACCGTTCGAGAGTTGCGCATCCAATTCCAGACCCCCCCTACCGCTAAAGGAAGAACAATAAGGGGGCTCCAGAATGTAACCTCAGTCGTAGATCTGGACGGGTGGACTCTGGCCGTCCATATCTGCTCGCCGCTTATCCTAAAGCATAATTCACGTCCTAGCTTAAGTGGACGTCTCACCTCCACATCTAACGGTCATTACAGACCCGGAGATCCTCCGAATGAATCTCCTCCGTCTGTCGGGGTTTTGACACTCGTGATGTCCCAATAATTTGGTGCATCGATCCCCGAGCCTCAATACACTCCTCTGCTGCCTTAGCCTCCCGGGATAAGTTTTTAATCCACGTGACCTATATCTCACAAGACCACAGCCTTGTGCCTCATCGGGGTTTCGGGGTTTTCTATGCCACAATACATACGTCCACGGGATTCCCGATTCCCCGAATCCCGATTCTCCGTTGTACTGACAGCTGGCCTCCACTGATTGGGGTTTCGCGTTTCGTGACTCCAAAGTGCACAGATAACTTGTCACCGAGATCTCTGATATCCCGATGAACCAAACTCCGATGGACGGCCTCCTCGTCGGGACTTTCTCGATGGCCTGGGTCTCTGCCACATGTCCCCACAAGTGGACGGTCTTGATCCAATCTCGCGCTTTCGCGACTTCTGGTGCTCCGGAAGTCTTACCTTCCAAATATCCGATATGTCGATGGGCTCTCGATCTCGCCACGTGTCCTCACAAATGGGCGGCTCTGATCTTGTTGGGATTTCGAGACTTGGGATGTCCCAAATCCTTCGACCTCAGGAACTCCGATTTCCCGATGCCGAATATCCCGACTCTCTGCGGGTTTCTGACACGCGTCCCAAACGGAGGGACGGTCCATATGAACTCTTGGGGTTCGCCAAACACCAACCCAAAGGCACTTACCTGTCCAATCCGACGAATGACGGGTAATCGGACCAAGATTTAACGGTCTAGATCTGTTCTTTCTACGCACACTCCAGAGACTAAACTCCGAGAATCTTAACCCGATCCAACGACAAATGAGATTCTTGACGAAATCCAATGGCTCAGATTGTCCCACCTTGTGCATTCCTCCACTACTTCGTGGATGTGGAAAAATCCATGGTCCAAATGTTCTCCTGGGTCTTGGGATCTACGACCTCGATTTCCTCGTTGTTCATGAAGATAGAGGGAAGAAGGGAAAGATATGTAATGCCCTCGTTACTTTCATCAATCTAACGGTCGTGAATGGCTAAGGGTCACACGAAAAAATCTCAGTCATCGATTTGTTACATATCCCTACACTACTACCTCGGAACCTTAAGAGGGTCATTCCTCCTCGTACAGGGTTAATAAGACTCGTGCGTTCAAGCCCTTTTTCTAGGTTCTTGGTGAACCTTTCTAAGGAGGAAATCTCTATGAAGAGATCTATACCAGGGAATTTCCGGAGGTAGATACGGGTAAACATATTTCCGAGGACGGGCTGGAAGCCTAACTTAGTTCAACTCATGCCTAATTAAATTCACGTATCAACGTAAACCATGTGTGGTCTTTATGTTATAAATATATATCTAACATTACTTATCAAAACACTACACAGTCATTATTATACTGTAATTGTTCATCATTTCACAGTTTATGAGCATATATGTCAGCATATGAATTTCAAGATGCAATATGAACAAAACACTTATCAGAAATAACTTCAGAAGTGGGTGCAACTACTGAGAGGGGTGCTCGTTTCCACCCAACCGTAGGCGTAGCGACTCCCAGCGGATTTACCACTAGCCACCCCTGAGTTGAGACCACGATGCTCTGAGACTGCGTCTCTCTGTCTGCCAGTGACCAGGAGCGAAGGTTAAAATCCGTCCTCTCTGCTATCACTCACTGTGCGTAATGCCAGAGTTCCCCTCGCGTCTTCCCTTTCAATCGCCTCTGCCTTATGCCTTATCCTCTCGCGAGGTTGCATGTGGCGCGATTACCCTCACACTGATTAGGCCTGACGACTCTACGGATGGACGGTTCACCATCCCATCCCTCATCAAGCCATCCGCCTACCAGCCTGCGAGGCATTTAATTTCATGGCCAGCGAGCCGCTTTTGGTTCTCCGGGCCAGTGGAGTCCAAATACGGTATTTAATTCTCAGTGGAATTTAACGCCACCTTTTCAGGTGCCTTCCACCGCCATCATGGTCTCTTTTTCTGCACATCCCCTCTCAGCAGTCCTGCAATAAGTTCAAAATGTCATTCACATTTATTGACCTTTCCCTCAAGGTCCATTTACATCACATATTCACATTTATGATTTTGCCATAGTTCTTGGCCAGTCCATTTATATTTACAAGCTGGGGGAAACATGGTGTTACACTATATAACTATTTCATTTCCAATATGATCCCACCAAAGAAATTCCAAAGGGATGTGATGTTCATTTTTCTATCTACCAGAATCCTATATTCTGTTTTTTGCAGGGGAAAGTTTTAGTGTAATATAATTTCGATTTTCCTATAATTATTAATTTTGTATGATTCTTCATTACCACATTTGAACATTAGAGTTGTTGGGGTAGATGTGATTTATTTGTGTATTGTTTGATGAAGAATCCTTATATAACGACCCATACTTGTGAATATCATTCAATTAATTTGCTATGATGAATGAAGGGCCATACGAAAAACTTGGTATGCCATTAGTGTTGTTTAATAATGAATTATGGGACAGAGATGAAATGGGTGTTTGTGAAAAAGTGTTCCTTCTGATCTTCAAGGGATAAGAGTCATTGTTGGATGAACTCTGCATATATTTTCTTTTGTACTCAAATAGGATTGTGGATTGAGACTCATCATTGGTTGAATCTCCTTCAATCAATATATTTTTTATGCCAAATTTTATAGCCATTGCTATTTTTCTCAAGGGGATCTGTCCTTCATAGATATTGTTGGGGCCTTATCCCAAAATTTGTCCATGCCCATTGGAGACTTCAAGGGAAACTAGCCTAGACATAGTTAGAGACACACATCTTATCCTACACTCTTGAATTGTTGGATCACAAATATTTTGAAAGCTCACATGCACTAGGGAATTGGTTTTGTGACCATAAACCTTTCTTCATAGATCATCATTTTATAGGCACAAGAATCAACATACTCATAATTATTTATATGGCTATTGTAAAATATTTGAATTTGTATTTCTCATATTCTTTATGGTATCATAGGGTCATTTCACAAATCTAGCATGACAAATTAAAGTATATTATGGTGTTATTCTTAATTTGGCACTTCAATCTGCTGGTGATAACAAATCCATGAGAAAAATTTGATGTCATGTTGTGATTGAGGGTACAATTATACTATTTTAACACATCAAATAAGCCTTCAGTATGATGGAAATAATTATGAGGTAAAGAGACTATAATAGAGAAAATTTATAGGCGTTCATGACTGCTACAAGTTTGAAGTTCTACCAAAAAAAAATTCTTTATTGGGAAGCCCTCTTATGACAAGGTTCTTTGACCATTCCCATTGCCTTCAATCGCTCACTTAGTGTAGTTACATAGGTTACTTTCTACACATTGTTGGTAGAGTGCTTTTAATAGTGTTAGAATTGTTCATTTCCTGGTCAAAGGGGTAGAGCATTGCACATATTGTATTTGGGGATAAACATCAGAAAATAATCTACTCCATGTGGGATTAAAAGAACTGGATTGAGAATATATGATATATTGGGTACTCTCATGGTTTCATTATTTGTTGGATGCAATATTTTCAAACCATTTTTTTTCTATTCTCTCCTTTAGGCATCCCTTCCCTATAGTTTCTCTATTAGATGAAAAGGTTTTGTGAATCATTTAACATTTGAGGTTGAATTTTCAAGGAAGTATTAGGATGCAATTTTCATATATGAGACCTTGGGAAACACCGATTAGATAAACTTTGAATCACTCTTTTATATAAACAAGAGCATAGAACCCTACTTTAAGAGAATACATAAATATTCAATGAATTCGAATACTTATATACACATAATGCTTGAAAGAATATGCTCATTATAGTAAAAAAAAGACAATTTCAAAGAGTGAAGACTTTCTTGAGAGTAAATTATTTCTTCAATTTAAAGATTGAAACTTTCCATGTGGGTTTTAAGTGAAAATAATGATATTCCATAGATGCCTTTGTTTGATTGTGATATTGTTTGTAGGACATAATTTTTCAAGAATTGTTAGGAAATGAGGAACACTTCCATGCTAAACCTAGCAGAAGAGAGGAAGAAATATTTAAACAAGAAAATAAATGACACAACAAACACATAGTACATAGATATTTTACCCTAGAAACACAAACCAAGAAAACCAACATTCCTAGAGTGCTCTTCTCTCTTGTTGTCTTATTCATTCAGATCAAAAGGTTACATGTCTAACCTTGGTCCACACCTAAGACACAATCAACATCATACCCTCTTGCATTACACAAGAACAACCATGCAGTCATTTTGTCTTACATCTACATGACCAACAACCTCTACGATCATTGATTGATTCATTAATCAACTTTTACAACATTACAATACGTATTCTTTATAGGATTTATAGTAGGAAAAAACCTAAATAAAAGGTGCCCAAAAATGGTTACAAATCCACACAGATCATTGGCTATAAATCCTGCGAATAACGATATTCTGTTACAGTCGACTACCAGTCGACCTTCATTCAGTCTTCAGTCAGTTGCCACACGCCTGCCTATCGACCTCTTGTCGATTGAAATCTTTGAATTTAACTGGTTGACCCACATTGAGATTTGACTTGTTGTCAATGTCATCGAATTTGTCTTTACCTGGTTGAACCACCTTGACCTTCGAATTGCTATCGATTCCTTTGACTTCGTATTTTCCCGATCGAACCACCTTGAACTTCGACTTCGACTGTCAGTCGATCCACCTCGACTAGAATTTCACTACAAATAATATAACAACCCAATATTCTCCCACTTGTTGTTTTCTTTGTTGAAACCGAGAGACCTATGAAATCTCGTTCATAGACCCAGGGAAACAATTCTCATTTCCTCTCCGCACCAAGAGGACTTCACAACACTTGCAGACTTGGTCAAAGAATCCGCTATGTTTTCCAACGTGTCTACTTTCTCCAGCAACATCTTGTTTCTTTCCACCATGTCTCTCACGAAATGGTAATGTACATTAATGTGCTTAGTCTTAGAATGATAAGCTGGGTTCTTTTCCATAAATATTGCACTTTGATTCTCACAACTTATATTCATATATCTTTGGTCAAAACCGATTCCTTAACACAACCTTTGCATCCATACTGCTTCTTTTCTTCCATGATTGGCTTTCATGTATTCAAATTTTGTTGTTGGTAGGGATACAAATGCATATCGCTTACTCATCTAGTTGATTGCTCCACTAAACATTTTGAACACATATCCATTGGTCGACCTCCGTCGATCCATATCTCCAGCCCATTCGACATTGAAAAATCCATGTACATTTAATTCAATGTCATATATAGGTTTTCCTTGGTAGCATATAGCATAATATTTTGTGCCACACAAATACCTTGATACTCTCTTGATAGTTGTCTAGTTCTCCTTCCCAAGTGTTGACATATATCTACTGAACACTCCCATTGTATGAGAAATGTCTGGTCGAGTGCATACCATAGCATACATTATACTACCAACAACACTTGCATAGGGGACACATGCCATGTCAAATATTTCCTCCTGTGTCGTTGGACATTGTTCATTAGTTGTCCTTGCTCCCACATGAATTAGCACCTTCACAGGTTTGCAATCCTACATGTTGAAACGTTTCAATATTGTTTCAATATTCTTCATCTGGTTCAACCATAGCTTTCTAGTTTCTCAATCTCTCTTAATATCCATTCCCAGAATGAAGTTCGTTCACCAAGATCCTTCATGTTAAACTTGGAGGATGGTTTCTTCTTCAACTCCTTCATAGCATCCATGTTGTTTCCAATCAGGAACATGTCATCGACATACAATGCTACATATATGAAACACCCATCTTATTCTTTGGAATATATGCAATGATCAACTTTGCTTCTCACAAACCCCAAACTAAGGATGTATGTGTCAAAATTTTGGTACCACATCCTTGGTGATTTCTTTAGACCATAAAGGGATATTTTTAGTTTGCACACCAAATATTTATTTCCCTTTACTACAAATCCTTTAGATTGTTTCATGTAGATTTCCTCTTCTAGGTCCCCGTGTAGGAACGTTGTATTCACATCCATCTGTGTTATTTTTAGTTCAAACATTGCAACCAGAGACATTAGTACTCTAATGAAAGTTAATTTTGTGATAGGGAAAAAAATATCACCGAAGTAGACTCCTTCGACTTGGGAATATCCTTTCTCTACCAGTCGAGCTTTGAATTTTTCAACTTGACCTGCTGCATTTGTCTTCTTATTGAATACCCATTTTCTACTGACATGCTTTCTTCCACTGGGTAATTTGACTAAGTCCTATGTCTCATTCTTTTGAAAGGATTCCATCTCTTTGACCATGGATTCCTTCCATAGTTTTCCCTCTGTTGAGTCGAATGCCTCCCCGACTGACTTCGGCTCATTGTCGTTGGTAGTTAATACAAATGTGGAACAGAAGTTCGATGGACTATACCTTTCGACTAGTTTTATTATTCGTTCTGACATCCTTACAACCATGGCCGGTTGTTCCACCTCTTCTTTTGATTCAGTTGACTCATATGAATCATCTTCTGCGTTCCCCAGTTCAAACCACACATTCTCTATATTATTCTTGATTTGAACAATTTCTTTAGGCTCAGACTTATAACTTATGACTTCTATGAAGACCATATCTCACATGTACATTATTTTCCTTGATGCAGGATCCCAAAGCTTATATCCTTTCATTCCTTCTTTGTATCCAATTAAAATACACTTGGATGCCTTCTTGTCTAGCTTGCTCCTCTTTTCCTTGGGAACATGTACAAATGCATCACAACCAAATAATTTGACATGTGAAACCAAAGGATTCTTACCTTACCATACCTTATGTGGAGTTGTGTCGACTAGCGTCGACGAAGGAGACATATTCAATAGATATTTTGTAGTGTCGACTGCCTATGCCCATAATCTTATGCGATCCCAACACCATTGAGCATGCTCCTTTTGTAATATATTGTACGTGTATCACAATGTCATTATTTAATAATTAAATCATTAATGTAATAAATATATGTTTAATGTAAAGTAACGCCTTTTTATCTAAAAATATGTGACTCTACTCATTTACGTGTATTTAATACACGTCGTTGTACATTGAATAAAACAACGAATAATAAATTTGATAAATATTAAATATATATTATATATATAACAAGTCTTAAGCTTCTAAGTGGTATCCGAGCGAAATTTGGGTGAAATCCAAAAGCACATGCATTCAATATGGAAAATATCATGCTTAAAAACATGAAAATTAAAACTATTATGGAAAATATGAGCAACACTCTCAATGAAATGAGGAATTCTATGAAATAAATAATAGAAGAACAATTAGAGAAGGTAGTCTTGGTGTACTTAAAGAAGGAGGGTTTCTGCCAAAACAAAATATTGCTTCAAGAATAAATCCAAAAGAATCCCTCTGTCACCACGACGGACCTTGAGGTCGCCAAGATACTTTCTTCATCCTCCTTACCGCACAACATTAATGGTAATACTAATGATGATAGAAACAATTGTAGTCGTAGTGTGGTTGAAGATGAAAACAACAAAGTTGAATATATCCACGGCATGGTATAATACGAGAACCGTGATTCCTTCCAACACCCTAGTTTTAATCAAAAAGATTATGAAACCCCCATTGGAAAATATCCAGGTTACAACAAGATCGTTTTTTATATTGATGATGGTGGTTTTGGTGGTGAATTTTATGCTTACGATAGTAGACACCTTGATCTAGTGGGTGGACTGACCAGCTTTGATTCCTATCCTCTAATATCAACGCAAACTATCGACTTACGACACATTTCCAATGCCCATGCTGGTAAGAATGACCTACTGTACTTATATGAGTCAACCACATATTGTTTTGGATAGCAGGAGATTATTAATCATGGTATGATCAGCGATGAACAGGAAGCGAAAAAAAACATTTTATGGTCGATCTGTTAGTGTCGATCATGGTGATTGGGTGATGTATCCTACACCTAAAAGCAAGGGGAGAGAATAAATACAGGATTATGATCCCACTCACCTAGTCTTTAACACTCTAGGAAATGGTTCTGGTATGGAAGTACCCCTTCCTAAAAATAATACAGCTTGTTGGAGAATGAAAAAAATAAAAATTGATCCATATGTTCACGGGAGCATTCTGGAGACAAATGTGTTGGTGCTTCTCAAGAAACTCAAGAAGGGTACATGCAAATCCTCCCCAAAATCAAGTTCTTCTAGCAATCATGGAGACAGTTTGAACCGTAATTTAGACCCTCTTGAATTGTTTTTCAATATTGGGTATCAGAGCCTTCAACATCCTCTGCCTACATCTTCCATTGTTCACTATGTCTACCATTCACATTGTTCCAACCCTGTCTGCACATTCCCCCCCACATCATTCATTTCTCCCCACATCCATAGTTGGTGCGTCCTTTATTCGTGGTGTGTCCTCTCCTACCCATGTCGTGCATCCACCCATTCATTCATTCTCCCTCTTCGCCCTCCAAACCTACAACTTCCTCCCCATAGATCCCTTCTTCTATTTTCATTCCCACTCGCACGGACTCCCACTCCTGTCCACATTCCCTCGAGACATTCATTCACCCCTCCCACCATTCACCCTCAGCTCACCTCGCCTTCCCACCCTCCATTCACCCTAAACTTGCCTCTCCTTCCTTTTCTTCCTTCTCCATTCACCCTTCATTCCTCTCTCGTGCTCGTCCCCACGTATCCTTATCCTTTGGCCATCCCCACGATTTTCACCAAGGACAAACCAAAGGTCAAGGCTCAAAAGGATTATATCCACATGAGAGAAAGAATAAGGCAAGGTGCGGACCATCATAGCTTGGCTGAAAGGAAGGAAGAAAATAAGTGACCACATGAATGTCTTACAAAACCTTATTCCTGGTTGCTCCAAGATGAAGAGTTGAAACATACCTTGACTAGAAAGGATCACAAACTAGTATATGTATATGATGGGAACTTGTCTGATGAAATTTGGAATGATGACGGGCCTAAATCTCCAACTTCCCCAATTAGAGTACATGATACGAAGTATGCTGGTTTGGATGTATCTTCAAAATTCATTTACCTGAGAAGAAATCTAATAGATTTTTTAGCTAATGCTATTGTTATCTCCATGCTTGACGAAGTTTCCTAACTGCTAAAATTGAGAGGAAATGATGTGCCACATTCTCCAGATGCATATGCATATTTAATTATGGAACTTGATTTGGCGACACTGTTCATTGATAACTTGAAGATCACTACTGAAGTAATGGCTCATCTTACAAGCTCTAATGTTGTAGTGAAGCCTTATGGAACTCTTGTTTCACAAATAACTAGGTTGGCAGATAATGGTACAAAGCTTCAGTCTTTATGGATATTGGAAAGGGATTATTTTTCAAGTTTTATTGAGTTGCCGATGAATATAGGTT
>ML790378.1:790675-805866 GCA_009831015.1 Picea engelmannii | reverse complement strand
GGGTAGAACTTGAGCATTCATGGGCTGCCATTGAAAGGGATATTAACATCCAAGAACAATGGGAAGCTAGGCAGAGATAGTTAAGGAACCAACTATGATCTCGCTCTCCATTAAACTAGTCTTTTTACCCTTTAATTATCTTGGATGCCTCGACGGTATACTTTAAAGCCTTAAAGTATAAACTCAGGATGCCATGTACACATTGCCTCCCTTATTTGGAGTCATCTTTCTCTCAGTTGATTACTTCTCGTCGGATCTTGTATTGACTTCCATTGCCTTCGACTTGCAGTCCTTTTTGTAATTCCCCAGCTTTACGTCATTTACAACATCTTCTCATCGACTAAACAAGGGATTTAGATCTACCCTTCAACTTAGACTTTCTACCGGATAATTTTCATTTATATTTTTCAATCGTTCGACCTCCCACCACTAAATAATATTTGGTCAATCCTTCCAGTAGATTCGAGTCGAGTCAAGTCGAAGTCGATTTGACTTCAGGAACAATGATGTTGTTGCATCTAGTCAAGTCGGCACTCCCTAATAACTTGTATAGGGTTCCAATCTGAACTCCTTTCATTAATACCATTGCACCTTTGAATCCTTCTAAAATAGAGTGTTCACCCCTACATCAATCATCTTGCTGACATATATTATGTTTCTTTCCAAACTTGGAATGTGTAGCACACCTGTAAGGGTTCTACTCCTCCCATCCTGCAGTATCAGTCGAAATCTTACTCGTTCGACAATTTTGGTTGTCGAGTCATCCCCCAAGAACACTTATTCTCCTTATATTGTTCATATTCGCAAATTTTTTTTATATGTGGTGTCATATGATAGGATTCTCCTGATTTGATCAACCAAACATATTGATCTGAATGTGTACTAGTCAATGCCATGTACACAATGTCTCCCTTATCTGGAGTCGTCTTTCTCTCAGCTGATTGATTCTCGTCAGATCATGTATTGAATTCCATTGGCTTCGACTTGTAGTCCTTTTTGTAATGCCCAAATTTACCTCATTTCCAACATCTTCTCGTCAACTGAACAAGGTATTTAGATCTACCCTTTGACTTAGAATTTCTACCGGAGAATTTACCTTTATCTTTGTCAATCGATCAACCTCTCACCACTAAAGAATCTTTGGTCGATCCTTCCATGTTCTTCCTTCTCATTTCTTCTAACAGTAGAGATGCAACCACATATTCTAGTGTTAATGTGGTTGTATTACTCCCTATAACCATGAATAACCTATCCCGGGAGTCTATAAAAGAACATAATAGGCTAAAATATTTCTCCTCCTCAGTTATTTTAATATCAACAGAAGATAAATGGATTATAATGGTAGTAAACACATTTAAATTCTTTGTCATCGAACTTCCCTCACTCATCCTCAGAAGATACAGTTTCTTTATGAGAAACTATTTATTTACCAAGGATTTTGATTGGTACAATCTCCCCAACTTGTCCCACAATTTCTTGGTTGAATCTTCACCTGAGACATTCAACAATACTGAATATGTAAGACAAAGTCGAATCATACTCCTTTCTCTTATCTCGAGTTTCTCTCACCCTTTCGTCGATATACCTATTAGCATGTACCTGGACACATTTTTTCCCATTGTTCTCGATCTATAAGGAGATCTTCAATTTTAAGCTTCCAAAGCTCAAAATTTTGGCCATTGAATTTTTCGATCTCTATTCTCCAGTTGCTCGCCATTCTTTAACACAATATTTAAATATTTCTAACTTATGAATCTTACTAAACCTAGGGTTTAGCTCAACTCCAAGGTTGTTAAACCAAGCTCTGATACCACATGTTAGGAAATGAGGAACACTTCCATGCTAAACCTAGCAGAAGAGAGGAAGAAAGATATAAAAAAGAAAGTAAATGACACAACAAACACACAATATATAGATATTTTACCTTGGAAACCCAAACCGGTAAAACCAACATTCCTTGAGCATTCTTCTCTCTTGTTTTCTTATTCATTTAGAATAAAATTTTACACTTAAGAAACAATCAACATCATACCCTCTTGAATTACACAAGAACAACCATGTAGCCAATTCCACTTACCACTACATGACAATAAACCTCTATAATTGTTGATTGATTCATAGATCAACTTTTATAGAATTACAACACGCCTTCTTTATAGAATTTATAGTAGGCAAAACCCTAAAGAAAATTCATCCAAAAATGGTTACATATCCATGCAGATCATTGGCTACAAATCCCATGAATATTGAGATTATGTTACAGTCGATTACCAAGTTGGATGACCAGTTGACTACCACTTGGCCTTCATTCTGTCTTCAGTCAGTTGCCAAATGTCTGCCTATTGACATCTTATCGGTTGACCTCTTTGAATTTACCTGGTAAAGAAACTTCAACCTTCGACTTGTTGTCGATGTCTTTGACTTGTGGTTGATGTCTTTGAATTCATATTTACCTGGTCGAACCACCTCAACCTTCAAGTTGTTGTTTATACCTTTAACTATGTCTTTACCCAGTTGAACCACCTCAACCTTTGACTTCGGTTGTTATTCGATCCACCTTGACTATAATTTCACTGCAAATAATATAACAACCCAAAAATAATAATGGTGTGCATTTTATTAGTCATTATACACAAAGCTCTTCACAATCAAAAGTGTAACACCTCTACTTTTTCAATTTAAAGTGAATGTTTTCTATTTGAATAATATGTCATGTTGGAGAGTTGCAGGTTATTAAGTGTCAAAACTAAAAACTCTTTACCTTTTCAATAAAAAAGAATTATTTATATTCAAAGAATATGCCATGACGAAAAGATGATAAATCAAGATTCTAGGTATCTTAGAAGTGCATCATAGCTTGAACTCAACATGCTTAACATCAATGAATTGACTAATAGACCATATCCACCTGAATATTTTCTACTGGAAACCAAAATAATATATTATTATCATCATATTCTCCATCTATGGTACCTTGGAATCCATTCCTCTCATCTTGGAAATATGGTTTTGGGTGCCTAGTCGTTGTTGCATTAGGAAACAAATAAAGAAAGTCTTAGTAGGCTCTATTGGTATTTTGTACAAATCTTCATTAGTAGATAAAACTAACACTTTTAAAGTGTGTTTTGAGTCCATCAAACAAGAAGCATTTGAACTCTGATAGAGAGTAAAAATGACATGTTGGGCATTTCATAAAACCTCAGAATTCTTTTCATTCCCAATCGTTATACCATATTTGTTGTGAAGTTCTATTGGATAGTTTTTATTACTGAAATATTTGAGTGTCTAAGGGGGAATGTGACTTTCATCTAATCCCATAGTTTTTTTCTATCTATGGTGGTCTATGGTTTAAATATCTTCAATGAAGGAGATAAAAAAAAATACATGCCTAGGATTTTTATTCCATTAAATATTCCCTAAGCAAATTTATGTTTTGAATAAACATGGTTGAATGAATTTTGCATAGACTCATTTTAATCCCTTGTTTTGATGTTTTAGTAAGAGGGTACATTATAATTGGTATCATAACTTGATTACAACACTCAAGGGATATACGGGTTCAAGATATGGATGAAAATGATGTCAACATTTGTTTTGGAAAATCTAACACCTTATCTTGACTTGTTTTTAGAGAGAGAGAGAAAGAGATCATGGAAGATCCACCATGCGTCCATGAAAATGAGAATAATGAAAGGAGTGATGTGGAGACTTCTTCAGACATGGTAGATACTATAAGAAGTCTGAGGGTGGAACTTCATAATTGAAAAGAAAATAATGAGAATATTATCAAAGATCAAGAGGAACATAATGAAAAAAATGTTTCTTTATTACAAAATGTGACCAGGGTTCAAAAAAACATGTATTAAGGATTGGTATCAAGTAACATTGGTAAAATCCCTTCAAGGAAGAGGTCTCATAGTATTAATACTTGGGCCTCTAGTGATAATACCTTTACTACATCAAATTATTCAAGCCAATATACAACTACCTCTTATGATTCCTTTAGCAATGGATCAAAACCTTCTTCTAGGCACAAGAAGAAGAAATTTTATAAAGGTTACTTATAAGGGGAATTTTGGAAGATAAAACCACTTACCTTTACTGGTGAGGTGAGGTCCAGTGAGGAAGTTTAGGCATGGATTCTTGTAATGAGGAATAATTTCCAAGTACACGATTACTTTATAAACATGAAGGATAGAGTGGTCATTTACAACGTGAACAACAATGCATCCATTTGGTGGGAAGATCTCAAGAATGTAAAAAATATCAATGAAATGAAAATCACTCGGAGGTTATTTAAAAAGTACTTTCATCATAAATATTTGTCAGAGAGGTATTTTGATGCCAAAATTAAAAAAATTCATAAAATGAAATTGGGTCAGTCAACCATGGGTGACTATGCAAGTAAATTTATAGAACTATTAAGGTAAGTTCCATATATCAAAGATGAAAAAGTGAAAATTCAACATTTCCTTAGTGGTTTCCTAAATATTACAAAGACATGATTGAATTTGATGAGCCCAAGACTCTTGATGAGATAATAAGAAAGGCTAATTATTGATATGAATAAAGCAAAAATAAACCAAAATTTAACAAGATTTGGAAAGAAAATAAAAAGGAGAAGTTTAAATAGAGGAAGAAATGATTTAAGCCTCAACAATATAAAAGAATCAATCAATAAGTTTTAAGTCAAACTATTTTGCATGAAGTAACTTCCACCAAAATTTTCCACCTCAAAGTAGAAATAAACCAACATAGTTAGTAGTAGGAAAGCCAGGGGAGCCTTGGAAAGTGCCTTTGAAGTGTTGTGATGTAGAGAATAGAATTTACTCAGGGATTGTCATCATAGGAAAAAAACTAATAAGACTATCTACAATATACATGATGCTACAACAATGAATGGTGTAGAAAAGACTATTTTAATATATGTTTCATTAGAGGATCGATAAGAACATCACTGAGATTCAATGGTCGAAGTTTATCGTAATATTGCTAAGCATGCTATTTATATTTTAATTGACCCAAGATCTCATGATAGCTACATTGCACCTAAAATTGTTGAGTCTTGTGTTCTTAAAAAGTGAAAACATAAGAAATTTTGGTTAGTTTGGTTGGCTACAAATTTTAAGAATAAAATCAGTGAGTTGATAGAAGATTGCTCAGTGGAAATGAATGGACTACTTACAGGGGTGAATTTGAATATTTTACCTTCAGGTTCGTATGATGTTTTAATTTGCATGGATTGGTTGGCATCACATAAAGTAAGGTTGGATTGCTCCAATAATAATTTTGAGGGTATAGATGATGAAGGGAATCAAAGTTTGGTGAAAGGTACTCTGAGATATATCTCTATTATATATATTTCAGCCTTACAACTAAAAAGGAGTTTCCAAAAAGGATGCTAGTTATACGCAAGTAATGTATTTGAGTCAATAGAAAACAAAGAGTCTAAGTTTAAGGACTATCTAATACTTCAAGAATTTAAGGATGTATTTCCATATGAGATACCTAGGTTACCTCCTAAGAGAGATATTGATTTCTCAATTGAAATTATGCTAGGTTTTTCACCTATATCAAGAGTTTTGTACATAATGAGTACACCTAAGTTGACAAAGTCGAAATTGAAACTATTAGAATTGTTAGACAAAGGTTATGTTTTACCAAGTGTGTTTCCTTGGGGAGCATCAATATTGTTTGTGAAGAAAAAGTATGGTACTCTTAGATTATGAATTTATTATAGGTAGTTGAACAAAGTGACAGTGAACAACAACTACCCTTTACTTTGAATTGATGATTTGTATTCTAAAGTGAAAAGTATTTTGAAAATTTGAATTGAGATCAAGATATCATCATGTCAGGATTAAAGATGAGGATATCCATAAGAAAACCTTAAAAACAAGGTACAATCATCATGAGTTCATTGTGGTACCATTTGGACTTACCAATGCACTGACGACATTCAAGTGTCTTATGAACATCAATTTTAGTAAATACTTAGATAAGTTTGTATTGGTATTTATGGATGACATTCCTATCTACTCTATGTTGGGGAATAGGGTTGAACATGACATGAAACAGAGTAAACAATAGTGTTGATAATCGAAGAGGAACAATTTTTTTTGAAGATAAGGGTGGTGTCTAAAGACACCATTACAACACTTATGCAGGGCACATTGTGATCTGAACATCACAGTGCATGTTGCACATCTTGATCTGCATGATATATTGCACAATATCCATTGATATATAATGACCCAAGGGGCCTCCTTTTATAGTCTCAAGATCTAACCAACTTCCATAGAATCTGGAAGATCTTGTCCACATGTAACCATTAGTTGTTAGAGTTGACTCCAAAAAAATTTCTCGGTTGATTCATCTTGACAGGACTCAATCCGACCAGCTATCTACCCAAATCATAGTCGATTGTTGGGATGATCGATCCATTTCCTGATTATCTTAGATCATTGATCAACTATCCGATAGATTGACACATCGACTACTCGACCAACTGGTGTCGTGTGTTGGTCGATCGTCCAACCGAATGTATCCATATGTAGGTTGATGTCTTGACCGACTGGACCCAGGAAATGTGTGATCCATCAATGCTTGATGTTCCATCACACCCCCATCAACTCACAACTCTAGAGTTTCAGGAGGTTAAATTACGTCACTAGAACACCCCCCCATAATTCAAGCTTCCTAAATCCCAAGCATCATGAAAATCTTGATAAACCTGACTTTAGCTAAAGGTTTGGTGAAAATATCAACATCTTGATCTTCAGTTCTACAATATTCAAGAGAAACAATATTCTCATGAACCAACTATCTCAAATAATGAACATGGAACTCAAAATGCTTCATCTTATTGTGAGCAACATGATTTTCAACAACCTATATAGCACGTTAGTTATCACAGTAGATAGTAGTTGAGGTTTGAACAAGAAGGCCAAGCTCTCCCAAAAATTGGTGAATCCATATTGCTTCAGTACCTTCTTGAATGATGCTACTATATTTTTCTTATGTATTCGAAAAAGAGACTACCTTCTATTTCTTGCACGACCACACCAAAGGTCTAGTGTTATAGTGAAATGTATAGCTAAAAGTGGACTTCCGATAATCATTGTCTCCAACCCATTAGGATTCGGTGTAGCTGACCAGTGAATTTGAACTTCGACAATACTTGATACCAAAATGAATGGTACCCTTTAGATAAAGAATCATGTTTCTTTCTTTGGGGTCCTACATGAACCAAGAAACCACACTAACAACAAAGGAAATGTCAGGTTGACCAATTGTTGGTAAAGTGTAGCATTGATTGCGGGTGTTTGACAAGTTTTGGTAAGATTTACTCCAGGTTGAAAAGGAGTAGTGCAATGATTGAAATTATCCATCTTAAAATGTGTCAACATATCCATCACATATTTAGACTGAGAAATGAAAAATCCATCAAAAAGTGGTAATACTTGAAGACCCACAAAATAATGCAGAGTACCAAAATCTGTCATATCAAAGGAGTAAGAAAGTGTAATGTCCCTAATCCAGTCCCTTTGTAATTGTACATATAGGTTTGTGAGTCATTGATACTAATTGTAAATGTACATATAGGTTGGTGAGCCATTGACACCAAGTTGTAGTTTTACGCAAACCTGGATAGTGTGTGGAGAATTGTTATCAAAGAAAGGGTGCAAATTTCATAGTGATGTAGGAACCTGGGTAAATGTGCATGGTTGCACATCAAAGGAAGGGTGTGCATATTTCACAATGTTGTGTGCACTTGAGTAAGTGTACAGGGATGACCTGGGAGTGTGCACCAAGTCTAGTATATATATATATGGTTGTATATGTATTAGATCGAAGATTCTGTGTGGTTATGAGGCTGGTGAGCCGGGGATGAAAATAGGCCAGTGCATCTATCCATGTAAATGTAATCACAATTATTAATAATATTACATCAATGTGTGTATATATATCATACAAAAAGAGGCGGGGGGGGGTGGTAAATCCATTGAAAAAGGGGAAAAAAGGAGGGACTTAAGTCGTAAGGAATGTTTTATAATATTTCTGGAAAAGTGTATGTTATGGATAGTTATTTTATCCTAAGTTTTTTAGGGTAGGGAACGAGTCATCAAGTGGCTAAATATGCTTCTGAAGGTGAAAAGTGTTGAGTTTAAGGAATGAAATATATACTTTTGGCCTTAGTGTATCCTAGGGGGAATTATTATTCATTTTGCATGTATGCAGAGGAGGATTTAGTCATTTTCTCGTGGGAAGAAGGGGTCGAAATATTTGGAAAATCTGAATATTACCTTATCTATAGAGAGAATATCTTGTAAGGGGTTCTATGTTTTGTAACCAATGTATTTTTGTTTAAGAGGCGGGTTGTCAGGCCCATGAGTAGTCTCTCTAGGTGAGAGATTTGTTGTTGAAGAGGCGGGTTGTCAAACTCGTGAGCATATTCTCCAAGTGCAAGTTTTGTTGGGAATTGTTCCCTAGTGCATTGGGCATTAGACATAGGTATTGGATGTATGGGATGACCCGGGTTCTACCTCATTTCTCCAAAAAAAACCTAGAAACCATCGACCCCTCTCGGAAACCAAAAGGCAACACTGCGCACAGAGTGCATAGTGTAGTCTCACCCAAGATGGCTTATGGGTGATTGCATCACCCAAGTGTCTGCAATCATGGAAGGGATGGAACTCATGGGAATGCTAGGCATATTAGACTTATTTTACTTCAACATTCATTCCACCATACCATCATTCATAAGATCTACTATTTTTTCCATTCAATAACATCC
Organism: Picea engelmannii; assembly: GCA_009831015.1. NCBI lineage: Eukaryota > Viridiplantae > Streptophyta > Pinopsida > Pinales > Pinaceae > Picea > Picea engelmannii. Next base: position 797,069 of record ML790378.1, on the reverse strand, counting down.
ATTCTACAGAAAACATCACATTGTTCTATTGCGCGTTGTAAATAAACTTCAACAAATTCATTCATTTATTATCAAGCATATAAAATCAAAACATAAGAGATAACAAACATAGAGACGCCATTTTTACCATGGTTCACCCCCCCTAGGCTACGTCCACAAAGGTCTTCTACTTATTTATTATTCTTCATAAAAAAAGGTCCTACGTTGTGTGCATTACATCATGGGTTTAGTACCGGTGAGGTTGATCAGAGTCGCACCAAGATCCACAGCTTGCGACCTGAATCTCAATTCAATCTCAAAAACAAACTCAGTCTGAGCTCTGCATCTCTTAACAAAAATAGTACTACGACTAAAAATTTATTCAAGACTGAACTCAACCTCGCCGAATCTAGACAAACTCAAGATAAGATAAATCAATATATCCCCTATTTTCCTCATACATCCTCTATTTATATTAAAAATATGGGTAAAGACCCTTAAATCATACTCCAAAACCCTAATTCTAAGTGGACTCAACTTTTCCACATTCTAACTGCCTTCGTGCGCTAATCCCTGATTTTGTCATGCTTATTTTCCTTTGTTCCTGACGCACTACTTCCTTTTCCCTCTCCATCCATTTTGCCTCGGTTTTTTCATTGTATCTCAAACCTTACCCCAAAATTTCCTGCTCCAATAGGACCCCAACACTAACCTGTGGCTCATCCCAATCCACCCAGGCCTTGTGTGCCTCCTACACTGATTTCTCCAATGCCTGGAACTTCTTTGTGAGTGCATCTACTTGTGTCTTTGTCTACACACTTTTTTATGTCAAGGTCTCCACCACCTACATTGTTATGTGCTCCTTCAACACTTCTATACATTATGAGTGTGTTTTTTCCAGTCTTCCTTTCTCTGTTTCCAAATCTGTTATCATCTTCTCTGCTTTCTCTTGAAGTGGATCCAACTGAGCCTATCTTGTTTGTCTTTCTTCTTGGATTGTCTTTAATTCTACTTGCATATTTTTCATTTCCTGTGTGCCTTCATTCTCTCCGATATATACATTGCCTTCTGCTTTTTCTTTAAATCTTTAACTACGATATTCAACTTCTCTTCCCTTTGATCCAATTATTGGATTCCTCCATCTTCTGCTAGGCTTGTCCATATCTGCGCGGTCCTTTTGTAGAGCTATTTTATTTCTTTTACTTCCATCGTGATAATATCTGTGTGTTTTGTTGTCTATTTCTCCCTCTCCGATCTGACTTTGGGAGGGGTGGATGGTGTTAGCTTCCCAACCAATTCTATTATCTCTTGTTTATAACTATCCATCATCTGCGCTATTCTTGTTATCTCTTATTCCACGTTGAGCTCCCCTGCTAGTGTGTTGTCTAGAATCGTTTGGAAGACTTCCTCAAGTATTTGATCCATTTTGTCTACGTGTTGTTTTTCCTCCTCACGTTTGATATGCACTTCTTTGAGATCTATTTCTAATACCTCATTTTCTTCCTTAGTTGTCTCCAATTTTTTTGCATCCTTCCTGGCTCTGGATTGAACTTCTTTTGCGACGCTCATATAAAACTTATACAACACTTTGGTTGGTATATTGGATAGAGCCAAGTCCATCTGTTCTACATCCTTCAAAGGTTTTTGCGCAGTGTCTTCATTGACTTGTATCATGCTTTGGTTTATCTAGAATGTCACGCTTCCCACTATTGTCTTTTGCACTGTTTCCTTCCCCTCTTGTATTGGTGCCTATTGTGTTGTTCTTCTCTGTTGTGCAACATTGATTTGTAAGCTCCCAGAACTTATTTAACTTCTATTAAATTCTTCGTGAGTTCTTTTCTTTGATATTTTACGACATATAAAGCATCTTCTCCTCTATCTTGGACTTTATATGCTACCAATTTTGCGTCGTCTTTAGTGATTGTGAGCTGAATGAGATTATTTTGCGCTTTCAACTTCTTCCTCTGTTCTCCCATATGCATTGTTGATTTCCTCTTTTTTGTTTATGAAAGTTTCTTTATCTATGATATGTTTCTAGCCTATGTCTCATGGGTTGGGATCTGATCTTTCTTCTATGCTTCTCCATTTGTTCTTTTTGCGCCCTCAGTTCGTAGCACTAAGGCTCTTGGTATTGTTTCCTTCTTCCTTGGCTTCTTTTTTGTTGTACCAGTGATTGTTGATTTGGTGCACTCTGATGCTTTTCTAGTATTTTATATTGTGCTACTAGACTTCTGTGATGTGCCAACTTCTTCCTGTTCTTTTCCCTTCGCTCCTTTTTTGACTGCTACTGACACCTTCCATTGATCTGGCCATTCTGCTAGTACCCATTGTACTTATTATTCTATTATTCAATACTTCATGTTTAGCCATGCCTTCTTAGGGTCTCTTCTAGCTTGTATCATTATGTTGTGCCTATATGCCTTAAAATTAGCTATCCTCTCATGTTCCTTCACCACTTCAGGTGAAATTACCCATGTATCTGCAATTTTCTCCTGCATCTCTTGAATGTACATGCAAAAAATGCTTGAGTTGGATTTTCTTTGCTTATCATCTGTGTTGTGTCACAAGGTTTCATATCTTGTTGCACCACACTTTCCTCTTCTATCACAAAAAAATGAATACTTTGGTTTTTCCCATGCCTCCAAGGCTATCAAAATCAACATGCAAAAAAAGTGGAACTCTATTCCAGCATTCTGCGCATATCTGCAGTCTTCCGGGAATAAATTGAGTAGATATGGTGCCCAACTTAAAATTGTTCCTTTTGCGCACTGCACAGCTGCTGTGACCACTCCTCTAGGTACCTCTTATTTGCGACACTTTCTAAGTAGCTTGCAGGCCATCAATTTTATTGCAAATTTGGTAGTTGGGTCATTGATATTCTTAATTATCATACCTATGTTGTATTTGTTTGTTCCAAACATTTCCTTCACTTACTCTACAATAACCTTCTCTTTTTTTTTTCATCAAGATATTGCTTCAGTTTTACCCCATTCGTTGGTAGTCCTGTAAGCTTAGCAATTAACTTGGCATCGATTGGGATAAGTCTATCCATCCACAAAAACCCTCCATGCACTAGTACATTTGGGTCAAATTCCGACGGCACATTCGACGCAAATCCCACTTTATATTGTCGGGAGAACGACAAACAACAGACCCCCTCAAATGTCGTTTCACATGACATCTCTTTTCCAAAGAAATAGATTTCATCTTTATTGTGACGTTTCATGCAGACACGTGTCATCTCAAATTTGACTGTCCAAACCCCATATAGCCATTGTAAGACCGACGTCTTGGACATGGCAAGACCAACATCCTGGACGTGAAAATAGAGACGTATTTAATGTGGAAAGAGCAACGTCTTGCAGGTGGCAAGAGAGACATATTGAACGTGGCAAGAGTGATGTCTTGGACATGGCAAGAGTGACGTCTTGGAGGTGGCAAGAGAGACGTATTAGAGGTGGCAAGAGCGACGTATTGGAGGTGGAAAGAGAGACGTTAAGAGGTATCAGCTCCGACGTGGTTGTTATGGGAGCAACACTCTTGGAGGTGGAAAGAGCGACGTCTTGGAGGTGGTAAGAGAGACATATTAGACGTGGAAAGAGAGACGTTAAGAGGTATCATCACCGATGTGGTTTCTATGGGAGAGACAATCCAAGACGTCGCAATAGCGACTGTGTTGTAGGTATTTAAAAAAAAAATACAATATCAATACTGAGAGGAACAGGTACATTAACCTGTTAGAAAGTAATGGATGTGCTCATTTAACCATAGACAATATAGCAATATTGTCACCCAACCATAGGCCGAAGCCACCCCCAAGCACCTTAACCTTGACAGAGAATCATTCCGGAAGCAAACCCTAGGCTAGATAGCCAAACAAAGGTGGCACATCTTTCTCCAAGGATAGCGCACCAAAAAAGAGTAACAAGAGATGATCAGAGAGCCCAAACCATAACCAAGAGAGAGTCCAAGCCAAAACTAAAATCTGCTAGTTGCAGCGGCTGCAACAACAACTCTTCTCCAAACTTATGCACAAACTGGCCAACTGCAGTGCGCACAAGTGTGCTTCTGCGATTCTGAGAATACTGGCCAAAATGAAGACTGGCCTCATGTATTTATACTATTTCTGGCAGACTGCCTGGGCCGAATTCTCATTCTGGGTGCTAATTTAACCAATATATAACATTCCCTTTAGTCGACTTCTTCTCTTGGAGGCTAATAACCTAATACAAATTATCATCTTGAGCTGACTTGTCTTCTAAGGTTATTATCCAACCAATTAGGGTTTCTTCTTGATTCCCAGAATATTCTATTCTCACCAGGTTTACACGTGGAGGTAAATACCTCATGTAGCTACCATAATATCAACAAGATCTTCAACTTCTAACCCCAATTGGCATTTAGGGCCAATATGCATTTAATCCCAAATTGTCAAGGTTTAAAAGCTTAAGATTATCTCCTCCAATGGATCATTGCATCGTTTTATGTTTCCAAATCACTTGGGCAAAGAGATCAAGCTGCCAAACGATTCCTTGAATCAACATATCATCCCATTAAAGCCCAAGTAAAGAAGCCTGATTTATCTTAATTTTTCTTTGCAGGGTTTCATTGTTGGATCTGAAGAAAATCATTCACCTCAAGGATCAGTTTTTGCCTTAGGTGTGTCCAGTTGTCAAATAACCTACTGAAACTTCCCAAGCAATCCATCATTTCTCCAAATCTTTACCTCTGTCCATCATCATTCGGTATATTTTTCTGCAAAGGTTTGCAACAGGTAAATTGGGTTTTATTTAGAGTGGGTTTGATAGAATCGTCTTAAGTTCCCTTTGAACACATCCAAATCTGTAGCATCACTTTCAAATTTTTTTATCTTAAGTGTCGAGTTCAAAACTATTACAATGAATTTTTAGCAGCCCTAGACACCATTAATATCATTTCTCGATCTGATCTTAGTTCCACTGTTGCAAACACTCACATAGGTTACATGAACAAGAGTTATTTCCTATTGCATGAATCGATCTCAATAATATTTAGCTGAGGGTTGACACGAGTCACAAGTTCATCAAAGAAATCTTTTCTTTACCCCTTTAACAAATTTTCCCTCTCATCTTCTATCCAATCTTTGTCAAACCAAAATATTGTAGACAAAGCGATAGACAAACATTTGTTCATTGGACTATCTTTCAGAAATATTGTGAACACTTTTCTTACCAAACCTTTTAGCCACCCAAATTTCCTCAAAGGTTGATTTAAACTGTCATATTTTTTAAGGATCCTGAGGTTCAAAGGGGTCATAGTGGACCACTCTAGTATACCAATCATTTCACACCTCTTTTGATAATATTTCAGTTAAGGGATTGTTGAAGTGTATTAATTACATCAGTGTTTGCTGGAAATAAATCATGTTATTGTATCATTGGCATCATTTTAAGGATCAAAATCTATTCGTCAGCTCAGTTTTTTTTTTCATACAGATCAGTGACCTAATCCTTTGATTCCTTATTTTTTTTTTCAAAGGACGGATTGCTATCAAGTTTAGTCTATGATACCGAGTTTTTCTTTTGGGATTGGGCTAAGGTTTTGGTGTCTGCTTCACAACTGTCACATACTTTTATTACAACATTAGAATACATGTCCAATGGATTATTATATTACACATATAATTTTGGGTTCACTATCAATATTTGCCAATATATTGAGGGTGTTCATATCAACACTTTGGATTAAGGGGTTTGCTATCAGTAACAACTTATATGTGTTAACCAACATTCTTGTGGAGGAAGAAAATGTTATAGTATGCATAATTCACAACAGAATATCCTTGGCCCCTGATTGATTTATTGATGAATAGCTTGAAATGTTGACTATGGTATTGAAGATAACCTGCATCGTTTATTGTGTTTAAAAATAAAATACATTCTTAGTGAACATTGAGATTTGGTTGCGAGTAACTTATTTTCAAAACAAATTGATGATGCCATATATGTTTCACTAAACATTGTAAAAATAACTTTACGCATATAAACATCAAGAAGCATTATCTTTCACAAAGCACAAAAAGACCACAACCTTGAGTAATCAATAGCCTCAAACACACTTAATCTTAAAATTTACTAGACATATTCTATTTATAGCAAACCAACATTTAGACTAGGGCATAGGGCCTTGGTTGTAGGGTGGACAGTAAATTATCCAAGGCCATAAACCAACTAGAAGTTATTAGGGTGTGAAAAATCCAATAGTAGAAGGAGGTGCCATGAAAGCTCCTCTAACACAAGAGTTCAGCACGAGGTTGCACTCAGAGCAAGAGGGGAAGATATCCCCTCTCTATGTGTTCTAGTGTTTGTGAGATCACTTGGACTACTATATGTACAGGGAGTTCGGAAGTGAGAGGCCCCCTGGGTGGAATCACTTT
>ML790378.1:759600-775012 GCA_009831015.1 Picea engelmannii | reverse complement strand
CTCATGATATTCACTCACAGATTCTTCAGAGGATGATGTCATCAGCTCATCATGTTTATTATTGCTGTCATTCACCCACCACAAATGCCATCTTTCACCAACCCCGCATAGTGAGCAATGAATGGGGACAACATTGAAATTTCTTCAAATTATGCAAGTATGCGTTGAAATTTGGCATGGTTAGACTAAACACATGGCTTGACAGTATGGAAGGGTTTCAATACTCAAGGATGTATGATGTGTCCACATAATATTTGAGATTGTCCACATTTTCATCAGCGTTCATCATGTTGCACCTCTCATTCTCATCATTCCTCATTCCCTTCTATAGAATCGTTGTCAGAACTATCATGAAATTTGTAATGGAACTTCAAATACACCCATCAAAAATTTATTCCACCGACCCCACACAGTGAACAGTTAATGGGGCCAAAGTTTAAATGTTTTCAATCTGTGCCTGTATGCATCGAAATTTGACATGGTTAAACTAGATAGTTGCCTTGAAGGTATGGGGGGGTTTCGATACTTAAGGATGTTTGATGTCCCCGCATAATATTTGATATCATCCATATTTGCATCAACGTTCAATATAATGGATGTCTCATAGTGAGCATAGTGAATGGGGCCTACCTTGAAGGTGAATGAGCATAGTGAAATTTCTTCCACCAACCCCGCATAGTGAGCAGTGAATGGGGCCAACTTTGAAATTTCTTCAAACTGTGCATGTATGTGTCAAAATTTGACATGGTTAGACTAGACACATGCCTTGACAGTATGGGAGGGTTTCAATACTCAAGGAATATGTCTGATGTTCCGACCACATAATTTTTAAGACCGTCCATGTTTGCAACAATGTTCATAATGGGGCGTCTCATATTTCTCAAATGTCGTTGTTTCCATTCGTAGAATCTTTTTTGGGACTCTCTTGAAATGTCATGGAACTTCCAATTAAACCACCAGAAATGTCATGCACTGACCCCGCATAGTGAGCACTAGTGAATGGGGCCAATGTTGAAATTTCTTCAATATGTGCCTGTATGCATCGAAATTTGACATGGTTAGACTAGACACATGCCTTGACGGTATGGGAGGGTTTCAAGACTCAAGGATGTTTGATGTCCCGGCCACACAATATTTGAGATTGTCCATGTTTGTGTTAGAAAAACAGGACTGCGAAGCAATAAAATAAAACAAATGCGGAACAAAACATAGAAGATACACAATACAAGAGAGAGATAGATTTGTGTGGTTCACCCAGTGTGGGCTACGTCCACCAGAGAAGTTTCCAGGTCCTTCCTTTATTATTATCCAGAAAATGAAGGGATACAACCTACAGTAAAACCCGTTGTAACTTCCTCTTCTTTCTATCACAGTCTCCTCTCTCAGAATACAATACTTGCCATAATGCATAGCCACAATACATTTCCCTCATAACAGAGAGTTGCCTTCTAGGGAAAAAACCCTAACATAATTTCTATCGTTAGATCTGCAACCTTATAATGAACGGTCTAGATTTACAATGAAATTATAATATACATTTACAAGGCAATTTTTTCTTCGGGGGCTTCGCCCCCGAACCCCCCAGGACCCACCAAAGGGGGTGCCACCCCTCTGCACTCCCCCGCATGGAAGAGTGTACATACTTTTGGGGTGTAAAGTCTTCATGGGGTATAAACACAGCTAAAAGCAAGGACCTATGAATCAGGAACATAATCAAGCTCCACAACCAACAGTTTGCAACAATGTTCATAATGGGGCATCTCATATTTTTCAAATGTCATTGTTTCCATCTGTAGAATATTTTTTGGAACTCTCTTGAAATGTCATGGAACTTCCAATTCAACCACCATAAATGTCATGCACCGACTTCGTATAATGAGCACTAATGAATGGGGCCAACATTGAAATTTCTTCAATATGTCCCTGTATGCATTGAAAATTGACATGGTTAGACTAGACACATGCCTTGACGGTATGGGAGGGTTTCAAGACTCAAGGATGTATGATGTCTTGACCACATAATCTTTGAGATCGCCCATGTTTGCAACATCATTCATAATGGGCGTCTCATTTTCAAATGTCGTTGTTTCTATCTGTAGAATCTTTGCTGGAATTCTCTTGAAATGTCATGGAACTTCCAATTCAACCACCAAAAATGTCATGCACCGACCCCGCATAGTGACCAGTGAATGGAGCCAACGTTGAAATTTCTTCAATATGTGTCTGTATGCATCGAAATTTGACATGGTTAGACTAGACACATGCCTTGATGGTATGGGAGGGTTTCAAGACTCAAGGATGTATGATGTCATACAAAAACATTTTGAAAAAAATTCAACGTTGGCCCCATTCATAGATCACCATTGCCCATCATGTACTCTATCCCTAGTACAATGCCTTTTAATAGTTGTTTCCTTTAAAATTTGACCGATCATAAAATTAAAACGAAACAAGAAGAGCCCTATTACAATGTCTTTTAATAGTTGTACTCTAGCCGAGAAGACCCGTAAACCCTTTTTGAAGTGTCGTTATTATAGAAAACTTGTCGCAACATCTGTAAAATGCAACATATTTATAGATTTTATAACGTCGCAATTCCGATGATCATTGACTAAATAAAAGTTGACTTGGTCAAAATACTAGGTGACCGTTGGAGGGGGAAAACCTAGTTTCCACAACGTTGCAACTGCGACAACTATCTTCACAAACGTGGCAAGAGAGACGACTATGTCACAAACATGGCAAGAGAGATGACTATGTGGAAAACATGGCAAGAGAGATGACAACATGGCAAGAGAGATGACAACATGGCAAGAGAGACGACAACATGGAAAGAGAGACGTTAACATGGAAATAGTGATGTTATCGGGCAATATGGAATTTGTTTTTTTTAATTTCCTCTATTTTTCGACAGTATGGCCAATTTTGTCTATAACGCCACAAATAGAACGTCAAATTTTTTACAATATGTACTATTGATGTATGCGTGCCAAAATTTGTTTAACGCATGCATTAACGTCCTTCCCCCTACTGAAGTGAGGAATTTCCAGTAAATTCATAATTCCAGAGTTGTAAATTTCAACTATCCACTGTTTGGGATCCATTATCGGGATTCCTTTTGAGGTTGACCCCATGTTTTCCATGTAAACCTCCTGCGCAAGCTTTGGGAATTTTTCTACTTCGGTCACATTTGGTCAGCGTACTTCAACTTGGGAACACATCCCAACATATCTTCTGCAACTACAACCGAATCTGGAATGTGGGGCACTGATAGAAAAATCTATGTTTGTGTGTGCATTGTTGCCACTGCTGCCCTTTTCTTCGACAATCATGTCGTTGTTTCTTCTCGGGTTCCTTCATCTTGTATTTCTTCATTTGTGTCACGGTCATATTCAAACTTTGGGGCTTGGTCTGTTCTGGGTTTCTTTGTTGCGTTCGATTTGTCTAACTCTGTTATCTCATTGTCTTCTTCCTGCTCACCCTGTGTCGGCGCCACTTATGGGTTTGTTGTTTCCCTAGGGTTTTGCACTTTCGTCGCTTGGCTTATCGCTTTTTCTTCTGAATTTTTCTCCTCGACTCACATTAGACTGAATGATTCACTTTTTGTTGTTGGAATATCATCCACATTGACCACCCCGGTCGTCTCCTCCATCGATATGTTATTTCTTATGTTCCTTCGCATGAACTGGCTTGGTGCTCGGACTTTTGGCGATGACATTCTTCAAAGTCTGGAAACATTATGTGCAACTCAGTTGGATTATTCACAATCTTCGCCCATGATCACAATTTGTTCAATCTGTCGCTCCTTTGCTAAAAAACCACAAGTGTTTTCCTTTTCTGCGCTTTTCCCTTTTTATAAAAGTTGCCATAAATGCTATGATGCGCCATGTTTTTTCTGTTCACCAATCTTTCACTTTTCTGATCATTTTCCATCTCGATGTGCCATGGTTACTTTTCGTGCGCATGTATCATGAATTTTGTCGCACCAATTTACTTTCTATTGTGCGTTTTCATTCTCAACTACTTGTTTACCATTTATTCCTCTAACTACTTTTTTTTGGCCTTTTCTCATTTTTCTACGTTTTTCTTCATTTTTCTACTTTTTCTTCCTACTATGTAAGATTCTACTTTCTGCATTGTAATTACTGAGTGTTGGTAGGTCAATTGTCCCTATGCAGTTTCATTCGACTACCATTCACCATTCCTTGTATCTCCTTTTCTGCTAAATCCTTCAGATACACACACCTCCATCTATGACAAACTTTATCTCATATGGCCCTAGCCAATGCATTTTGAACTTCCCCGGGTGCTACAAGTATTTACTGTCACAAAGGAGAACCAAATCTCCTACTTTGAAGTTATTCTTCTTAATATTTCTGCATGTCAGACTTTATCCTTTGCTTTTTGTACCTCCTGATGGAAACCAACTATGATTATGTCTTCTTCTAATTCCATGAGTTGAGCCAATCTTTCCAGTGTTGCACCTCTTTCTGTCATATCTATAATTGTTGCAACGCGTAGACTTGGTATCAAGTACTCTAGGGGAACTATTGATTTTTGTGAATACACCAATCTAAAAGGTGTTTTCCATGTTGGCTTCTTGCATGTAGTTCTATAATCCCATAACACTGTTGGTACCTTCAAGCCCCATCCATGTTTACATTACAAATCTTGGTCAAGGCATTCTCCAATATCTTGTTGAATCTTTCCATTGTTCCATTCTCCTGAGGATTATAAGGAGTGATCTTCTAATAATGTATCTCAAATTCTTCCAGCATTTCCCAGATTGTATTATTGATAAAGTGAGTCCCATGATCACTCATCAGTATTCTTGGAAATCCAAGCCTTGTAACTACATGTTCAACTAAAAAGTGTGTTTTAATCCTTTATTGTTGTTTCCTCATCCCATCTGGTCAAGTATTTTTTCGTTGTAATAATATATCTAGCCCCTGATTTTCTCATCGGTGGATTAATTGGTCCTACAAAGTATACTTCCCACTTATAAAATACTTTCAAAGTTACTTTAGGTCTCAATCGCATCTCATCCCTCCTAAATGGATTTCCAACTCTCTAACAGACATCACAGTTCTGACAATACTCCTTTGAATCCTTGTGAATTGTTGAATCCTTGTGAGTTGTTGGCAATACCTTCTGCACAGTAGCTTTCACTAGATAGTGTCCCCCAACAATTCCTTCATGTGTCTCTACTAGAATGATAGTCCTTTCATGATCCATAACACATATTCTCAAAATTTTGTCTTATCCAAGTTTGTACAAATGATCTGCAATGAATTGGTAGTTTGTAGCTCTAACCACCATATTTTTCTTATGTGCGGTATTAAATTCCTTTGGTGAAAATCATGTACTCAAAAAATCAATAATGTCAACAAAATACTCATCATCAATGTGGACTGAAAACAATTGTGCATCTAAGAATTTGTCCTCCAAGTTACTTGGTTCTTCTCCATTAGTTATCCTGGACAGATGATCTGGCCCTACATTCAATCTTTTGGGATTTACCACAACTTCAAAGTCAAACTCCTGAAACAAAAGTAGCCATATGCATATTCTCCGCCCCAACAATGGCTTATTGACTAAGTATATAAGAGTAGAATGATCTGTAAACATCTTGAAATGTTTCCCTAACAAATAATGTTTGAATTTCTGCAAGGCATATACCATAGCCAACCCTTCTATTTTTATTTTTTTTATTGTAGTTATGTTCTGAATATGAAAACTTCCTTCCTGAAAATGCTATAGGGTGATCTATATCACCTTCTCCTGGTCGAGTCAATACTTCTCCTAGTGTTATTGCATATGCATCCACATACACATGAAATTATTTTTCCCAGTCTAGAAACACTAAAATCGGCGCAATAACCATCTTCTCCTTCAAAATATCCAAACTATGTTGGTATTCATCATTACACTAATACTTAATTTCCTTCTTCGGAAATTTCTCCATTGGTGCAGTAATATGTGCATATCCCCTTATAAACTTCCTATAATGCCCTGTAAGACCAAGTGTACTCTTCAACTCACACACTAACTTAGGTGGTGGTAATTTTACTATGACAACAATTTTAGCACGATCAACTAGCAAACCTTGTTTACACACCACATGCCCTAACAAGATTCCAAAAGGTGTGTTGAAAATGTGTTTCTTAATATTCAATGAAATCTGACATTGTCTGACATCTGTCTTAATTCTTCAACATGATCCTTCAATAAACTAAAAATTGCCCAATCATCCAAGTAAACTTCTAAAAACTTATGAATAAAGTCCTTAAAGGAATCCACTACTACCCTTCAAAAAAATGCAGGTGCATTCTTCAATCCAAATGACATTAATGTATACTAAAATGATCCCCATTATGTAGCAAATGTTGTCTTGTGTCTATCTTCTGGTGCTATCCTAATATGATGATATCTTGAAAACCCATATGTAAATGAATAGGCTTCTTGACCTCCTACATTCTCCAAAACTTCATTTGTAAATGGGGTAGGAAACTGATCATGCAAGCGAGAATCATTCAATTTTCTCAAATCTACAAAGATCTTGATTCCCCCTTGCTTATTTTCTTACACTACCATAGGACTGATCCATTCTGATTCTTCCATGGTTTCTATGACACCAGACTCTAACATATTGTCAATTTATGTTTTGACCTTCTGCTTGTACACTAGATTTAACCTGTAAGGTCTCTGTCTTATAGGTCTAGCATCTAGATTCAAAGGGATCTTCATCTCTCCTAGTTCTCCTACTAATCCCTTCACCTTTGAAAATGTCGTTGGAAACAAATCATTGTATTTGCGTAGTAACTCTGTGATTCTTTCTATTGTCTGATTATCTAAATAATCTCCAATTCTTGCAATCTTTGGGTATTCTGCAGTTCCAATGTTTACATTCTATATCTTTAATGGTACACCATAATATTCTGAATCTATCTTTGGACCTTCTACCTTTCTCTCTCCTTCAACTTCTGGGATCTGTTTATTGCGGGTTTTCTTCTGTTGTATCTTCTTCTTCTGCGACATGATAGAAGTGTAGCAATTGTCTGACTATCTCTTTCTTTTGATATGTTGTCACAACTTCCACTTCAGGTTCTTCAAAAATCATGTATCTTACTACCTTCAGTGTTTTATATATCTCTGGACTTTCATTCTCAAAGGAAAATGTAATCACAAAATTATGTTGTATTTCTTCCCAATTTGCAGTTTCCCTGTGTTGTTCTTGTTCTTTGTACCAGTTCTTTGGAATGCCTTCTAATGTGTCAATAAAATGATGTGGCCATTCTTCTGGTGGTACTAATTTCCATTGAATTATACGTCTTTCTACATGTTTTCTAAGTTGTCCAATTCCATCACACTTCTCCTCATATCTATGCTCCTGCTCTGCATGAAATATGATGCGCAATAACCTCTTGCATTGATACCAGTTGTTGATATTCTCTTTCTGTGTACCCCACCAATGGAAAGGTGTAGCTTTCAAATCAATATCTAATACTAGTAATCTTTGATTTTATAATACTTCTAATTCAAACTTCATTAAAAATTCTTCTAATTCATTCAAACCATAAAAATTAGGAGGTTCTCTTACCTCTGAACCAATCCATCTTAGCACGCGCATCATTCTGGCACATCTTCTGGTAGATAATTTATGTAATCGTTGATGCCAGTTATCCAATCCTATGTCAGAGTATTAATCACAAGATCTAATAATCCTCCAACTCAACATTCCATCTGTAGTTGGGTTGATGTAATCCTCTTCACGCATGGTAGTTCTATACAATTGATTTACGTCTTCTGTAATAAAATTTTATGTCGCAGGTTCCACATACCTTCCTCCTTCTGAAGGATCTAATGGCACAATAAATTGATATTCTCCATATTCAAAGATCATCCTTCTAGTCTTCAAATTGATAATAGTTTGGTTATCAAAATCCCAATCCATACCCAATAATGTTGGATATGGTGAAGTATTATCTACTATGTCAATGACCTCAAAGTATGCCACGTTGCACACTCCATCTAGATCTATGGGTATCCCCTTCAATCTACCAATTAGAACCACTCTATGTTGATTTGGTAACTCAATTGAATAGGTGATAATCCCAATGTAAGTTCTCCCATAGATTCCCATGTATTTTTAGGAAAAACATTGACTTCAGACCCTAAGTCTAGTATGATATTGCCCATATTGAAATCTCTAATGTTTGCATTGAACCTGAATTCTCTACTTGTTCTTCTCTTCTTATGAACTTGATTGACCCTTTTGGGTTCTAACTTCATTTCTTCTCCAGAAATACACTTCTCTAACAAAAATTGTCATACTTGTAAAGAATTTTTGTCATTCAACAACTTCACACAAGACCCCAAAAAATTTCTCAGATTACTTACTTGTTCTAATGGTTTGTTTATGTTAGTTTGATCAAATAATGGAGACATGTTGTACATTGGTATATCATCTATTAGCTTTGTTCCTAAAGTCAATGCAATATTCTCCTTCAAAATCTCTTGTTTGGATTCTTTGAATGTCTCCTTCTCTTTGTGTGCATCAAACTTTTGTTCATGTTCAGTATTCTTCCTTACCCACTGGTACTGGTCTTGATCCTTCTTTGCTACATCTCCTCCTGTATTAGCTCCACCTCTAGTAACTATGTGGATCTTCTTCCCATCCTCTTATCTATTTTCTACAACAATCCATTAGACATTCTGGTTGTTTTGGTTCCTCTTTTCATTTATCTTTACTAGAAGTGTCAGAGAGTCTTTTGTATCATGGTATGTTGTGTGACAATACATACATGTTGTAGGTGGTTGTGGACAATATCTTGCATAGTGTCCATGTTTCTGACAGTTGTGACAAACTACAGGTCCTTTGCCTCCGCCAAATCCTCTTCCTCCTCATCCTCCTTCTTTGAAGACTCCTTTGTTTCCCTGATTATCTTCATGCGATGTATTATAATGTGGTCCCTAATTATATTATGACTGTGTATTATTGTACTATGGTGACGTTGCACATTTTATACATTGTTATACTGTGGTGGTGTTCCAAACTATTCTGCGTTGTTGTACTATGGTGGCATTGCAAACTATTGCACGTTGCTATACTGCAGTTATTGTGCAGGTTGTGTTGTCATTAATTCAGCTTGTACCATGTATGCATATGATGTCCTCTCCTTCATTATCTCCAAGGTTCTCTAGTCCTTGTCTTCATGTCCAACTGACTTACAAAAATTTCAAAATGTATTTGTTGGCACAGGGGGAGACCCAGGGTTCAACGCTCAAGAGTGCACCAACAAAACCCTAACTACCAGCCCCTTCAGAAACACCTGCGAAGTACATGAAGTCTCACCCGAGGTAGAGGTGGGGGTGGTTGCAGGACTTAGATGTCTACAACCTTAGCTGGGACACCGATCTGTGATTATATATTTTACTGGGTACTTAGCATAGATCATTCATCAATATTTAACCCTTATGGTACTTCACAGATAGCACAGAGCATCGCAGTGAATACTTAGACTAAAGATGATTCAGTACTTAGCCACATAAATATAGATTAGATTCGAGCACTAAGCATATTATATATCAGATCTAACATTCATTCATATATCATAAGCACATAGCATAACTAGATATATTTAATCACATCAAGCACTTAGCCAAGAAGGAGATAAACACATTAGATCGAAGCACAGAGCACAATACACAAAGTTACTGTGGTTCACCCCCACCCTAGGGATACGTCCACAAAGTCTTCTTCTTTATATTATCTTGGTCAAGCGGTTACAGAACAGAGCTTCAGTGACCCTTACTTCGCACAGGATAGAAGATATGCACAACTCGCTAGATCCTTCTTCCTTGCACTTTAGCACAAAACTACAACAACTTGCACTTAGATTTTCAATCTCCTTACAATCATGCACAGAGCACTTGCAATATACATCCAATCACACATATCCAGCTGCTATCACTAAGCCTTTAGCTATACATCACAGATGTACTACCATCCTCTACTTACATTACCTAAGTATCTATTTATAGATTACAAAATGGGACTAAGCATGGGTAAACCCATGGGTCGACATCCCTTTCCCTTTACATCAACCCAAAACCCTAAAAGGGACCAAAAATAGGTCTTGCTTCCCTAATTTCTGCTTCGCGTTGTGCTCCATCTTTGGCAAGCTATCGCAGTCCCAAAAATACTCAAATATGACCAAGTATTCTTCAAAACTTGGTCAAGGGCCAAAATTATTCTTTGGTATTGTTTGATATTTCTGCATCGTCGAACAATGATAGGGATCATGTCCATGTGATTTTATATATCTCACACCAGGGTCCCCCTGGGGGTAAAGGATTTGGCATTCCTTTCCCCAAGTACTGTGCAAATGTTGGGCACTTGTTCTTATGATGAGCTTTTGTTCTGCAAAATGTGCACCAAACATTCTCTCTCTTTTTTGTTCCCTTATTCTGATTCAACTGAAATGTTAAGTTCTTTAGGTCTGCTCTCAACTCTTCCACAACTGGATTTGTATGCTTATATTGATTTTCCTCTAACTGCAATGCTTCTTGCAAGACCTCAGCTTGGGTTTGGAACTTGTGTCGCCTCAAAGGGTACTTCAAATGTGCCAATAAAGAGTTAACAAATAAATATCTATGTTGCATATCAGTAATAGGGTACTTCAAATTACCTTTTATCTTCTTGAACTTCTGATCAACTTCCTATACTGCCTCGCCTAGTTTCTTCTTAATCTCTATCATTTTATTCATGAACTAATCCTTTGAACTTGGTTTCTGAAAATTATTGATCAATTTTGTCTTCACATATGTGACAATTGTAGGCACTCTTGTTGGATTATTTATTGCGATACCCATATACCAGTCTAATGAGCGGTCTTTGAATGTGATTGTCAACTGCGCAACATTTGTATCTTCATCTGTAATCTGCTTAGCTTCCCATATATTCTCACAATTAAACAAATGTTTTTATGGGTCATCTGACACTTCTCCTCGAAACTCTAGTAACCTAATAATTGGATCTTGTCCTTCCATTGTGAAGATTGTTGTACTACCACCTCTGTGTGATGTAGATACTTGATTGATACTTGTTGAACTTACACTTATGCTTGAGTTTCCACTGGACCCACATCCTGTAAAAATCCTTCTACTACTAATTACTTGTTGGCTAAACCGTTTTTCTTCTTCAGATGATTTAGTTGCACATGGGGTTGTGGGTTCCACACTATTTCAGCTATGGACTGAAGAGCCTTCTTCTATGCCGAACCCCTGACCTCTAGTTTTCCTCTCATATGTTTCACGCAAGATTTCCTCAATATGCCATGTTGCACAGAGATCCCCTACCTCTTCCTCATAACCATCCAAGCCCTCTCGCTCGGCTATTTCCCTCTTTTTATTATTGATCTTATACTGGTAAGTTTGTCTGTTGTGTGTCACTCATGCTTTCCTTATTATTTCCCTTGTTTTTTCCTCGTCCATCATTATAGGTTCCATTGCTTCCTTCTTCTAGCCTCTGTTCACATCCCTCTCCATATCTCAGATCTTCCTTAGTGCTTCCCCCATCTCCCCCATGCGTGCATAGTGTTTTAGTTGTATGATTCCATGGTCATCATGCCTTTATCATGAAATAATATCTTGATTGGCGTGTAAAGTGACTTGATGTATCTTCCTCTTGGTCCCTTCATAAATTCCTTCTCTGCAGCAATATATGAATTTGTTGTATTGATTGAAAATGCAGTAATAAACCCTGCAGTAATATTGTCTAACCAAAATTCCACTACGAGCGTGAATTTTTTATTAACCCTTTCCAGCCACGCAATATTGTCAACATTACACTTTATTGGTCTTATCCGATTAGTCACATGAGTATCCTTCAACCTCAATAAACACACATGTAATAACTCTGGAAAATAACAGAAATATGCCTTATCCAAATCAGTAAACACATAGCGTTGCAGATACTGGTGTGATGTATACCTGGAGCTTCTATTATCTTTATGCACAAACTCGAGTTCCTTTGTCTCCAACCATATTTCAATCTCTTTCTTTGTAGGGTTCCATGGCCTACACATCCCCTTCTACCACTGCATTCTCTTCATTAAATTCCCTCTAATCTGATCTACTAAGTTCCAACTGACAACATAACCATTTTTTGGATGTATGGGTTGACCCGTGTTCTACCTTAGTTCTCCAACAAAAGCCTAGAAACCATCGCCCCCTTTGGTAAACGAGAAGGAAACACTACGCACAGAGTGCACAACACAGTGTCACCCGATATGGCTTATGGGTGATTACATGACCCAAGTGTCTACAATCATCAAAGGGATGGAACTCATGGGAATGTTAGGCATATTATACTTCTTCTAATTCAACATTCATTCTACCATACCATCATTCATCATATCTACTATTCTATCCATTCAACAACATTCATTCTTAATAAAAACATCACATTATTCTATTGTGCATTGTAAATAAACTTCAACAGATTCATTCATTTATTTATTCATTCATCATCAAGCATATAAAATGAACACATAAGAGATAACACACATAGAGACACCATTTTTACCATGGTTCACCTCCCTGGGCTACGTCCACAAAGATCTTATGCTTATTTATTATTCTTCATAAAAAAGGTCATGTGTTGCATGCATTGCATCATGGGTTTAATACTAGTGAGATTGACCAACACTGAACCAAGCTCCACAGCTTGCGACCTGACCCTCAATTACATCTCAAAAACTGACTCCATATGAGCTCTGCAACTCTCAACAAAACTAGTAATGCGACTCAAAACTTAATCAAGACTAACCTCAACCTTACCAAAACTAGACAAACTCAAGATAAGATAGATCAAAGATATCCCCTATTTGCCTCATACATCCTCTATTTATATTACAAAGATGGGTAAAAACCCTTACATCATACTCCAAAACCCTAATTCTAAGTGGACTCAACTTGTCCACATTCTAACTGCTTTCACGTGCTACTCCCTGATTTTGTCGCGTTGCTTTTCCTTTGTTCCCAGTGCATTGCTTCCTTTCCCTTCTTGGTCCATTATGCCTCGATTTATGCATTGTATCTTGAACCTTACCCCAAAATTTCCTGCTCCAACAACAGGGCTCAAATACTTCATGTCTAACATGTTATTGGAACCCTGAAAGGGAAGTGGGGCAGTCAAGGGATTGATGAACAAAGAAGGGACACACTTCCTTGGGTGTGATAGGTGCATGGGGAATGAGAGAATGTAGGATTATTGCAGTAGTGGCAACTTGGACTGAGAAATTTTGTTGAGTATCAGGCCTTATCCTGGCATTATGAACCCTTTTCCCCTGGTGGAGTTAATCCACAACTTGGGGGTGACCTGTTGCTGAAATCTTATGGGAAGAATGATGCATTATTTATGTGAAAGAGGTTTCTATACCTTCCTCTTTGAAACAAAGGAATATTGGGACCTGATTTTCAGGGGAGGAACATACTTCTTCAACAACAAAGGAATTTATTTTAATAGGTGGACACCATACTTTAATCCTGAGCTTTATGTTCCTTAGGTTGTTCCAGTATGGGTAAGGCTCCCTCACCTTCCCCTGCATTGTTGGAATCCTGATTCTCTATGAAATATTGGAAATTCTTTAGGGAAATATATAGACTCGACAAAACCCAAAGCATACATGTTTTCTTGTGCTAGAATTTATGTTGAAGTAGATATAGAAAAGGGTCTCCCTAGAGCAATCCTTCTTAAACTGGATAATTGGAAACAAGTGAAAAAAATGGATTATGAGAAACTTTCGTTCAAGTGTAAAGGCTACCATGAATATGACCACTTCGTTAAATATTATAAGAAATATTCACCACAAAACCCTGGGCCTCAGTCCACTCTGGATCAATGGCAGATTGTAAAGAAGAAAATGACTAGAGGAAAAGGTCCCCAACCTTTTTAGTCAAAATCGGCCCCTAGCCATCTTCCCCCCAAGGTTGCGTCTATGACCCAAGCCAAAACGAGCTCCTCAACACCTCCTATCCATATTGTTTATGTCATTGATCCCCCTCGAGCTTCCACCCAAAACCCTATCCTCCCTTCTTTGTCCTTAGCGCCCCCTTCTGTAGTTGACCCTCCCCGAGCCCCGTCCCCAAACCCTATTGTTCCCTCCTTGGTCAACTCGTTTGATATTTTTTCGTAGCCCCTCCATACCTTTGTTGAGGTTGTATCGCCATATGTGCATCCTCCCAACATTGATTTTCCTCCCTGGGTGAATTATGTTTTCCCTCGATCATGTCGGTATCTTCTTAGGAACATCAGACTCCTATGCAAGAATAAGACTCCTTAGACTTCCAAGAAGAAATTGATGTAATACAAGTTCCTCCATTAGGCATAATCATAAGGAGACAAGCACAATCGACCTCAAGTGATCAAGAATCAGAAGGACCTCAAGAAAAGCAGACCAAGAGACCAAGGTGAAAAACAACTAAGGAGATTCGAGAACAAGAAGAAAACAAGGATAAAATGATGGGAGTGCAGACGACGATTGAGAAATCCTTTAAAACAATGAAGGGTAATCCAAGAAAAGGAAATGGTGGACAAGGCTCCCAAAAAGGGGGTGAAAATACCTCCTCACAAGGTAAGTAATGAAAACAGTCTCTTGGAACTGTAGGGGCCTTGGAAGTAAATTTAAAGTTGAAGCAATGAAAGACATTATCAGAGTAGAAAAACCCAAGGTTCTGCTAGTCCAGGAGACCATTCTCTCAGACTCTGATATGATGCAGGAAGTAAGCAATTTTGGTCAATAAGTAAAGGAGTAGAAATAAGCTCAAGAGGAGTTGGAGGACTAACCACCCTTTAGAACAATCATGATTTTGAATTAGGGCTCATGAAGACAACCCAACAATGGATCCTTACTGAGTTGGTTTGCAGGGTAACTGTCAAAACTTACAAAATCATCAATGTTTACACTCTGGTTCAATATGGGGAAAAACATGATTGTTGGAATGAACTCGATTTTTTAAGAAACTCTTATGATATAAGTAATTGTATAGTGGCAGGGGATTTCAACTTGGTTCTTTCCATGGAAGAGAAGCAATGGGGGATCCAATTTGATATCTTCTAAGAGAAAAAGTTGAAGATTTGATTACCCTCTGTAATTTCATGTTTACCCTCTGTAATTTCATTTCATTTTCAAAGATTGCACGAGATTCATTATAAAATCAGACTGCACAGGTTTTATTGACTATTATTGATAGGAGGAGTTGTTGCTGAAATGATACATCTTTGCAAGTGGTTTGTATTTGCTCAGGGGGAGTATGGTTGATTCCTTTGCCATAGATGTCAAAAGGGGGAGAAGAGATTTAAAGTTTTCCATCAATGCCAAAGGGGGAGTTTGTTGGTTAGTTTGCA
>ML790378.1:726614-747308 GCA_009831015.1 Picea engelmannii | reverse complement strand
GCACAGACAAGGCTTTCCAAAAAGGTTCAGCTGTCACAGGATAATCTCACGGGATGATTTACGGAGCAGGTTCCACGCACAGACTAGCTCAATTTTCCCGAACCACCAGGGATTCCTCCACTCGAGTTTAACACAGGGAATTCGGGTTCAGGAAATGCATTGTCGGGTTGACTAGAACAGACACAGACTCTTAGCTGTGGACAGGGTAATACACGATTTTTCCTCAGACAAAACACAGCTCACGCTTTCAGAGATGAACCAGGGTATCCGGCAGAGGTCGTACCGGTTCCACGCACAGAGGTTTGGTTCAGAATGGAGGCGAGAGAGCATTCTCGGCTCAGTTCAGGGTTTTTATTTGCATGCACCAGGGTTGACACTTGTCACCCTAGGAACTGCATGCATCCCATCCGTACACCTTCCTTCCACCACTTGGGAACTCACGGGTCCTTCCAAAGGACTTAGGATAAAATAATGTGCACATGGATTCTTAGGAACAATAATAAAATATTATTCCAGGCCTAAGCCCCCTAGGCTTAGCCCCTAAGCTCCACACTTAGCCCCTTTCTCACCTTCCAGCCCCTAGTTCCTTGCCCCTTCTGTGGATGCTCAGTCCCCCATCACTCATTCATTGTGGTCGGTCTGCACTGGCGGTATTTATATTTTATTAATTGACCTGCATACATACAAGTACATTAACAGGCTCCTGGCCTTCAACAATTAGGCTCCCTGGCCTAACAAAACTCATAAGCCTACAGCTTATGCAAAACTTGGCTCACCAGCCTATAGAACATATTTACAATTCTTTGCATATAACATGATCTGTAGCGGGGCTCGGCCTTGGGGACACTACAATCGGTCTTATGGCATGGGATAAAATGTGTCATATTTGAAAATCTATCCACCACCACAAATATGGAACCAAATCCTCTTTGCGTTCTTGATAGTCCCAACACAAAATCCATGCTTATTACATCCCAAGGCCTCTCTGGTATTGGCAATGGTTGATACAATCCAATGTTTTGTCTCTTCCCTTTTGCATGTTGGAACATTCTACATCTGTTCACAAAATTTATCACTTACGTTCTCATACCTGGAAAAAAGTATGAACTTTTGTTATCGGATAAATCGGTAGGTGCGGACACTAACAGATATCCCTAGATCCACCTGGATCTAGAACAAAACAGGACAGAACACGACTCTTTTTCTAAGTTGTATTCATTTAATCTACTAATAAGAAGGAATGAGTGGCATACCTTTATATCGCTTCCTTAGGTCTATGTTGTTCCCGCTTCGCTCTGGTGATCTTGTGAGATCAGGTCCAAGACAACACAAACCAACCAAAGTGAATATAGCAAAGTATATTCAATGTCAACCTATGCATATGATCAAGGAGTTACGCAATAAAATAAGAGTGATTTTATGGGAAAGGGACATGTTGTTGTATTATATTAAATGAAAATAGAAGATACAACCTGATCGCCTTGATGTTGGAAGATTCCTTTCAGTGACCCTTGGTTCCAACACACACACTTGCTCTGCACTGTTATAAAGAAAATCCAATACCACTTGATACACCAAATAGAGTCTTCAAGCTTCTATCCAAGCATAGTTTTTCACACACTTCTTTCACCAATTCTTCATTCAATCTTGCTTCACATTTTCCATGAGAAACCTTTCAATATATAGGAGAAGGAGAGATGGTTACATGGATGAGGATGATCCCACTAAATCTGAGAAGTCAGTAGGATGCCAACCATGCGAATGCCAACTCATTTTCTAGAAGATCCCTTTCTAGAACCTTCGTGACCTCTTCTCCTTTTCAAGATTAAAAACAGATTCGCACCCTATCTATAGAGCAGACTGCGAACAGTTCGCACCCCAAGTGTGGGTTTCCTTTCGAGAATGGAGGATTTTCGCACCCTATAATATAGGCAACCTGCAAACTCATCTTAAAAATGTGTTTTTGGAAGAAGACAACAGTCAATTTTCTCAGGCAAAAAGTCCTTGTGGGAGACTGAGTACATCACTAGTAGAGACATCACCAGAGTGACCAAAATCATGTGTAACAGAATGCCCCCCAAAGTATGAGGTTGGAACCTGTGACAACCGAAATACTTTGTAAACTGCGTGTGTGTGTCAGAAAGCAAGGAACGCACCTAATCGAAAACCTGTAAACAACCAAGCATTTGCAGAATGTAATACCAGTCCTGAGGTAGGCATTCCCATGCTCAATTCACAAATGAGTGGAATCATAAATGTAGGTCATGGCCACCAATCATACACCGCGGATCCATGTTGTCAAAATGCTACATAGCCACCAGGAATACACTGTGGATCTATGTGAGAAGACTTGAATAATGACATAGCCACGAGACATACAAAGTGGATCTATGTGCCGATACAAATCATACGTACTCCATCGTAGCCTGGATCAAAAAGATCAGAACCAGGGTATTCAATCTCGTCACCTGAAAGTATGAATCTAGCCATGTGATTACATGTGTTGAAGTCGAACATGGTAGAAACCACTTGATTACCGGTCATTGATGAAAACCGTTAATGAGTGCGAGGGAAATCACCATTGATGTCAATGACTCCCAAGATACTGAAGTACAATTTGAACGAATGTGAATGAATGAGTTGATGTCGAGCACTCGGCGGAATATTTCGATCAAGGATCAATGATGTGAAACCCCTGTCGAAAGCGAAGAGACTTTCCATTAAGGCATGCAGGTTCCAAGGTACTAAATGATTTCTAAGCTTTATTTTCGGATAATGAGTTGGAGTTGACGGAACAAGACTCGTCACAAGAGGGCCTTGATGTATCCCCCATCAATGACACGAAATAAGTAACAGATTTTGAGGGTGAATCAAAGTATGAACAAGGGTTGAAACGGACACAGGGAAGGCCAACATAGTAAGAATGGACAACTGCAGATGGCCGACTCAATAGAGGGCTCGTTTGAACTTCTCTTGAACATATGAATGACACAACCAATGACTTGGTAGCATTGACTCAAAGACAACCCAAGATATAAACTTGTAGCAAGTCGAATGAGAGACAAATGGATTTCCCAACCCAGATTCAAATGACGAATAGGGGGTGTCATGTTCAAGGGCGATGCTTACTGCCATTAATATGAATATGAAAACACATCCCTTTCCCAAAATTTCCCCCACCATTTCTGGTGAGTACCTCTTTATTTTTACACAATCTTGAGGAGGATAACATATGCTTGTCGATGTAAGCTCATCCTTTAGACGAGTCCCTCGGAGTATATTTAACAAGCCCTAGGAAGGAGTGGCTCGGTCCCATATGGGCCTTTCGATGTTTGTTTTATGAGTCCAAACAAAGAAAAATCAGGGGTTTTTCATGTTTTGAGAGTCTGAAAAACACTTAAAGAGAACTCTCTCAGTTCATTTTTCATAAATAAGCTCAACGAGACCAAAAAAGTGATAAATTATCGCTCGTCGAACGTTTTCTTCAAATACTTTAACGAGCGTGAAGAGAACAAGATCGCTCGGAAATATTTTCATTTTTATGGAGCGTGAAAAGAGCTTAAAGGATACTCCCTTAGGTTCGTCATTTTCGTGTTACCATGACGAGCACAAAAAGACGAGAAAAAGTATACTCGGTTACATTCCTATATATTTTCGAGTGCGAGAACCAACGAAGACTAAGCTCGAGGTTTTTCTAAAAAACCCTAAAAAAGTAGTCGTACATGCAACAAAAAGAAAAAACACCCGCACCCCCTTGTTCGGACTTCGAAGTTTCTATATCTGCAAAAAACCATACTCACAAGGCTATTAGGGCATTAGGTTTTATAAGCAAAGCAATAAAAATAATATAAAAAATCAGTAAAAAGTGAATAAATATGGGTTAAAAGGGCCTTTTACTATTTCATTGTGATTTTGCCAAAAACTTGTCCAACATACCTCATTTTCCCCCAAATTTCTTTGCTCGATTGCGGGAGGCACAAGCGATCATTCGGCGAACCGTTTCAGCCAACGAGGTAAGCTCTTGATCTTTCAACTTTTCCATGGTTTATTTTTAGTTTTTATTGGTATTTTTTAGGGTTTTAAGTCCATTTTAGAGTCACACCATGTGCTCAAGAATTCTCGTAGGTGGGCCTTGCATGACCTACGAGAATCTAGGATTCTCGCAGGTGGCCTTCAGGGCACCTGCAAGAATCTCGCACTGTGCAAAACGGCCACCTGCGGGGGCCAAAAAATGGATTTTAAAGTTTGGTTTTGCTCAATAAAAAATATGCAAGAGTTTAAAACAAGTTGTTGACTCCCCTCTCATGGCTCTTTTGTAGGTGTTTGACCATCACAATGTTGGAATGGAGAGAAAGGGAACATGAGGAGGAGGATTCCATTGTCGGGAATGACCCGGGTACAGTCATTTCCCTCCAGGACTGTTGGCTATTGAAATTCTTCAGGATTCCACGCATGAGAGCCCAACTCAGATTGTTGGAATACCTGGTCCATATGTGGGATGTGGACCAATAGTTATTTCACGTGGGAGTCCATATGTTGAGCCTAGATATCGAGGATATCAATTTTTTAACGGGGTTTTCACGGCGTGGATACCATGCTACTTTGACTGGAGGTAGAGGTGGTGGACTCCCTATGAGCGAGTATTGTCGCCATTATTGTGTTCCCGAGGCAGAGAGAAGCAAAGGTAAGGTTGCCATTTGGGGGGTCCAAGATTTGACCATGCAGACCATCTTGTTTACTATTGCACGCATGGTTGGGAGCGTGACTCTACACATGGCTCTCTAGAGCTATTTCCAATACATCATAGAGTGCAAAGAGCCTCGGGTCTTCAACTGGTCTGATGCAGTTCTCCGTAGTATGAAGAGACAATTGATGAAGTGCAGAAAGGGAGACTTGAAGAAATTTGGGTACAGATCACTGTTGGTGTCATTCTTCCTCGAGAGGGTCTCACTGCTGCGATTACAGGTTGATTGGGATTTACCGGCCCCACAGGATCCGAGGATGTTGAGGTGGTGCAACCTCATGGCTCGACACATAGCAGGGCAAATAATTAAGTATAATGATTCATTTTTCGACTGGTTGCAGCCCCAGATGCTAATGATTGACAACTATGCATACACTGGTTTGGATTTCTAAGGGGATCCAGATTTGGCCCTGCCTGAGGATGCTCAGTGGGGTGACCTAGGTAATAAGTACACATTTTTTTCTTTTTAAATGTTTTTGCAATTTTTATCATATGAAATGTTTTTGTGTTTATCCAAGAACTAATCAAAAATTTATTTTTTGATGACACAGATGTGGGGCCATATCGACCTCCAGGAACGTCTCCTATTCAATGGCGAGGAGAAGCGGCTCCAGTGGCGATATGGGATGTTGAAGACTACAAAGCAGTGGAGCAGAACTTGGAGGGGTTGACCACGGACGTCACAGATATTGCTATTGGGGAGATTCTGAGACGTTATCAAAGCCATACTGTGGGCATGTCTGAGTCTCTCAGTTGACTGCTTCGTAGGGTAGCCTGAGCAGTCGTGTGTTATCGTGAGTGTCATTTGTGACGCTATTTTGTAGAAGCTATGGGCTTCGTATTTTTGAGATTTTGGTCCTTGGACATAAACTTTTTGTAAAAAAATTTGATCGTTATATATATATATACGGATTCTACCGGCTTATTTTGTGTTATGTTATACATGTGATGTGTGATTGGTTTATAAATGTCCCAAATGTCTATCTAACACATAGTTAGCTAATGTATCAGTCAATGTATTTAGATATCTAGGAATGTGTTGATATTCAATATAATCAAAATAATGTTCCAAGAGGTGAATTCGTAAATATACCCGTAATAAAGTAGGACTTCGGATATCATATATGTTACTTAATTGTAGTAGTACTAGCTATGAATCAATTCATATAACCAGGTGGCGGATGCCAAGTGAAATAGAATCAATCAACACTTCGATGACGGTGCTATATTATGCAATATTATTGGTCGCACGACCAAAGCACACACCTCGTAGATTGATAAGTCATTTGTAGGGGCGTAAATTGTCCATGCAGTAGAAGCAAGGTTCTGAGTGCTACGACTAGCGCCATCGGCGAAGCCAATGTGGGGTAGCGAAGACTCTGACATCTGGAAACCAATCACAACGTAAGATAAGCGGTCGTGGGCAAAGACCAAATAATGAAAAAACATACTAAAGTAACACAAAAAAAGTATGATATAATAAAATACAAGCACTCATGCACAAGTGATCTTAGGCATAGTACTTCTTTAAGTACAATCCATTTATGGGTTCACTCAAAGGGATATCGTCATAGTCCACCAACTCGTAAGCTCCTTTCTCCAAAACTTGTTTGACGATATAAGGACCCCGCCACATAGCTTCAAATTTTTCGGCTCTTAGCATATCATGATCTTGATCGTAAAGGAGAACCAGATCACCTTCGGAGAAAACGCATGGCCTGACATGTTTGTCGTATTGGGATTTGACGTGTTTCTTCTGGGCTTCTATAACTAGGGTGGCATCGCGACAGGTTTCGTCTAATTGCATGAGATACAACAGACGTTCTTCTTCGACATAAGTGTTAGGGAGAAGTTTGATAGCTAGTTTTAGGGAGGGTATCTCACATTCAATCGGAAAGATGGCTTCTAGACCATAGACTAACTGGAATGATGTAAACCCAGTAGCAGACTTAACGGATGTCCGGTAAGCCCACAGTGCTGAAAACAACATCATGTTCCAACTCGTTTTGTGAATCCCTATCATTCGTCGAAGCATGGTAATGAGGACTTTGTTTATTGCTTCAACTTGACCGTTGGCTTGTGGGTAATAGGGTGTTGAGTTTTCATGGCGAAGACCCAACTTTTCAGTGAGTTCGGACATCATGAAGTTTCTAAAGTGGCTACCGTGATCAGTAACAATAGCTTGAGGAACACCAAACCGAGCAATGATGTGATTGAATATGAATAATGTTGTAGTCCTTCCAGTATTATCGAATGTTGCCATCGCCTCGGCCCATTTCTTAAAATAATCTACAGCTACAATAATGTATCCATGCCCCCTGGCCGAGTGAGGGTGACATGTCATGAAATCTATACCCCATTTTGAAAAAAGACCCACGGAGACTATAAGGTGTGATCATATTTTATTGTTGTAGGTTTGGCAAGCGTGACATTTTTGGACGGCAATTAAACAATCGTTGAATAAAGAAGGCCAAAAATACCCTGCTCATAATATCTTCTAGGTAGTAGAATACCCAGACATGTGACCACCACAAGCTCCAGAATGGCATTCATTTAGGGTTTTCTTAGCTTCGTCAAACGTGAGGCAGCATCGAAAAACGGAGTTAATCCCACGACAATAAAGAGTATCACCGAGAATAATATATTGACGGGCCTGGTAGCGTATTCGACAGCGGTCAGTGCTAGACAAATTGGGCCGAAAAGTCTGGGTCTGGAGATATATGATGATATCTCCATTCCAAAGGTCATCAGAACTAATCAAGAAAAGGGATTCATCGGGTAATGAATCTGCTGCTACATTTTTCGTCTCAGGGCAGGGAAGGTCGCATATCAACTCAGCAAACACCAAGGATTTCTTAGACTTAGCATGTTCGAATTCTAAGTCAAACTCCTAGAGTATTATGATCCATTTGAAGTATTTTCCCCCTATCAATTGATGTGTAAGAATGTGTTGCATAAGGTTGCAGTTAGAAATCACCGTAGTTTTGCGTAAAAGGATATAGTGTCGGAAACGTTGAACAGCTTGGATGGCTGCCAAGGCCAGTTTTTCAACATGTAAATACTTGGTTTTGGTAGTCGTAAGACTCCGACTCAAGTAATAAATGACATGTTCGTCATGAGAGTCATCCTCTTCGACGAGAACCATAGCAATGGTATAGTCTGAGGCTGTGAGGTATAGAAAATAATCCCGACTGTAATCAGGTGGGAAGAGTGGAGGGATACGTGTCAAAGACATTTTCAAAGCTTCAAAATATTTGTTGGCAATGGTATCCCATATGAACTCAGAACCTTTCTTGAGCAGTCGCGTAAATCCAAGGGTTAGCTCAGCATAGTTTGGGATGAAATGACAGAGAAATTTTGCCTTCCCTTGCAAACTTTGTAACTGGCGAAGTGAGGAAGGAGGAGGGAGATTGAGAATTGCCTCGACCTTCAAAGGATCTACCCTGATCCCTTGATGTGAAACAATAAAGCCCAGAAGTCGGTTGAATTCTATGCAAAAAACACATTTGTGGGGATTCAAGTGTATATGGTAAAACCAACATCGAAGGAAAACGGCGCGGAGGTGTATTGGATGATCTACACGGCGCATGGAATGAGTGGGTAAGTCATCGAGATATGGTTGCACAATGTGTTTTTTATCATGAAAGGCGTAAGACATAGCACGTTGAAAAGTTGCACTGGCATTCTTTAAACCAAATGGAAGTTTCCGATAGGCAAAAGTGCCCCAAGGACAAATAAAAGCGGTTTTGTGTTGGTTCAAAGGTACGATATTGATTTGATTATATCCGGAGAAACCATCCATCAGAGAGAAGATTTCACTTCCAGCACAATCGTTGACGATCTGGTCAATGAAGGGGTTAGGAAAGTTGTATTTAGGACAAGCTTTGTTAATGTCCCTATAATCAATGCACACAAGAATCATGCATTGTTTCTTGTCAATCGGAACAAGATTGGAAACCCAGTCAGTTAGAGCCACCGGGTAAATAAAGTCAGCTTTGAGAAGTTTCTCAACTTCAAGCTTGATAGTGGTTGCTTTACATGGGTGGACTGGACGCAGTCATTGCCGGACGGGTTTAGCACCCAGGTATGTCTTAATTTCATGTACCACAATGTTGGGGTCAATACTCGACATTTCTTCATAGCTCCATGCGAAGACGTCACAAAATTATTGGAATAGAGACTTGTAGGTGACCACTTCGTCATGGGAACACGAAGCTCCAATATGCACATTTTCGACAATTCCAGGTTTTATGGATATGTCGAGGGGGATGGTGGGTGAGATATTACTTAAGTTCCCTTTGAAAAACTCGGGAATGGTAGAAATGACGACAACGATCAACGAGGTCGAGATCCGTTGGTAACCCTCGATGGTGTGTTGTTCTAGGAAGAGGATGGAACGATGATGTCCATCATCCCAAGGGGTGTCTTCCATGGCATACATAATCATCTCGTCCGTGGGAAAAATAACGCGGAATGGATCTGGAGATAAATCACCAAGAGAGGGGGTAGAAGGGTTTGTTGATTGAATGGCTTGATAAGCGGATTCGACCGAACTCAAAGGCATTTTGTCTCCATAATGAAGATGATCGCCGAGGTTGGGTACCATCCATGGGTCGTAAGATGCAAGGGTTCTGTGAACAGAGGTGGAGATCATGTTGATCGAGGCAACAAATGGATGTGGAACATCGGGTGGTGGGATGGGGAAATTACCCATCAACGAGGAATCTTTAAGAAGACCCACACCGACATTCTCGTATCCAAGGGGGTTTTGCAATGAATGGTACATGCATCGGAGTGAAAGAAGGCCAATTGGTCGACGGTAACTACTTTTCCTTGATGTGGGAAACGCACGACATGGAAAAGAGTGGACACAACTGCATGCATGGAATCGATCAAGCTATGTCCAAGTAGAAGGTTGTAATTGAGAGGAGCGTCGAAGATCTCCACTTCAATGTTGACCATTTTGCCTTCTAACATAATAGGCAACGAAGGGAGTACACCGTAAGGCTTAAAACCAAATACATTGAAGGATTTGAGCATGTTGTGGGATTCATTCAAAGGAGGAAAGTTGATGGCTTTCCAGCAAGTAATAGACATGACACATGTCGAGGCACCCTCATCAATAACTGTTCTACAAATTTTTTTGTCGGAGACAATAATTTGTATTTGGAAAGCGAGTTGAGGGGGTAACCTTGGAATGTGATCTTCCAAATCAAAAATTATTAAATTTAAATCTGTAGGGTCGATTCCACCAATAGCTTTCAATAGTGCCTTTCATTGTATAAGACAACTCTGAAGGACTTCGAGGACTGACATCGTGGGCAATGCTTAGGCCAGATCTTCGACAATACTGTAGTTCTGGGCAGCACGTGCATGAGGATTGAAAGCCGATTTTTGAACAACACCCTTTGGAGGAGGACGAAGGGTTGTATCTAGGCTTGGTCATTCGAGATGAAGAGGACCGTTGGTAGGTGGAGTAGTGGGAGATGGTTGGACCAACGAAGGAGGTATTACATCAACCTTCTCTTTGGAGGAAGGATAATATTTGGCTCAAGTTGTAAGTGTGATGTCATTATTCTTTGAATTACCTGTACACATTAAGACATAGGATGTATTGGAGGGGGAAGGTTGGTCATGAATGACCAATTGGGATTGTTATTGAGAAGGGAAGGGTTGTGACAATACGACTAGAGTGGGGGGTTTCGTGGTCCCTTGAAGGAACTTAGTAACCTCAGCTCGTCATGGACAATCCTTAGTGTAGTGATCATCACCACAGATAAGACAAGGGTTTCAGGGTTTGCGCTTATCCCTATCATCAACAGGTGGTGTTTTGGTTTTCTCAGTTTGCAGAATATTTTTATCCTCCTTGTTCTTACCGTTTCCTTTTTTGGATTTATTTTTGTCGGTGGGGGTAGATTGAACAGAGTTTACCTTAGAAGTCTTGTCAGTGGGAGGGGTAGGAGACAAAACATTTTGAATATTAGAAGAAATGGATTTGGGGTTGCTGCTAGAGGTTTGGATGGAATGTGGTTGGGCATGGAAAGTGCCAATCACACCGTCAGTTGCATGAGAAGCAACAGGAGTGGTTGAAGTAACAGAAGTAGATGGACGAGGTGCGTCAGGGAGTAGGTCGTAAAGAGTACCCGTTTGTGAGTAAACGAGGTCTAGGTATTGGGCACAACTGATTACATGTTCTTCTGTGACAACTCCACCCATGGAGATGTCACGAGCGATGTCATTCACGAATGATTTCGTGAACCACTCTGCCATCAACTAATCAGGAAGTTCAAGTTTGATGAGACGTCATCTCCGTCACCACTCATGAATGTGATCAGAGATATGAGTGGCTTTGGTTTGTTTGAAAGAACTCAAAATATCGGTTCTCATTTCGTAGCAGATCGGTAACTGGTGGTGGGTGAGGAAATCCATAGCGAGGGTGTTGAAGTCCGTGAAGAAGCCTCGTGGTAATTCTATATACCACTTCGTGGCAGAACTTGTGAGGGTTCACTGAAAAAGGCGTAAACGAATAGAGTCATCCATCAAGGAGTTGGATGAGCACCAAAGGTGAAAAGTCATTACATGATTGTTCGGGTCCTCTCTCGATTTACCATCGAATTTAGGGATGTCGGATGGTAGTTTGGTCGGTATGGCGGGCCATTGAGGAGAGTGACGGATCGGATCATTTAAAATTCTCAATATATCTAGGAGGTCTATGGTGGCTAAGAAGGGAAATTGTCTATTCACATGTGGGTACTGATGACTTTGGGGAGGGAGTCTCGTCGGTAGACTAGTGGGACCATAAGTAGTTTGCATATAATGCGAAGATCCGGGTAGATTCGGTTGTTGGTGTGGAGGCAATTAATTCATAGGGTTGTACCCTTGAACATGGGCATGGGGTGGAGCATTCAAGCCCCAAATAGGATTAGACGTACCTGGATAGGGTTGGCCTGTACTAGGGGGTATGTTGGAGCTAGCTTGAGGTTGTTGCTCTCCAGTCGAGTGAGGATTATGTTGAATAAGATAATTCCAATACTGAGTCAAGGATGGAGGTATGTTTTGTCCATAGGGTGGGGTAGATGGGGGTTTCCCCCCAATCGAGGGTTGCGTCCCAATTGGGATTTGTCCTGCAAAAGGGGATTGGGTTTGGCCTCCTTGGTGAAATTGTCCACCAACAGGAACTTGGTAATTAGGTGTGAAAGACAGGATGGCGCCACTAGGATCAGTGCCTCTGATAGAGGATGGAAGAGGTCCTCTGAAAGGGGGTGGAGGAAGTGTCAGAATAAAACCAGGAACGAGATGGTTCCCAGAAGGAGTGGAAATGTCAGTAGTCCTGGATGAGATTTGTGTAGGGGTGGGAATAGAAGCATTCAACGTATGATATCCAGGTGGAAGGGTTGGGGTAAATCTGGGCAAAAGCGGTGTGCCAATGGGGGCTTAGCTAGATGCTGTAATCCCGGTGTGAGGACTCCTAGTATCTGGGACCATTATGTAATGGACCGTTTGTAGAGGGATATTCAAGATGTGGTTAGCTGGTGGAGTGTTTGTACCAGGAAAATAATAGGCAGTAGTAAAAGGTATTGTGTCTGGATCAGATGTTTTGGGCAGCTCTGGTGCAACAATGATATCAATGCCTGCTCCTGAGCCAAAGAGATTCCGTCTAAAAATGCCAGTAGTCCAAAAAGGATCTTCACCCTCAGGTCCTATGAAATGTTCGGTTGGTGATCCAAAAGACTGAACAACTATATCTCCTGAAGAATTCACTCGCACAATACATCTCCCGGAGTCGGGAGGAAGTCAAAATTCCTCTCGAGAATTGGTAATTCGGAACCATTCTAAAGTGTTAGTTCTTTCCACTGGTGGAGTGGCAACGTCTTGGACTTCACTTTGTTGAGGAGAGCCCTCCCGTGAGTTGGTAGGCAAGGGTTGAGAACCTTCCATATCTTCTGGGGGTAAGCCTTGCATTCTACGTGAATGGCGTGGAGGGTCAATTGCGATCGAGTTAGAATCTTATGAAAGAAATTCTATGGCCAACTTGGGTAAACAAACAACATGTGCCAGTAAAATATAGGAAGCAAAACCAAGCAAACAAGACCTTCCAATTTCGAAGTCACTAGTTGATGATGAAATCCAACGTCGTGACGACGAGACAAGAAGGGGCTGGGTTAGGGTGGAAAAGTTACGTTGACGACCTACTTAACGAACTTACACCCTGGTGCAAGATCCCACACATAATCATGGGTATACCCTCCAAGGAGCCCGAGTGATTCTGGCCAACGTTGATTCTAGGTACCGTGAAGACTTACCCCTTCATAGTCACCTTGTGTAAGACCCTAAGGAGATAGGCTACTAAGGTTACCACCAACAACAATGATGTATGGGGGAACATTCGACAGTCTGATCCACACGCAAGGGTAGGGTATCTAGCCCGAAATCAGCTGGAGAGGCTTCCACTCATCATTGTGGGTATACCTTCAAGTGACCCCCGTAATACGTGCAATCTCTACACTGATATCAACAAAGCAGGGTGAGTAACTCTGTCAATCTTGATGCGACCTCAGGTTTAACCCTTGTGTGAGAAGGGATTCCCAGCACAAAATGTTGTGAATGGAATTTGACACTCCTTACCACAAGATGCTATTGTGTGTTTTGTGCTTTGGAGAGTGTGTCTTATTGCCTATTCCAAAGCTCTATCCTAGCTAATGTTGGTGTAAAAGAGCCCTAGAAAAAATTACTAGTTGAATTTTAAAGTTGTGCAATATTATTAAAGACTGTTGTTACTCAAAAGGAGACAAAAATGAAACTGATGTCATGTGAGACTCTGACCCAACAATGCATAAATAGGAATGAATGATACAGGTTTTTGTTCGATGAATCCTATTTACAGGAGGGAAAGAGGAGTTTTTTGGAACAATGTGAACTATGATGTATGATCTTCTCTGAAATGTAATATCAAAAGACCATGAATAATGCAAATTCCCTATTCGTTCTCTTTCAATACTTGAATGCCAATATTTTTTGAATACAAGGGTACTTAAAAAAGAAAAATGTCTTTAATTTTTTATTAGAAACCAAACAACAAAGATGGGACTAAGAAAAAACAAGCAACCAACAAAAAAGAGATACACAACAAACACCCAAATCGATCTTTCAATGAAGATAAAAATAACAAACTGACAAAACCGGTCTCTTCAAATGCACATGGGTAACAATTTTCCAAGTAATAAGCAATTGAAAAGGACAATTGATCTCAACTTTGAAACCAATCAAAGGCTCCTGACCAAACAAGCACTCGAATTTCAAAATCGGAGATTATACCTTTGTTGCGAAAAGGTCAAGAGGTAAAAATTGAGAAAAAATGATCAAGAAGAGCTTTTGATTTTCGAAAACTAATCATTCACGAGATTTGAAGTCAAGAAACATTCAATCACTGGCCAGAGAAGTTCTTCCTAGACACACAAACAAATCTGGGCATCTGAGGACACAAAAGACTTAATCCAAAATTTTCACAAGTGAGTTTGCAGGCTGGCAGTGGGGTACAGTGCGAGAATCAAGGATTCTCGCAAGCTAGACACAAGCAGACTGCAAGAAGTTCGCACTGAACTGAACAACATGGTGCAAACTTTAGTGATTCTCGTAGGCTACAAAAGGGTGCAGTGCGAGAAGGTCTGTAATCAAGCAAATTTTGGAAAAAAGACAAAACTTCTGAGGGAACGTCTGGATCCAAGGAGTCTGTAAGGGTCTCCTCAAGACTCAGAGATTGATTGAGAATGAAAAATGGTAGGTTAAGAGAAAATGGCCAAGAAAAAAGCACTAAAATGGGTTGTATCCCCAGTGGAGTCACCAATTTTGTTATTGGATAAATCGATAGGTGCTGACACTGATAGATCTCCCTAGATCCACCTGGATCTAGAAAAAAACAGAACATGACATGACTCTTTCCCTAAGTTGTAGTCATTGAATCTACTAATAAGAAGGAATGAGTGACATACCTTTATATCGCTTCCTTAGGTCTATGTTGTTCCTGCTTCGCTCCAGTGCTCTTGTGAGATCAGGTCCAAGACAACACAAACCAACCAAAGTGAAGATAGCAAAGTATATTCAATGTCAACCTATGCATATGATCAAGGAGTTATGCAATAAAATAAGAGTGATTTTATGGGAAAGGGGCATGTTGTTGTATTATATTAAATGAAAGTAGAAGATACAACCTGATCGCCTTGGTGTTGCAAGCTTCCTTTCAATGACCCTTGGTTCCAACACACACACTTGCTCTACACTTGCATGAAGAAGATCCAATACCACTTGATAGACCAAATAGAGTCTTCAAGCTTCTATCCAAGCAGAGTTCTTCACACAATTCTTTCACCAATTCTTCATTCAATCTTGCTTAACCTTTTCCATGAGAAAACTTTCAATATATAGGGGAAGGAGAGATGGTTACATGGATGAGGATGATCCCACTAAATCTGAGAAGTCAATAGGAAGCCAACCATGCGAATGCCAACTCATTTTCTAGAAGATCCCTTTCTAGAACCTTTGTGACCTCTTCTCCTTTTCAAGCTTAAAAACAAGTTTTCACCCTATCTATAGAGAAGACTACGAACAGTTCGCACCCCAAGTGTGGGTTGCCTGCGAGAATGGAGAATTTTCACACCCTGTAATATAGGCAGCCTGCGAACTCATCTTAAAAATGTGTTTTTGGAAGAAGACAACAGTCACTTTTCTTAGGCAAAAAGTCTTTGTGGGAGCCTGAGTACATCACTAGTAGAGACATCACCAGAGTAACCAAAATCATGTGTAACAACTGTTCAACTGTGCAAGCATTTTATCATGGCTGAAATGTCCAACCAATCCTCCACTATGATTTTCTTTCAAAAGGTTATCACGCATTGAACATTTTGGTATGCACAATTGATTTCCCTTTAACAACAATCTCTCTTGAATCATGTACTTTGTCCACTGGCTTTTGTCTCTCAGCACAGGGTTCGCACATGCTTTGTATGCTTCCTTGACATTTCTATCATCACAATACATGTCCTTAAGGTATTCAAACCCCAAGGTATTCACCTGAAATTCCTGCAGAATCAAACATCTCCTGCTTAATGCATCAACAACGTTGTTAGCATTCCCAGTGATATGTTTTATGACAAAAGTAAGATTTTGCATAAACGCAACCCATTTTGCATGCCTCTGATTCAATTTTTCCTGCCTGGTTATGAATTGTAAAGCTTGGTTATCACTATACAAGAGAAATTCATCTAGGACAAGATAATGTCTCCATTTCTTCAAGGCTTGAATTATGGCATAAAACTCCTCGTCATATGTGGATTATTTTCTCTTGGTCTCATTCAACTTCTCATTGAAATAGTGTAACATCCCCACTACCTAAATCAAACTTTTTCGGTCCTCTGTCAGATTCGATCCCCTAAATAACCATGGAGGCCCAGCATAAGCTGGCTCCTTCTCTCTCCTTCTTCGTTCCCACGCGATCGAGGGTTATATTCACTGTTCCATTTGAATGCAGCATCCCTTATATTTCGCGCTTCAGCGCTACAGCAAGACCCAAACATTCTATTTTGCAACCGTCGAACCCTGACAGGGCTAGCGAGCGACCAATAGGGATGAATCCCTACAGGGTCAACGAATGGCCAATAGGAACAAACCTCAACAGGGGTAGAGAATCCGCCAATGGAAACAAGCTCCGTCGCGTGTTTGGTTGTAATACAGGTGGCGAGAGGGAAACACGACACGGTGAATGCCATGACAGGAGGGGCCCCACTTCATACGCCACCCTATTCTAGACCCCCCCCACCCAATAAAGGAAGAAAGGAAAGGGGGGTCTGGAATCCACCCGAGCGTTGTTGATCATGTTGACTTAATCTCAACCGTTAGAGAGTTGCACGTCCAATTCCGGACCCCACCCTTACCGCTAAAGGCAGAATGGCAAGGGGGCTCTGAAATGGAACCTCAGTCATAGATCTGGACGGGTGGATTCGGGCCGTCCAGATCTGCTCACCGCTTATCCTAAATCATAACCACGTCATGGTTTAAGTTAACGTCTTGTTCCCACATCTAACGGTCATTACGGACCCGGAGATCCTCCGAACAAATCTCCTCCGTCCATCGGGGTTTCGAATATCACAACGTTGGGATACATAAACATTTTGTCCTCGGGATCCCCGATATCCCGATATGACGTCAGCTTTCGCTAGTCCCTTGGACTAGACCTTTTGGTCCACACGACCTCCCTCTATATGACCGCAGTCATACCCTTTCATCGGGGTTTCGGGGTTTGCGATGTGAAAATACATTCGCCCACGGAAACTCGTGATTCCCCGAATCCCGACTCTCCTCTGCAGCGACAGCTGGCTTCCACTATGGCTCTTTCCTCCGTATCAGGGTTTCGGGGTTCACGGTTTCGATATGCAAAGTTTTCGCGTCCACAGAATCCCCGATATGTCGATTTCTCGATTCTCCAACTCTCGTCAGATTTTTGACACATGTCCCTCTGGACGGACGGCTCAGATTATGTCGGGGTTTTCACCTGGGACTTCCCCGATCTCTTGTTACCAGGACTCCCGATCTCGCGATTCCCGATTTCCTAAAATGGGAGATCTTGCGACACGTGGCCTCCGTCGCTCGGACGGCTCAGATCTATCCTGGGGGTTTTCGCCCCTATAGACTGGGGTCTTAACCCTCAGGTAACTCCGAACAGATCCAATGGCTGTCGGGTTTTCCAGGCGAGATCTGATGGCTCATATCAGCTCCTACCCAGGCATTCTTCCATGACTCCCTGGACGTGGAAAAATCAATGGTCCAGATATTCTCATGGACCTTGGAGGTCTACGATCTGAATTTCTTCGTTGCCCACGAAGACACAGAAGACAAAGGGGTAAGGCCATTAACATCCCTACTTTTTCCTAC
Source organism: Picea engelmannii (assembly GCA_009831015.1). NCBI lineage: Eukaryota > Viridiplantae > Streptophyta > Pinopsida > Pinales > Pinaceae > Picea > Picea engelmannii. Next base: position 729,640 of record ML790378.1, on the reverse strand, counting down.
CGGTCTAACGGTCGGGTGTGACCATAGATTTCTCGACGAAATCTCGTCCATCGATCAACACCTATCAGGGATAGGGTACTTAACCTCCCAAATTTTTCCTCCGATATGACGGTGGTGAGTGACCACAGATCTCCCGACGGGATCTCATCCGTCGATTCGATACTTCGTCCTTATGCTGTCATCCTGGGTTTTCAAGATGATCGTTCCTCCTCGTGCAGGTTTACTAAGGTCTTACGCCTTCACCTTCTCCTCCACAGTCCTTCATGGACTTTTCAAGGAGGGTCTCTCTATGGGGAGGTTTACCCAGGGCATTGTCTGAGGCAGGTAAGGGTATCCTTCTCCTGAGAACCAGACGTGAAGTCTAAACTAGATCAGTACGCATATAAATAATGATTCATGAGGACATAAGCCATATGTAGTCTTCTCATACAAATATACAACTACTATTACTGATCATAGCACCATACAGACATTCTTATAATGATATCTTTCGCAGATTATGAGCATATATGTCAGTATATAAATTTCAATATGCAATATGAACAAAACACTTATCAGAAATAACTTCAGAAATGGGTGCAACTGCTGAGAGGGGTGCTCGTTTCCACCCAACCGTAGGCGTAGCTACTCCCAGCGGATTTACCACTAGCCACCCCCGAGCTGAGACCACGATGCTCTGAGACTGCGTCTCTCTGTCTGCCAGTGACTAGGAGCGAAGGTTGCAATCCTTCCTCTCTGCTATCACTCACTCTGCGTGGTGCCAGAGTTCCCCTCTCACCTTCCCTCTCAATCGCCTCTGCCATACGCCTTATCCTCTCGCGAGGTTGCATGTGGCGTGATTTCCCTCACACTGATCAGGCCTGACGGCTCTACGGATGGACGGTTCACCATCCCATCCCTCATCAAGCCATCTGCCTACCAGTCTGCGAGCCATTAATTTTCAGGGCCAGCGAGCCGCTTTTGGTTCTCCGGGCCAGTGGAGTCCAAATACGGTATTAAATTCTCTGTGGAAGTTAACGCCACCTTTTCAGGTGCCTTCCACCGCCATCGTGGTCTCTTTTTCTGCACATCCCCTCATCATCAGTCCTGCAATAAATTCAGAATGTCATTCACATTCATTGACCTCTTTCTCAAGGTCCATTTACATCACATATTCATATTTATGAGTTTGCCATAGTTCTTGGCCAGTCCAGTTATATTTACAAGTTGGGGGAAACAGGGTGTTACAATTCCCTCCCCCTTAAAAAGGAACATCGTCCTCGATGTTCTTATCTACTAGCATGAATTGCATGTACAGAAGTAAACAAAATTGGATATGCCAGTTTCATGGCATCTTCCATCTCCCATGTAGCCTCATCTGGGCCAAAATGTTTCCACTGCACCTTGACCTGTGCAATGGTTATGTTCTAGAGAGGGGTTTCCTTTCTGTCCAGTATGCATTAGGGTTCTGGTAGAAATCATCCCTTCGGTTCCACCTGGATCACAGACCAGTCAATTATATGATTAGAATCATGTACATATTTCTTTAATAATGAAACATGGAAAACATTATGTGCTTTTACTGTGGGAGGAAGTGCTAGCCGATAGGCTACAGGTCCCACTCTATTTAGAACCTCAAAGGGTCCACAATACCGAGGTGCCAGTTTGGCACAAGCTCCCATTTTCAGGGAACTCCTTCTGGGCTTAATTCTGAGATATACATGATCTCATGTTTGGAACTCTCTTGGAGTTCTCTTTTGATCAGCATAACTTTTCTGTCGGTTTTTAGCGACCTTCAGATTTTGTTTTATCTGAGTCACTTGTTGTTCCATTTCTTTCAACATGTTGGGTCCAAAAGAAATCCTATTTACAGGATTACTCCAGCTGACTGGGGTATTACACTGTCTACCATAGAGGACCTCGAATGGACTCATCTTTAAGGACGCTTGATAGTCGTTGTTGTAGGCGAATTCTACCAATGGCAGGTAGTCTTACCATTTCCTAGGTTGATGCATCACATGCATCCTTAACATATCCTCTAATATCTGATTCACTCTTTCTGTCTGTCCATCTGTTTGAGGGTGATAGGCGGTACTAAAAAACAATTTGGTCTCTAAACCCGCCATCAGTGATTTCCAGAATTTGGAAGTGAATTTTGTGTCTCTGTCAGATATTATCTCTTTCGGCATACCGTGCAGTCTAAATACCTCTTTCATGAATATCTGGGCGATATTTATCGCCTTACAGGTTGATTTGATGGGGATGAAATGAGCGGACTTGCTCAGTTTATCCACCACTACCATAATGGCATCATTCTGTTTGGTTGAAGTTGGTAATCCAGTGATAAAATCCATGGAGATGGTTTCCCATTTCCATTATGGGATGGGTAAAGGGTGTAATAGTCCGAATGGATGTCGATGTTATGCTTTAACCTGTTGACATTCTATGCATTGGGCCAGATATTTGGCTATGTCCTTCTTCAATCCCGGCCAATAAAATTGCTTCCGGGTGGCAGTAATCATTTTCTGGTATCCTGGGTGACCAGTGTAGGGTCTTTTGTGTAATTCATCCATGATGAACCTCTTTATGTCGTCACAATTGGGGATGTATAGTCTATCTCTGTAAGTGAGCAGGCCTCCTTCGGTCGTCTCATAGCCTTCATATTTTTCTCCAGCGGGTTCTTGCTGTAGGTACAGGGTCACATTTCGGATGAAGGGATTTGTTTCTTGTGCCTCTTTGACTCTGTTCTTGACATCTGTCTCGCAGGTACTCACCGCTGCCAGGTGAATTATTCCCATGCTTCTGCTAAGGGCATCGGCCACCCTATTCTCCTTCCCTTTGATGTGTTTGATTTCAAAATCAAATTCGCTAAGGAGGGCCATCCATATGGCTTGTCTAGCATTAAGCTTGGGTTGATCAAACAAATACTGTAATCCACAGTGATCTGTCATAAGCACAAATTTCCTTCCCAGGAGGTAATGCCTCCACATTTTTAAGGCATGCACTATGGCAGCCAATTCTAGATCATGAGTCACATAGTTGACCTC
>ML790378.1:696413-726382 GCA_009831015.1 Picea engelmannii | reverse complement strand
TCTAAGATGTTCTTCATGTTCTTCTCTATTCTTAGAGTAGATTAATATGTCATCAATGAAAACTAGTACAAATTTATCTAAAAATTTACTGATTACATTGTTCATTAAGCACATGAAAGTGGCAGGGGCATTGGTTAACCCAACTGGCACTACCACAAACTCGTAGTGACCATATCGTGTCCGGAAAGTGGTTTTATGGATGTCTTCACCCTTAATTCGGACTTGATGGTATCCTGACCTCAAGTCAATCTTTGAGAAAACAGACGCACCTCCCAACTGATCGAATATATCATCAATCCTGGGCAAGGGGTATTTGTTCTTTATGGTTACTTTATTAAGTTGTCTATAGTCTATACACAGTCTAAGGGTGCCATCCTTCTTTTTCACAAACAGGACTGGTGCTCCCCATGGGGACACGTTGGGTCGAATATAACCTTTGTCCATCATTTCTTTTAATTACAATTTGAGTTCAACTAACTCAGGTGTGCTCATCCAGTAGGGTGTTCTGGACACCGACACCGCTCCTGGTGCGAGTTCTATCGAGAAGTCAATGTCTCTTCTCGGAGGTAGACTCGGTACCTCTTCTAGAAATACATCTATGTACTCTCTTAGGATAGGGTGATCATCGGGGCTTGGTTTAGCGTCTTCGATTATTTTCAGTACCTGTATTGCATATAGGGGACATCCCTTTCAACAATACTTTCTCATTTGCAGGGCTGATATTTGTCTCACCGAGACCAGCTTTCGGATCCCTTGGAGGGTTATCCTTTGTCCTTCTTTGTTCACACACTCTAAGGTTTTATGGTAACGGTCCAATTTGACTTTATGGGCGGCCAACCAGTCCATACTAATCAACAGGTCGTATGACCCCAGGGGTAATACATTAAGGGTTGCTTGGGTGGGGAATTTACCCAACATTAACTGGCATGCTGGTATGGCCTTTACCACCTTTCTTTTGGTGCCAGTGGCTAACTGTACTAACCATGGCTTAGTTTGTTTTCGTGGTTGTAGCTTACACTTATCAACAGATTTAGGGGATATATAACTCAAATTTGAACCAGGGTCAATCAAAACAGACACCAGATGGTTGAAAAGAATACCTTCTATTTCCACCACTGAAGCTTGGTGGTAAGATTGGTTATTATCCAAGGCTGCATAGATCTGCGGCACACTCCTTGCCACATCATTGACCGTGGCAGCTTCTTGCATGTTATAAATTTTCCGACTATTATGTTGTTGGTGTGGGCAGTCTCTCAGGAGATGCTCTTCTCCGCAACCCCAACATTTCAGAGGTTCTTTCTTTGGGTTATTAGTCTTTACTGGTATAGGTCCAGAAGTTTTATTTCCGTTCACCGAGGGAAAGTTCTGTTGGAGTACACTTCGGGTTGGAAAGTTCATTCTGTGGTTCTTCTTGTAATTTCTCAATCCTGAGGATTTACTCCCCTTCTTCTGAAATTTTGAACCATTCTTCTGTTTCCAGTCTCCATGAGACTCTGCCCGATGTCCATATTGTTCATGACAATATGGTGCCTTTCTTATAGTGTCTTCTAGGGTCTTTGACTCGTCAAATTCAATTCGGTTCCGGTATTCCTTGGGTAGCCCACTGATGAAGCGTTGTGCCTTCGCCTTCTATGCTTTGATGTAGGGTACATATCTCAGTAAGTCAAGAAATTTGTTGACATACTCCTCCATAGTGAGTTGTCCCAGTTTGAGTTCATAAAACTCTTTTTCCTTCTCGTCGAAATACCTTTCCGACAAATACTTCTTCTGGAAGTACTTCTCAAACCGTTTCCAAGACAGGTCCTCCTCGCGGACCCCTTTCATATTCTTAAGGTCTTCCCACCATATGGAAGCCTTTCCATTCAGATTGAAAGTGGCCACTCGGGCCTTCAAGTTCTCTAAGAAATCATGGACTCTGAAATATTTCTTCAGTCCAAGTAGCCAAGCCTCAGCTTCCTCTCCCTTATTTATCTCGCCATCGAAGGAGGGAGGTTTGGCCTTCCTGAATTCCTCAAATTTGTGACTCTTGGAAGTCTTTTGCTTCTTCTGTTTTCTGCGAGAATAGGAACTGGTCCTGCTGCTGGAAGAGCCTTCTGAATTACCATCTTCCTTCTCAGTAGAATCATCTGGTACTAGTCCTTTACCTCTGGGGTGGACCTTTCTGGATGTGCTTCTCTCAGTGTGGCCACTGACATGACCACGAGTCTGCATCTCCGTTTCATGCTGCATTTGTCATTGTAGGTCGGATAAGCTCTGCAGTAAAACTGCATTAATTTCGGTTTTCTTTTCTTGTTCTTTCATCATCCTTTCATTTTCGGCCTTGCAGCTTTGCAACTCAACCATGAGACTCCTCACAGTCTCGGCTAGGTCTGGAGGGGTTCCTATTGCTCTTCTTTCATCAGACTCTTCGTCTCTGTTGTGGGAGCCTTCTCCCACCTCTTGGTGAGTCACCATACTCTGCGTCTGTAGATTCCCGTGGTTGATCGTCCGCTTGAGTGAAAAGACAAACGCTGGTTATTAGTCAAGAGTTAAATTCATATTATAATTTGCGCATAATTTCATAACTCTTTCACATGAATACACAGTCGGGTTTTCATATTCCAAGCTTTTAATCCTGGACAAGATAGTTAGGTCAGGGGTTACTCCTCATAGGAGTGCTTCGAACGGAGTTTATGCGCGAATCGTGTATGAGCCCAATCAGGTTGAGTGTTGTAACCATGCTCTGATACCACTTTGTAACATCCCCACTACCTAAATCAAACTTTTCCGGTCCTCTGTCGGATTCGATCCCCTAAATAACCATGGAGGCCCAGCGTAAGTTGGCTCCTTCTCTCTCCTTCTTCGTTCCCACGCGATCGAGGGTTATATTCACTGTTCCATTTGAACGCAACGTCCCTTATATTTCACACTTCGGCGCTACAGCAAGACCCAAACATTATATTCTGCAACCGTCGAACCCTGACAAGGCTAGCGAGCGACCAATAGGGATGAATCCCTACAAGGTCAACGAATGGCCAATAGGAACAAACCTCAACAGGGGTAGAGAATCCGCCAATGGAAACAAGCCCCGTCGCGCGTTTGGGTGTAATAAAGGTGGCAAGAGGGAAACACGACACAGTGAACGCCATGACAGGAGGGGCCCCACTTCATACGCCACTCTATTTCGGACCCCCCCCCCACTAAAGGCAGAAAGGCAAGGGGGGTCTGGAATCCACCCGAGCGTCGTTGATCATGTTGCTTAATCTCAACCGTTAGAGAGTTGCACGTCCAATTCCGGACCCCCCCTACTGCTAAAGGCAGAATGGCAAGGGGGCTCCGGAATGGAACCTCAGTCGTAGATCTGGACAGGTGGATTCGGGTCGTCCAGATCTGCTCACCACTTATCCTAAAGCATAACCACGTCCTGGTTTAAGTTAACATCTTTTTCCCACATCTAACGGTCATTACGGACCCGGAGATCCTCCGAACGAATCTCCTCCGTCCATCGGGGTTTCGAATATCACAACGTTGGGATACATAAACATTTTTTCCTCAGGATCCCCGATATCTCGATATGACGTCATCTTTCGCTAGTCCCCTCGACTAGACCTTTTGGTCCACACGACCTCCCTCTATATGACCGCAGTCATACCCTTTCATCGGGGTTTCGGGGTTTGCGATGTCAAAATACATTCTCCCACGGAACTCGCGATTCCCCGAATCCCGACTCTCCTCTGCAGCGACAGCTGGCTTCCACTATGTCTCTTTCCTCCCTATCGGGGTTTCGGGGTTCGCGGTTTCGATATGCAAATTTTTCGCGTCCACAGAATCCCCGATATGTCGATTTATCGATTCTCCGACTCTCGTCAGATTTTTGACACCTGTCCCTCTGGACGGATGGCTCGGATTATGTCGGGGTTTTCACCTGGGACTTCCCCGATCTCTTGTTACCAGGACTCTCGATCTCGCGATTCCCGATTTTCCGAAATGGGATATCTCGTGACACGTGGCCTTCGTCGCTCGGACGGCTTAGATCTATCCTGGGGGTTTTCGCCCCTATACACTGGGGTCTTAACCCTCAGGTAACTCCGAACAGATCCAACGGTTGTCGGGTTTTCCAGTCGAGATCTGATGGCTCAGATCAGCTCCTACCCAGGCATTCTTCCATGACTCCCTGGACGTGGAAAAATCAACGGTCCAGATATTCTCATGGACCTTGGAGGTCTACGATACGAATTTCTTCATTGCCCGCGAAGACACAGAAGACAAAGGGGTAAGGCCATTAACATCCCTACCTTTTCCTACCGGTCTAACGGTCGGGTGTGACCGTAGATTTCCCGACGGAATCTTGTCCATCGATCAACACCTATCAGGGATAGGGTACTTAACCTCCTAGCTTTTTCCTCCGATCTGACGGTGGTGAGTGACCACAGATCTCCCGACGGGATCTCGTCTGTCGATTCGATACTTCATCCTTATGCTGTCATACCGGGTTTTCAAGAGGATCGTTCCTCCTCGTGCAGGTTTACTAAGGTCTTACGCGTTCACCTTCTCCTCCACAGTCCTTCATGGACTTTTCAAGGAGGGTCTCTCTACGGGGAGGTTTACCCAGGGCATTGTCTGAGGCAGGTAAGGGTATCGTTCTCCCGAGAACCAGACGTGAAGTCTAAACTAGATCAGTAAGCATATAAATAACGATTCATGAGGACATAAGCCATACGTAGTCTTCTCATACAAATATACAACTACTATTACTGATCATAGCACCATACAGACATTCTTATAATGAGATATTTTGCAGTTTATGAGCATATATGTCAGTATATAAATTTCAAGATGCAATATGAACAAAACACTTATCAGAAATAACTTCAGAAATGAGTGCAACTGCTGAGAGGGGTGCTCGTTTCCACCCAACCGTAGGCGTAGTGACTCCCAGTGGATTTACCACTAGCCACCCCCGAGCTAAGACCACGATGCTCTGAGACTGCGTCTCTTTGTCTACCAGTGACTAGGAGCGAAGGTTGCAATCCTTCCTCTCTGCTATCACTCACTCTGCGTGGTGCCAGAGTTCCCCTCGCATCTGCCCTCTCAATCGCCTCTGCCATACGCCTTATACTCTCGCGAGGTTGTGTGTGGCGCGATTTCCCTCGCACTGATTAGGCCTGACGGCTCTACGGATGGGCGGTTCACCATCCCATCCCTCATCAAGCCATCCGCCTATCAGTCTGCGAGCCATTAATTTTTAGGGCCAATGAGCCGCTTTTGGTTCTTCGGGCCAGTGGAGTCCAAATACGGTATTAAATTCTCGGTGGAAGTTAACGCCACCTTTTCAGGTGCCTTCCACCGCCATCGTGGTCTCTTTTTCTGCACATCCCCTCATCAGCAGTCCTGCAATAAATTCAAAATGTCATTCACATTCATTGACCTCTTTCTCAAGGTCCATTTACATCACATATTCATATTTATGAGTTTGTCATAGTTCTTGGCCAGTCCAGTTATATTTACAAGTTGGGGGAAACAGGGTGTTACAAATAGGCAACAGGTCTATTGTCCTGACTCAAAATTGCTCCTATTGCGACTCCACTTGCATCACATCTCACCTGAAATGTTTTTTCAAAATTTGACAAGACAAGAATTGGTCGTTCTGCTATTTTCTCCTTCAGTATATTGAAGCCCCTTTATGCCTCCTCTATCCATTTAAAAAACTTGTGCTTCTTCTTCACTGTATCCATCATTGGTGCACAAATTCCACTGAAGTCTCTGATGAACTTCCTATAGAAGCTTGCTAATCCATGGAAGCTCCTTACCTCAAACATACTCCTTGGTGACAACCATTCTTTGATTGCTTTCACCTTCTCTGGATCCATCTTCAGTTCATTTGAAGAGATCACAAAACCCAAGTAAATGATTTTTGTCTTCATAAAAGAGGAATTCTTCAGATTTATCAACAACTTCTCTTGTTGTAGCCTCCTCATCACTAGTGACAAGTGCCTCAAATGCTCTTCTTTAGTCCTGCTAAAGATCAGTATATCATCCAAATACACAACCACAAACTCGCCAATGAAATATTTCAGTATTTCATCCATCAACCTCATAAAAGTACTCAGGGCATTTGTTAAGACAAATGGCATAACAAGCCACTCATACAGACCTTCATTTGTCTTAAAGGTTGTTTTCCACTCATCACTTTCTCTCATTTTGATCTGGTGATATCCACTTTTCAAATCTATTTTAGAAAAGAAATATGCTCCACTTAAACAGTCCATTAAATCATCCATTCTTGGTACAGGAAATATATACATGATGATGATCTTGTTAATGGCTCTTGAGTCTGTACACATTCTCCATCCTCCATCTTTCTTTGGACTTAACACAGTTGGTATTGCGCATGGGCTCAGGTTTTCTCTAACCAAATCGTTGTCTAACAGTTCCTGGACTTGATTTTTCACTTCCTCATTCTCTCGAGGTGTCAATTTGTATGCTTCTTTGTTTGGCAGACTTTCTCCTGGTATCAATTCAATATGGTGATTGATACTTTTGATGGGTGGTAATGAGTTTGGAAGCTCATCCACCACTATGTCAGCGAAATTTTCCAACAATTCCTGAACTTCTTTTGGCAAATCCTCCATTTAAGTTCTTGTAAGGAAAACTCTAGGTTTCCTCACCACAACGAACTGCATCTCCTGTTCATTCTTGACTTCTTTCAGGAGTTCCTTCCCACCCATGAGAAGTATGCTTGTGTTGGCTTCCCCTTTCACTTTCTTCTCCTCTATTGGCAGCAACATGTGTGTCCTACCATTCTTCTCCAAAGTGTATGTATTCTTCCTCACATCATGAATGACATTCCTGTCAAACTGCCATGGTCTTCCCAACAAAATATGGTACACATCCATGGGAATTACATCACACAGAATTTCATCTCTAAATCCTCCTATCTTAAATTCAACCAAGCATTGTTTAGTAACCATTACTTGGTGTCCTTTTTGCAACCATGAGACTTTGTATGGCTTTGGATGTGCAGTTGTCTCCAACTCCAATTTCTCCACTATCTTCATGGATACTAAGTTGTCAGTGCTCCCATTGTCAATTATTACCTTGCATACTCTGTCTTTAGTCTTGCAAGTTGTTTTGAAGAGATTGTTCCTCTGCATTGGCCTTTCAATTTATGCCTCTGGTTTTAAGAGAACTTTCCTCAACATTAGGGATCTCCCATCCTCTGCTCCTTCTGCTTCAACATCTCTTCTCTGTGCTTCTGAAATGTGAGCTTCACCTCCTCCTCCTTTATTTTTCTCGAGGCATTCCCAAGACATGTGTCATGTCTTTCCACAAGAATAACATCTTGCGTCTCCTCCTCCTCTTCTTCCTCTTCCTCTAGAAGAATTTCTTCCACCACCCTGTATTTCTTGGGAACTTCCTCCTCTTTCCGAGTGATTGTGTGGTTTCTCAGTCTCGTATTTAGGCTTATGTGCTATGTCATGGGTAACTCCCTTGCTTTTGTTTGGGGTTGGGCCTTTACCTCTTCCCCGTTGGCTTTGTTTTCTGGCCAACTTGTCATCTGCCTTCAATGCAAATTGATAAGAATCCTCCACTGTTCTTACTGACATCATGTTGAGCTCATCATGGATTTCATATCTCAGGCCATTTATATATATATCAATTTTTTCTTCATCTCTCTCTCTTTGTCCAGTTCTGATGTTCAGCCTATAGAACTCCTCTGTGTACTCCTTAAATGTCATCCCTTTCTATCTCAGGTTCTGCATTTTCCTTAACAGATTGATCTGATAATCCTTAGGCATGAACTTAGCCTTCAGCTTGGCTACCATTTTGTCCCAAATAATTATCTTTTTGTTTTCCCTTGCTTCTCCTCTCAGCCTGCAGTTCATCCCACCACAGTGATGCATGTCCTTTTAGTATGGTGACAACATGTCTCACCCTTCTTTCCTCATCGACGTCTTCACAGTCAAAATATTTGTCCATGGATCTTATCCAATCCAATAGCTCTTCAACATCCAAATTGCCTTCATACATTGGGACCTCTATCTTGGCTCTACCTCCCAATCTGGCAACTACTCTTAGCAAGCATTCTTCGGAAACATCCTCTCTTGCAGCTTCCTCGGCAACATTCTCGCCCACAACTTCTTCGCTATCTGCATCACTGATGTCTCCAGCATTAGGTGCTCATCACTGCGTTGCCTCCATTGCGTCTAATCTTGCACGGAGTTATCGCATCTCCCTTTCCACAACTTGATTGGTCAATGGTGGTTCCACTCGTCTCCTTGGTGGCATTGTGTCGACTGTCTGTCTCACACACATAATACAACTTCGAGTCCTTTTTCTCCTTTATCTCCTTTGCCTGTTGTTTGCAAGCAAAACTTCGGCTCTGATACCACTTGACGCAGACCCCCTTCCCTCCTAAGGGTTGTGCGACCTCCTGGTCAGGATCTTCAATTATGGAGTCGGCGACTCTCTGAAACCCCACTAGTCTCGTCATGTGTCAACTACAGGTCCTCACGACTCCTAGTGTAGGCTCTACGACACCCACAACCTTCACTTTCGCGCTCTGTGAAAATCTCAGAGTTGGCGTTAGCGCCCCCTCTCTTAGCCTCTTCTCAGATGTGACCTTGATGATGACCACGCGATTACGGGCTAAGACCCTTCCCTCTTGTGACCACGGTTTGACCACTCACCTAACTCAAAAGGTGTTTCGCGATTTCGTGTATCGGGCCTTTGCATGCGAGTCTCCCTAACTCTCCCGACTCTCGAAATCCCGATAGGGCCTAGTGCGTGCTAGCCCTCTCTCTCCGTGGCCGCTAGCGGTGACCACATGCTTGAGTTAAAGGCGCGTCGCGATTTCGTGTTTCGCGACTCTGGGAATGCTACTACCTTTGTTCCCCCAATAACCAAAATCACGATGACCCTAGATCGACGACTGTGATCAAATCGACGTTTTTCATTTCACGACTTTGGAAGTCTTTGTACCTTCGTCCTCCCGATACTCGAAATTGTGATGGCGTTGGATCGACGATTCAGATCCTTCCTTTGATCAACGATTGTGATCAAATTGGGATTTCGCGTTTCGTGACTTTGGAGTCTCCTCGCCTCCGTTCTCCCGATACCCGAAATTGCGATGGCACTGGATCAACGGTCCAAATCTCTCCTCTGATCAATGACTCAGACCAAGTCAGGATTTCGCATTTTGCGAGTTCTCACGACTCAACCTTTGACTCCTTCAAGTCACGAGTTAGCGAAACATTGATCTCTTGCCACATGTCCTCCTTGATGATGGATGGTCTCGATGATTTTAGAATTTCGTGACCTTGTTCCTCCTGTGTTCCTTCGAAGCTTTAATGCTAGTGCACTTTACCTTTATTAGACGGCTACGATTCTCTTGCGCTTGGACCAAACGACTGAGATCCTTCCTCCTCTGCACTTGACCCTCGTTGCCTGGACGTTGATCAAACGGTCCAGATCTTTCCCCCTTGAACTTACGCTTTCTTCAGACTTAGAATATTTTCGAAGGATTCAAAGGCTTCAACCTTTGTCCTTCCTGCGAGTCTGTTTCTTGGATCTCGTTAACACTTATGAAAAGTGTTATTCCTCATGAGCTTGGTCTCGTGGAGACTTCGACTTCCCACGTGCTCCTTGCATTTCAGGGATTTTGATAACTCAGATCCTAAGGATTCTTCGAAGAGAAGTGCATCTCACCCTCCTGGCGTTCTCCTTTTCTGGTTCTTCGACTTCTTGCAAAGTCCCTTCAACACTTAGCCGAATCTCGGATCTGTGCACTCCTTGCACCAGATCTTTACACAAGGTTTTGGGTCCTTGCAGATGACTATGCATGTCTTGCACCAATGTCTTTGCACTCCTTGCAAAGAGAAAGTTTTGTATTATCTCTTCTGAGTTTCGAAATCGAAACAGATCCCATTAACGCACTCCTTGTGTTCTGTGTGCACACCTTGCACTACTTCAACATCAGAGAAACAATTGAAACTTATCCTAACATTCACAGTTCCATCTACTCAAAATGAGATTCATTTATTCATTCATGAAAACACAATACAGAGAATTGCAAACAATGTTCACACCATGCATTTGATCAATTTTCCTCTGTTCTATTCCAAAACGAAAAAATGGTTACAACTGTAAATGAAAAACAACAACTGAAAACTTAATCTCCTACTAACTTGCAACTAACTTCTACCCTGCAACCAACCTCATTTGAGCATACAAAACCTCTATTTATCTCAAATGGCTCTTAGGGTTACCCCTGACTACTTGTCTACACCAAAACTTATCATGACATCCATCCTAGTGCAGTCACATTCCAGAGCCGGAGTGGAAACTCCCACTTCGCTCGCGATCGCTCAAGCGTGCCTCAAGGATTTTCCGACGCTGAGTTAAAGCGGATTTCAAAATATCAGTTGAAACTGCCAGCGTTGACGTCTCGTACAGATTCCCAGACGTTGATAGGTCTTGCTCTGCATGCTTGCCAATGATGCTCTTGCATCACCTGTCTTTCGTTCAGTTTTTCAACGGTTACTTCATTCTCCTCTCTTATTTATTTTCAGCTCTCGACACTCTTTACCATTCTTTACCATTCTTCAATGTCATTTGTCCGTGATGATAGATGGAGTGCCCACCCGAAACGTTGAACATTTCAAAACATTAAACACGGTTTAATCCAAAAAACTCAACAACAATATGACTAACTGTGAAAATCTTCACTCAAAAGCATTAAAAATTATACTATAATAAATCAAACCTAACTTTTGAAAATAAACTTTTTAAGTATTCATTTTTCATTATAAAAAAAAAAAAAAAAAAAACAATCCCACAATATTTAAACAATATAACTACCCTATTTCACAGATATGTTTACTTTCCCCTCCTTGAGGGGTATGCCACTTGAAATCTTGTTAGAAATGGGAATATGTTTATCCATCTAGAAATTTGATAGAAATGGGAATAAATGTAGTGAGTGGAAAAACCGCGCAAAATCATATGATAAGTGATGATGCATGTCAAGCGCATGCGTTGATTTGGAAAAGTATTTAATATACTCCTCCAACTTATGAATGTTCGAAAATCTTTCATCGACTGTTTAAAACAAAACTGAAAGTCATCCCCTGCCTCCGCAGCTATTTCCCTCTCAATTTATTTATTCGTTTTTAAATAAAGTCCCAGCGATAAAGGTTTCCTTCTTACGACTTAAAAGAAAATTGCAGAAGTATTACAAATCCCAGTACTACTTTTCGAAAAATGGAGATGCGGGGTATCGATCCCCGTACCTCTCGCATGCTAAGCGAGCGCTCTACCATCTGAGCTACAACCCCATTGATAATGGAATCACTTCATTATATTTTAGTCTAGTTGGAGAGTGCAAGTAATATTAACGAGATACATCCCCAAGTTTGATAAGGTTCTATATAATTCTTTCACTACTGACGATATTATACAGTTTTGTGTAAGGATTAACACCGATGCGCGAGTAAACCTGATCCATGTAATGAGTGCCCTGTAAAAATGGAGGACGTTGTTTGCGAAAAGTGAATTCGCCGTTGCCGGGGATCGAACCCGGGTCACCCGCGTGACAGGCGGGAATACTTACCACTATACTACAACGACTCTGTATAGCCCAGTTAAATATAAATAAGCTGAAGGGTGAGCATATAAAGGGAACTACGATTACGCAAGCAAATTTCTGTAGGAGTAAGTCTGTGAGACGTGTCTCGCTTGAATTGAATACAAATGAGCGGACAGAATCGAATAGCTACCCTCGCTTCTTCTAACGCTGACTACTAGTACCTTCTGTTTCAATTGAATTGAATGGAAATGAGCGAACAGTTTTCCAACTGTTTTCTTTTTGTTTCCTCACAAATAATAATAATCCTCTTTATTCAATTCAATATACTATTAAATGAAATTTCAATAATCCTCTTTATAACCTCCTGCAGCATATATATGTGTGTGGGGATCGATCGCAAGTCAATCAAGATTGACTTTAGATGAAATTTTTTTAATTGTCAAAGTTTTTTAAATGTTATTTCTATATTAGGTATTAATTTGATTTTTTTAAATAAAAATTTGTTTCTAAAATTTGATATTTTTAATTTTTAAATGTTATTTTTATATTATGTATTAATTTGATTTTTTTTAAATAAAAAATTATTTTTAAAATTTGATATTTTTAATTGATAGATTACTATGATTGGAATATTTTCTTTGTCATTTAAAATATTTGTTATCAATAAATTATTTTTAAAATATAAAATTTGTAAAATATTTTACTTTGTCTTTATCCTTTAAATTTAAATAAATAAATGTAATAATTTTAATTTGTAGATATATTCGGGACAGGATGGGATGGATGTACATCCCCATTTCTTAAACACCACACTTAATATACCCTAGTACAATGCAGAAAAACAAACTCGATTATTAGTCCCTGTCGTAGGCATAGAGGGACTATAGTGATCGATAAATCGTTGACCTAGCATTAGCTTGTGCGTTGACCATAAATATTTCCCTATTGTCTATTGTTGGAACAAGAGAAGTGAAAATATCGATTTTTATATAATAAAAAGTATCATGTTTGTCAAGATCTGATTGGACAACGGATTGGAGGTCTTATTGCCGCCTTCGTTATTCCCAATGTAAAATATGTTTGCATTTCCAAAATATTTGGTAGTATATGGTCTTTTTGAATTATAAATTTTGTTATGAATTCGTGGAACGTGGATTAATGCTAGCATTAGTTCGAATGTTTCCCTTAGCATTTTCTGCTGGGTGGAATACATTCTCCCCGATATTGTTATGTTTGATTTTTGCTTTATTGTTGCGTGCTTCAAGAGAACAGTCCTGCCACGCTGCATCTTTTCTTAAATGCTTGCACATGCCTATGCCCTTCGATGGTCCTTACTGTCTTAACTGTTTACCTAAGAACTCTGTTAGTCTTAAATGTTTATTGTACAGATGCCTTGCAATACAGTTTTGTTCATGCCCGACATCCCTGCTCTTGTGCTCCATCCTTGTTCGTTGTTTCGTTCCATGATTCTGGTTCTTGTTTGATTCAACTTTGCAAAGTTGAGGTCCTGCATTTGCAGTTCGAGCTCTTCGTAGTTGTTCACTGGTTTGTTGTTCTTCAACTTTGCAAGATGTTGGACATGTTGTTGCGGTTTGCATTTTATTGGCCCTGAGGTCTTCTCATCCTTTGTTGACGGGTAAGTTTCCCTGTTCTTGCTGATTTTCAATATCCTGTTCCAGACCATTTTTGTCTGTGCTCTTAGTTTCTGTTCCTGGAAACAATGTGTCTTCATATGGCGGATGTCGCATCCATAGTTTTTCTGAAAATTGCAATGCAGAGGGCTTTACAAAAAGTAGTTGGGAGCTATCAGAAGAGGGAACCATCGGGCGGGGTGTAGACGCAGTGTATGCTTCTACTATGTGGGCCGGAAAACTGTGTCTGCCTGTTTTCTTTCTGCTGAGTTAAGTTATGGTTTGCGGTCTTTTTTTTGTTTGGTTCAATTTCCAGTGTCGGTCTTTTTTCTTCTCATCTACTATGGGAATTAGGGGGGATTCAAGTTGAGAAGAAGAAGGTTTAAAGATACATACGGGGATTGGTGCGCTATTTTGCTTTTCTTTTTTATTTTGCTAGTTTTTATTTTTTGCCTGTGCTTTTTTCTATTTTGATAGAAACTGAAAGTATCTAGCAAACAACTTCAAAATTACAGTTGAAAAGATGAAAGAGGTAATAGATGTTGAGTCGTATGAAAAAGATACACAGTCCATTGTACATGACAACATTGACATGGTTTTTCATAGGAATGACCTTTTTAGATTGGATGCATTCTCGTATACTGTTGGGGATTGCATTTTTGATACATTCCAGGTTCTATTGCATTTCCGATATTCGTCGACCAAGTTTTGCAATGGACTGATAGATTATTTCTTGGCCTATTTTAAAAATGACGATGTTGAGGCTTTGCAGTCCTATGAATACGAACTAGAATCTGTTTTTCTTCGACAGTTGCATGGAATACATGATGTGGCTAAGTATTTTTCAAAGATGTGGTTGTCTACATCTCCAGTTCTACCTGCACATCAGAGGGGACTTTGGGGAGATACATTTTGTATTCGGTGGATGTCTAATTGCCTGAATATATCAATTGGCATATGGTCATTGACAAGAAAAACAAGATATCTACTATTCAACAAAACTGCATCTGACAATCCATATTGCATCTTGTTCCATGATGTCGATGCCCTCAGTGGCCATTGTGAACCACTATTGTACAAGAAAATGTCCATATGATATATAGAAGGTCCTCGTATCTACTTGTCTGTTATTTGCAAAGACCTTTAATTGCAATGGAAACAGATTTTGGATGGCATATATTGCTATGGTTTACAGTTGGCAACAAATGTTGTGTCTAGCTGTGGAGATAGTTGATTTAATGCAATTTGTTGTTTGGTAGCAACTAAGTTCGATGTTCAGTCACTGCGTCTTTACACTGTACAATCCTTCTGCAATGGGATTATAGGCAGCATCGAACAGGCTTTTAAGTGCTTGCATCAACACCTTTGCCCATATCTCATGGAAAATATGCCGGCAATTGGAAGTTGGTAGGAATACCTTGTGAACATGGCATTTCCATATGAAGAAGGGAATATGGAGGGTTGCAGATTCTGTTTGCAATGGTTGTTTATGGTATTCGGGGTGAAGATCTAGGTTTGGTTGGCCTCACCAGCTGGCACTGTCCATTCCTGGGTTACCGATTCAAATTACGACTGAAAAATTCACATCTTGTCATTGAAAACAAATACAACACATATCCATTATGAACCTTTGCTTGGAGATATCGGTAGTTCAAGGTTGAGTGTGCATGCCACCCAAACGACATTGAATCTGCATATGCATGAAATGTTTTTTAGTGAAAACGAGAGTCCTTCCGGTTGCGATATGGGCAAACAGGGCTTGAACAAAAAAAACATGTGTAGAATTCATTTCAGTTGTGATGAGGCCATAGAGGGATTAAACAAAAAATGTAGAGTAAGTTATCACAATTTGAAAAAAATTATTCGTCAAATTCGTCCGACTTATGATAAGTAAATAGAGGCCTTGAACAAAAAACGTAAAATAATTTTTGAGAAACTGGGTGAGAGTGAAATTCAACCCAATTGCCACCAGGTCATCCCTCCCTTGGGAAAGAAACATAGAGTAAGTTACCACAACTTGAAAAGGGTCATGCGCGAGAGAAAAAAATACATTGCTACACTTCCTTTTAGAGAGAAACTCACATATGACAATGTAAAGAAATTTGTTCATGCAGAACAGAACATAAACATGTGCGATTGCATATTCTAGAATGGTCATGCAACTGTGGCAGTTAGTGGTGTACATGAAAAACAAGAAACATTTTCTACCCATACTTCCCTACGAAAAAAAAATGCAAGACAAACCTACATGAAACAAATGAAAGACACTCTTTCCATTACATGTACAATTTGTGAACAATTGAATTTTTCAAAAAACAATAAGTCTTTCACGCCTGATTTGCAAGCAGAATACCTTCAGCTGACAGCCCACGATAAACCATTTTCCAGTGAGAAAGCTTGTCTTCCATGCAAACGATTGCTTGAAAATGAAAAATTGCCACAGTTTGCAACCCCTAACCGAATAAGATGTAATACACCACTAATAGATGTAAGTGCACTTACGAAACTTGAGGAGAGACTTATCTCTTTGCGAATTGCATTTGCTCAAATCAGACCTTGGGGCTATAAGCGACCCAGATGGGCTTAACAGGATCAATTATTAATGTGCCTGTTCAGCTAGATGTTGTGCAAAAAGTGTTGCCACAGTTCATTAACAATACAATTACAATTGACATGGCTCTAAAAAGACGCTTGCAATACAAAAATGTGTATCAGACAGACAAAGTGCATGTGCATGTTGTTATGAAAGCATTAAAGGAATTATGTTCCAGGGCCCTGTACAAAGCAGAGAACATTTGTATAAATGGCAACTAGAACAGTGTTCTCGCAGAAGAACATGGCAACTCTGCAGAGACTCTCGAAAATCCTAGTGATTCTGATACAAGTGATGAATCAGAGAATGAAACACCTGATGAAACATTGGTCCATGGATTCACTAATTCACAGTGCATTTGTGACTTGCAAGACAAAATTGTCAAAATCGCACCTGGCGAGGGGCAACGTCCATTTGGAATATTCAAGGACAAATTCACTGAGGAAATGAACTTTCCAACACTATTCTACGGAGATCCACGTGGCACTGATATTACAAAATGATTCAGTTATCATAAAATAGTCCAATGGGAGCTACTACATTCAAGCGGTTACTTCTCCTGTCACATAACAAATTTGTTTTTCAAAACAATGTGCATAATAATAGATCAAGTTATGTCTTGCATGTGGGTCCAAATAAGAAAATGCCAGTTATAAGGAAGAAAGTTGTTGTCCAAAGATGTGAAGTACAAAGTAAACCTAGAAAAAAATTCTGAAATCTGATATTAGATACATAGATTTCAAGAACATCTGCACCTCTCCTGACTATTTGCAACAAAACAATTTTTTTTCTTTTGCAATGATCCGACAATTGGGGCCGCCAACATTTTTCATCACATTTACAAGTGCAGAGCATTGCTGGGATCCATTGGTGGCTACCGTTTCTGACCTGCATAGTAAGAGGAAATGTAAAAAAAAAAACGATCCACTGGAAAATAACAACATTGACTACCTCATAAGAGAAGATCGGTGACATGTACTCGATACTATAGACATAGAATAAATGCTTTGAAACATTTCAGCCTACTGGAATTCGGATACATGGACTTGTATACACAGCATTGTCCCATGTCAGAAGCATAGACTCCTTGTATTTACTAAGTCCTCTAACAAAAGATAACTTCAAAGTGAAACAGAAAGTTGATATTGAGATGGAACAACTCAGGACCACTGCAAAATGGCAACTACATTATGATTACCAATCCATACAAACAAATTCATCTGTATCAATTCTCTCGCTTAACACACGCAACTTAAATGCACACATGGATGATATACTAAATGACTATGATTTAATGCAATTCGATATTGTGTGCTTGCAGGAAACACACATGGCATTATGCATGCAGAACAAACAATTCCCAAATCACAATTGCATATCAAGTTACATTACACATGGGGTGATGATACTAGTGAAAAAACATGCACCAATTTTGGACCACATACATATCGAAGAAAATAATGTTGAATTGGTGCTTGCCAAAATTTGTTCCCATGGAACATAAGTTGCAATACTAAATCTGTATGTTGCTCCCCATGAAACATTCTCCAACATAGTAAATGTTATTTCCAATGCATTTGACCATTTCCATTTGAACAGATCCATTGTACTTGTAGGAGACTTCAATATTGACATGCTACAAAATACTGGTAGAACAAAAGAATCGCAAAACTACATGTGCAAATACAGTCTACGCTTTCTTCTGAACAACACAGCCCATCTGCAAAACGCACTTATTGACCATGTCTGGTTCAATGTGCCCATTTCTCAATACAGTATGTTTGTCTTAGACACATATTGGTCTGATCACGATACAATTGGTATTGCACTTGAATTATGACATATACATCAAACTTATTGCAAACTCATATTTCTATGTTTCAAAGCATATATGTATCCCTGATTTCTACACATAGCGTTTTAGTGAGCATACAGACGATCTTCTGCTCTAATTATAAAATATACATTGTAAAAAAAAAGGAAAAATAAGGGACATCCTCAAAAAAAACTATTTGTGACTCTATTCATTTTATTCATTTTTTTTTTGTACGTGTACATAGTAGTTGCCTTTCTCTTAACAACTGATCTTATGTTCATATCCCTTTTGTTTTGTACTTTTGTTGATAGAAATAGAAAGGAAAACTAGAAGGCGCAAAGGACTCCTACCCAGAGATGTACACGAATCAATGCAAAGGTGCATTCTTTTTCTGCCTGTGTTCCATAGTAAACAGTTTTTCCTTTACTTTCTCTGAATTTGTCAAACTTGTTTGCAGGTTTTTTTTTTTTTTTTTTTTTTTTTTTTTTCTTGCGCCGAGAAGCCGCTACGCTGCACGTTTTCCATCCAACATAACTGCAATGTTGAGATAGCCAGCCTGCAAGTCCATTTGTCAATATGTATATCGCCCAACTATAATTGTTATTTGCAGGACACAAAACATTAGAGGCACAGTGTGCATCTTGCAAGTGTGCAATCCAAATAAGTGGCTAAGTATGGAATAAAAGATTTGTGCATCATAAGCAATTTGTAGGGCATCAAACAATAGAAGCCCGTTTCTAACCCCGCCAACCTGACAACGCGTGATGCACAAACTGTACATGCTCTATAAATTCTCAGCCACCCGGCAAGTCCGCTTGTCAATTTGTATATCACGAAACTATATGTGTTATTTGTAAAACAAGGAACAATAGAGGCCTATTTTTTTATCCCTTCCGTCTGAGAACCCGCAAGTATGGAATGTGATATCGGTACACGATCTATAAAATCTCATGTCCATACTTTATAAAGGAACATATTTACTTTTGCCTCATTTCTACACACACTGATCTGGTAATCACAGACTTGGTGTTGCACATGAATTATGAAATGTGCAGTGGGACTCAGACGGAGCCCTTTGCTTTGCTTAGGCAATTTTGAACCCACCAGCCAGAGAACCTAATTTCTATACGACAGAAATCGGCACAATGTACATCCCGCAAATATGTATTGCTCGTTTGTGGGAGCCCACCAGCCTTGGAGTAGAATGTTGAGTCGGTCACCTTGCAAATCCGCTTATCAATTTATTATCATAAGATATTTGCAAGGCATCGAACAATAGAGCGTCGTTTTTGACCCCGCCAGCTCGAGAACCCGCGATCTAGAAACTGTAGATGGTCTATCAAATCTCGGCCAGCCCACAAGTCCATTTCTCAATTTGTATATCGTGGAACTTTGTGTGCTACTTGTAGAACACCGAACAATAGAAGCCTTCTTTTGAACCCGCCCGCCCGAGAACCCGCACTCCCGAACCATGCACTTTCAGAATTGGCCATTCCTTCCTTTCTTGCTCTTCCCCGTGGTCGTTACCTTCTCATGTGTGCATAATAAAAAACATTTTTTATATATATATTTCTTCTTTCTAAATATTTAATGCTAACAAGTCTTCGTGCAACTACCATCTAAATTGTCATTGATGTGCGCAAGGCTCGAGAAGTTTTGCCATTAATGCAATTTTTGCGAAGCATTTTCTTCTCCCTTCCCAGTTTTAATTTCAAATTCCATAGAATGTCATTCACACGCCACCAACTTGCTTCCTTCACAAAACCTCCAATCGCTTCCCAGTCTTAATTTCAAATACCATGCAATGTCATTCGCACGTTGTCAGCTTGGTTTGTTCACGAAACCTCCAATCCTTAAATTTTCTTCGTTGTAACCCTCACCTTCGCACTTCTAAGTTTGAAATAACTACGCTTTACTTCTAACAGGTCACCATACAACACACATAGATATTTTCATTAATGAGGATATTTTCCATTCACATGCATTGGAGCAATGTTTGTGGGGGGTTATATTGTCCCCTCCATTTCTTCATTTCAAGCAGTGTCTGGAGCCAACCAACCATTTTATAAACTACTGCCAGCAGCTCCACAATAGTTTTGTAGAGATACAATGAACATCTTCCTCAAGAGCTTCCTGTGCAGAAGAACGGAAAAAGAATTGTAGGGGAGGCGGAGCAACCCGAAATTTATCGTCAAAACATGGATCTTGACGTTGATCTGGAAAGCATATTTTGCAACCTTGATCAGCTTGCATACGCAATTCAACATGCTTTCTCAATGGACATGTTTGATACCAAAATCTTTGACGAAGATGAATCCTTCGTATTCCAGAGCGTTGTTTTTGAAACCGAATCAAAAAAATTAATCATTGAAAAAATAGATGTAAAAAATAAGAAAAGAAAACATCGTTCATAACTTGACCTTGCCAATATGCACGCATCCAAAATATCTGAACTTCATAGGGCAACCAGAGATGCTCTTCATGATTCTGTTGGAGTCATTGAAGCTGAAAATGCCAGACTAAAGAACCAGATTAAGGAATTAGAGGAAGCTTTGTTTCCTATGCCATTGCTTGGCAGTGCCTTGGAAATAGCCATGACCGCGACTACGTGCACCCCTGCAACAAATCTAAAAGGTTCCTCCAGCTTCATCGCATCCTGTAGAGGATATGTGAAGAAAAATATCAACAAAATAATAGAACCGATTGCCAAGGCCTGGGAAACATCACAGAATATGGATTCCTTGGGGAGCAGGGTACATAACTTGCTCCTACTTCTGCAGACGGGTTTAAATAATGAAGAAACTTTCTATGTGCACTCGATCATCCCTTTCACCTTCATGTCAACAACATGCCAGAGACGAGAAGAACACAACATGATCTCCCATCCAAAAAAAGGCTCACTCAATTAGAAGCATGCTGGAAACAGAAAGTGAAGAACTTGTACCTAATCGTGCAATCGTGTGAGCAAGCAATATCAAAGAAATAAACATTATTCACAAAGCTCACCAAAATAGACTTAGTAGGAAATACAAATGGCTTCTAGGACCCTAGCTTAATCCTCAACTCGCTGACGTTAACCAAGCAAGCTTTTGATCAACAAGTTGATAATTTGAAGGCCTTGTCTTTAGAATTTTTTTTACAGAATTGTTGAATATCATGAAGAAGAGGTGGACAACTGGCTAGTTGGGTATTCGCTACAGAATGGAGACATTCATGAAGGTCTGTGTAAAATTTCAATTGATCTAAGCGAATTAGAAAATGATTTTTTCAACATTCGAATCCGCGATGACATCAACGTCGCCCTCTTGAGAAGCTATATTGAAGATAACTTGAAGTGGATCATCCACGAAATCCAACAGGCAAATGCATAAATCCTCTGTGTATGAATCCAATTATTAAAGCGGGCTGCCCACAAAAACTAGCAGGGAAAGGCATGACCAACCAAACACAAAAATTACTTATACGTACCATCCCTGTAAGTGTATAGTGATAGTCCTTTCTTTATCAATCCAGTTATTCCTTTTCTGAGTAGAAATCCACAGGAAAAAACTGATCTTCCCATTTCTACTTTTCAGGTATTACATTCTAGCATGTCCAACTTCTTTTCACTCTCCTATTTCTTGTACATATTTTTGTTATGGTCCGTGGGAGCCCCAATCCCAGTCTATATGACAAACATATTTACATTTCCAGGGATATGTAACAAACTATTTTTTTTTCATATATTCCAAATAAAACTATTCTTTTGTCTCCTTATATATTTATGTCTTCCTGGATTTTTTATCTCCAGCTATGTTGAATGTGAAGTCATTCTGTTTATTTTATCTCTATTCTTTTTTCTTTTTTTTCAAAATAAAGTATGACATAAATCACTCACTCAAATTCAACATATCATATTTCACACATATATATGTTTCTTTAAATTTCCAGGAATATGTAACACATTTCATTTTTTTTCTAATTTTCAGCCCGCCAACTCGACAACCTGCACTCCAAAAACTGTCTAAGTATGTAATCTGAGCTCCGTCACACTATATAGAATGAGGGTTCCGTACATGCTCTATAAAATTACATATTTCGTATGTATAAAAGTAAATATCTACTTTAAAAAATTACGTTTTTTCTACGTACAATTTATGCTCTCTAGGAACCTATAGTTTGATACATTCCAATTTCTTGTATCCATGAGCCCCTGTTTTAAATAAAATTGATTCATGAATGCTATTTATTTGGTCCTCCTGTCCACCACCATGTGTAACAAACATTGGTACTATATTTTTTGTACATTTGTCCACCACAGTATGTAAAACCTATGTAAAGAAAAGTAATTCCTGGATATTAATTTTTTGGGACACGAGCCCCTTGAAATTCAAATAGTCCGCAGGTCCCATTATCAATTTGTACATCACATAACTCTCTATGCTATTTGAAGGTCATGGAACAACAAAAACCCGCTTTTTAGGTCCCCATCCCGAGAACCCGCGATCCAAAAACTGGCTAAGTATGGAATGAGGGTTTCATCTATGCTCTAATTCAGAAAGGCTAGTTTTCCTCTTGCTTTTATGTGTTCCTAGATTTTTCATTTTCAGAATGGACTATGACATAAATCACTTACTCAAATTTCAGATATCAGATTTCACTTATATATATGTTTCTTTAAATTTTCAGCAATATGTAACACGTTTTATTTATTTTTATATAAATGTCGTAAAATTGCATTCACTACTTTCTTTCTACTCAAACGTAAAGAGATTGTCATTTCTTGCATCTTTACAACATGTCATACACAATGTTTGTCACAAAGGACCTTAAAATTTAAATAGTTCGCAAGCTCACTTCTCAATTTGTACACCGCGTATCTCTGCCTGCTCTTTGTAGGACATGGAATGAGGGCTCCGTCGTTGTTCTATAAAATCGCATTCCCATACTTTATGAAAGTACATATTTCATATCTATAAAATTAAATGTCTACTTTAAAAAATTACGTATTTGTTATGTATAGTTTATGGTCTGCAGGAACCTATAATTTCATAAATTTCAATTTCTTGTGTCGAGGAGCCCCTGTTTTAAAGAAAACTAATTTGGGAATGCTATTTATTTCATCCTTCTGCCCATCGCCCTATGTAACAGACACTGGTACTATACTTTTTGCCCTCTTTTCCACCAGCATATGTAAAACCTATGTAAAGAAAACTAATTCGCGAATGCTGAATTTTTGGGACACAAGCTCCTTAAAATTCAAATACTTCGCAAGTCTGATTCTCAATTTGTATATCGCAGAACTGTTGGTGCTATTTGTAGGACACAAAAGAACAAAAGCGCATTTTTCAGATCCCCAACCCGAGAACCCGCGATCCAAAAATGCCTAAGTCGAGAAGCCGCTTTTTAAAAGAAAACTTATTTGGGAATCATATTTGTTTCATAATTTTCTCCACCAGCCTATGTAACAGACGTCAATACTATTTTTTATTTTTTTTACTCCAACAACATATGTAGAAAGGAAAACTAATTCGGGAATGCTAAAATTGTTCGACATGAGCGCCTTCAATTTCAAATAGTCCACAAGTCCATTTGTCAATTTGTATATCGCAAAACTCTACAGACTATTTGTAGGCCACAGTACAACAGAAGCCCACTTTTCAGCCCGCCAGACCGAGAACCCACCATTCAAAAATTCTAGTCCTCAAAGCAGCATGTCAATTTGTATATCGCAGAACTCTTGGTGGTATTTGTAGGCCACGGAACAACAGAAGCCCAATTTTCAGCTCGCAAACCCGACAACCCGAAATGAAGATTTCGTGCATGCTCTATATATCGACTTCATCAAATTACATATTTGATTTTTGTAGGCCACGGAACAACAGAAGGCCAATTTTCAGCCCCCTAGCCCGAGAACTTGCGATCCAAAATTTCAAATAGTCCACAAGACCGCTTGTCAATTTGTATATCGCAGAACTCTCAGTGCTATTTGTAGGGCACGGAACAATAGAAAACCAAATTTCAGCCCGACATCCCGAGAACCCGCGATCCAAAAATTCAAATAGTCCGCAAAATCGCTTCTCAATTTGTGTTTCGCGGAACTCTCGGTGCTATTTGTAGGTGATGGAACAATAGTAGCCCAATTTTCAACCCACCACCCCGACAGCCCAGAATGAAGCTCCTGTGCCTTTGTTTATTGAATATGACATGATTCTCTTTGCTTTCTTTTCATTCTTCTTATGCTTGGTCTTTTTCTCTTCTTCATCTGGTTCTGGTACACCTACAGTAACATGTTCTAGGAGATCATTCTCATCTAGAATCATTTGCAACCTATGCTTCCAAGACCTGAAGTTTCTATATCCTTCCAGCCTGTCTTCTACCCTCATGTTGGTAGCCATTCTTTTTTGTAGAAGAAACCCTAGCCCTCCAGGCCATAGAAATAATAGAAAAATCAAATTTATTGGATCTGAAAATTAAACTCACGAAAAGATGCATTGGACTGAGATGAGTAGCCTGGTGTGTTTAGATTTCAGAAAATCCAACTTTTACCCCTCCAAACTTGATCTACAGATTTCTGGATTGGTGCTTCTGGTTTTCTAGTACTTCTGGTACTATGGTACTTTTGGTAGTTTGTGAAAACTAGGGTTTCACTTTCTGGGAGATCTAGCCACTGAAAAGTTTCATTGAGGATGCCAAAATGTTCCTTGAGGTAGGGAACACCTTTCTGATGGATTTGGGGCTGCAATTATTCTTCAATAAAAAACCATAATTTACATTTACGGCAACGATGACGTTTTTCTTTTTCTTGTGAAAGATGTTCTCTTCAGCTTAGCTTTGAAACCATGTTAAATTTTCTTCTATTATTAGGTTACTTTCAATTTACTAGATAACAATAACATAGATAGGATCACTGAGAGAAACACAATCACAAGAGTACACAACATTTATCCTGGGAAACCCTCATGGGGAAGAAAACCTAGCAAAACTTCCTTAATATAGATAGCCATTACAATTCCAAGACAATCAACCAGACAACACAGAAATTCCTCTCCCAAGAATGTCCCTCTCTCTCTCTTCCTTCTTCCGACAACTGGTAACTGCAACTTCCTTCAATACTTGCACACTGGATGAGTGAGCTTATATGTGTGTCTAAATGAGGCGTTGGCCTCTCTTATTTATACAATCTGGCAGGTGCTGAATTGAGGTGTCTTTTCACTAGCAGGGTCGACTTCTCAATCTGGGTGGTTAGAACCACCTTTATTTAATCTGAGGGCCAAATTCTCATTCTGCCTATTACAATTAGGGTTTGACCAATCTGCAAAAGGGGATTTGGTCAATTAAAATGCCTGACATGATCAATCCACAAAAGGGGATTGATCTAATCAATAATAAGTATATTTTATCTTTATCCACAAAAGGGGATAAGAATATTCTTTGCAGTTACACAATATTTTAACAGTTTCGACCATTCTCAGTATGCTACCTCTTCGAGCTCTTTTTGTTTATTAGCAAGCTGGTGACTTGACGTCGTAGTGGGGTGCAACGGTAGATGGTGGACAAGTCACTCATCATTAGAATCCTGATTGTAAAAATATTGAACATTACATCAATAATATTAGTAAGACAACGATTTTAATTTGTTCAAACATTATAATAAACACTTATTAGAAGCATGGACATTTTTCCCAATAATAAACATGAAACCAACCCCTTTATAAAACAAATGTCAAAATAAGCAATACATTTACAATAGTTCCATTGAAAATCCAAAAATACAATTACTCAATCATATTTTTCTTACGCCCTACGAGATTGTCTACATGAATTGATCAAATTCATAATGTTATAATACCGTTGATTCAGGATGGTTGCTGGAAGATGGCATGCTAGGATTGGTAGGGTAAAGAAGTTGTCCATTTTCATCAAATGTATGCTCATGGTATCTTTCTCCTGATAAGATCTTGCGAAATTTTGGGACCACGGGAATATCTTGGGAAGCTAAACTCGATCACGAATCTTGATCTTGCAAAATTCAATGAACAATTATTAAAATGCACATGCATACATAACATAAATTCAATGAGATAAATGAATTATCAGTAAAATCTAGACGTACTGCAATCAACATGAGAGAACTTGAAGGAGTTCTAAAGATATGGAATTAGGCGGTGTTGGAATCTGAAGAATTGACCATTTGATATTATAATTATTTTTTTTTCTGCATTTGAGCCAAAATTATCATCTTGGGTAGCATAGAACAATCTAACTTCAAAAATAACTTGGATAACTTTTATAACTTGACAACACACTTAAAAAATCATTGTCTTTTCTACAATATCATTGTCTTTTTCCACCCAACTATACAAGAAATCTCAATCTAGCTTTACAAAATCTAAAATAGTTACTCGATCCCTGAAAATATCCTCCTCGAACATAGAAAATGTGAATTTGGTTCTCTCTCTCTCTCTCTCTCTCTCTCTCTCTCTCTCTCTCTCTTGTTAGATCCGTCCCTCCCTCCCATTTTCTTCCTATATCCCTCCCTCTCTCTATGTCTCTTGCATATACCCCTCTCTACCCCTCACTCATATTCCTCTCCCTCTCACACTCACTATACCACCTTCCCCCTCTCTCATCAGTGTTTTTTTATCATATAAAGATGCACCAATGTGTATGGATAAACCAAACACACTAGTGTGTTTAATTGAGATAAGCACCGAAGACCGACCTTTGTTATTTCCTCCGTAAATCAAAACCTCTTCAAACTTTAAATACATGTATTTGCAATTGGATTGCGCAAATTTAACTGCCTTACGATGCATTATAACTTATACACTACCCCAGTAAGTTATCAATTACACTTTGCACTAATGTGTTTCAAACTATATAGTGCGTCAACTGAATCAAGTTAGAAAAATAACACATGCTTACTATCAATACTTTGAAATTTATTATGAAAATAAATCGGCGTGTTATACACACTGCATTGGTGCACTGCTCACGACGTAGTGCACTGAAAACATAACTTTTGTAAAAAAAAACTAGTATGGATTTATCATCAATGTGTCAAAATATACAACGAAAAAATGAGTGGGAATTTGATTTTTTGTGTTTATAAAAGAAAACCCTATTCATTGTTTTATTTGTTTGTCAAATTTTAGAGAGGACATTTGTGCAACAAAGATTTATCAACAAATATTTCTAAGTGGGTGGAATTTTTTTGAAGAGCCAAATTTCGAAGGGGAGTATTGTAGATCACATAGAAATATGCAGAGGATAAATTCCAGGTATATGATTTCATTCTATTAATCATCTTGATAATTCTCCTATTTGATTCAAACAATTTTTAGTGCATTCCCAAACAAAAAAAAGGGTTTCATAGTTACCTTCAGTATTAGAATCCCTAATTTCCCCATTGTTCTTTTTCTTTCTCCTTCTATATTTCAAAAGCATATTTTTTTTAAACACAATTTATTTATAGGGTTTGTTTATTTATATATGGGTGTTTCCTATCTGTTGCAATGAAACCACTCATTGCATTGGATCCCAAATTGTCCTGTCGTTGTCAGGTTTTTTTAAATGTCTTCACGGTGACTGGTGCACTCTATACATAGTAAGCACATCTGCGCGTATTTGTTTGTAAACAACACCACTTTATTTAAATTTGAAATATTATTAAAAAATCCTTTTTTTCAGTCGGTGATACACATTTTACTTAAATATGCACCAAGGCACATTATTTACAAAGCGCATCGTTGAGTTTAAAATTGAAAAATTAAGGTTTTTATATGGAAATCGTCATTTCTTAAATTTGTTCATTGCTCGACGGTGTGTAATAAATAGTACTTAGGAAATCGTGTTTATCTTAATTCATAAAGGATTGACTGAAAACAAAAATTTGTAAAATGTTTTCAATTTCGCAATGACAGTGTTATACTATACCGGTGAGTATATGTATGTTTGATGCACCAATGCGTATAAATATTGTTGACGTCCTAGTTCAAATTATCTTAATATACACACTCAAATATTTTTTTTAATTTATATATTTTGTTTCCAGGGAAATTTTGTAAATTCCAAGGGACAAACATAGGGAAAACCAAGACATGTCCGTAGGAATGTCCAAAAAAGTGCAGAAGAATATATTAAAAGAAATGAAAATAGTTGTGTCACAAGAGGAGCCATCCCAACTACAATGTGCATCAAAGGTATGCAATAATTTATTTATTCTTCTATGCACATCGAATTTACGTATCATGTGAAATACTAATTTTCAATTGTTTTGTTGCAGAAAAGAAAAGAAAATAGAATGCATTCAACACATAAGACATGACGACGAGGAATAAAAGGGTTGAATACAAACTTTGTAAGTATTTACGTTTCTATCATTTCTTAAGGTTCCATGTTTGTTGTGATCTTTATATTTAAATAATTATTTTACACTTATACATGGATGTCTTCTACTAGGTGCTAACATACAAACATGAGCCAATCCATGAATTAATAAACATTGGGTTAAGTAGGGGTTGTGAGTATATGTTGAAGAATGAAAGTTTAATTAAACAATTTGTAAGTAGGTATGGTGTTTAACTTCCCTTGTTTTATAATTAATGAAAAAACAAGAAAACTTTATATCGATTACATCGAATGTTCTTTGTCATGTCGTACTAAACATGCAGAAAACAAAGTATGGAATGCAAACATCAGAGGATATTTTGAGACAATTCATGAAGCATGGATTCAAAAGAAAGTGTATAGTTTATGAAAGACTTGGTGCTAAGGTATGTTTTTTTATTCACGCAATCATGTATATTCTACTATATATATAAATGTAGATATACTTATTACAATTTTTTTTATGTTTGTAGATGGAAGATGAAGGGGTGGAACATAAAAACATGTCAATCAAGAAAGAGTTATGTTAAAAAACCAAAGTACAATATCACCTAAAAATGATGAAAAAATGAGGCATGCACGCAGCTCGAGAAATGTCAACAGTTTAACTGATGAATGACAATCAATATAATTGAATGTTACTGCAAGTTGTATGTTTTGGAATATTTGTCTTTGAAAATCATGGATTTTGTTTGATGTACTTGACATATTGTCCAAATTGCATGAGGACATGTTACCAATAAGTGTAACGATCACAAATTGGTTTCAATTTGATTATTGTACTAGACCTTTACATTGTCCCTTTTTGTATGACAATGAGTCTCTTATTCATATATAATAAAATGGGTTTCTTATTTCATTACATTGTCAAATGTTGTAAAATGTTGTGTTCTTGGATAATTAATATATGGATTATTTACATTGTTTTGAATAACAGAGCTTTAATTGGTTGGATAACGCATTAGTGCAATCATTATATTGAAATGCAATAACAAAAATATAAAACAATATTGTTATATATATATATATATATATATATATATATATATATATTTGACTTTGAAATGAATAATTGAAAATTTGTAAAAAAATAATGAATTAAAATATATGCATATCAGTGCATTGTATTCTTTTGAACTCACTAGACAATGTGTGCCATAATATAGACATCGGTGCATTTTGAGGAGTCATAGGAACTAGTACATATTAATTATAATAACGCATTGGTATGTGTTAGGAAATGAGAAACACTTCCACACTAAACCTAGTAGAAGAGAGAAATAAATATTTAAACAATAAAGTAAATGAAAAAGCAAACACACAATGCACAAAGATTTTACCCTGGAAACCAAAACTGGGAAAACCAACATTCCTTGAGTGTTTTTCTCTCTTGTTGTCTTATTCATTCAGAATAAAATGTTACATGCCTAACCTTGGTCCACACCTAAGACACAATTGACATCATACCTTATTTCTTTACACAAGAACAACCGTGTAGCCAATTCGACTTACATTGTCATGACCAACAACCTCTATGATTATTGATTAGCGATTATCTTTTACATCATTACAACACGCCTTATTTACAGGCTTTACAGTAGGCAAAACCCTAAAGAAAAGGTGCCCAAACACGATTACAGATCCACGTAGACCATTGGCTACAAATGCCACAAATCTCAGGATTTTGTTAGAGTTGACTACTAAGTTGGATTATTGTTGGGTATGTGTTATATTCTTTGTATGTGTTATATGTGGTATGTGTTATATTTTTTTTACTAGTTTTCATGTCCGTTTTTGGGCAGTTTTTCAACACATGTTTTTTTGTCGATGGGTTTCTATTTCTGGTTAAGGAATTATGATTGATCGACTTCCCAGACTGAATCACCTAGTTTCTTCTTAATCTCTAACATTTCATTCATGAATTGATCCTTTGAACTCAGTTTCTAAAATTCAATGATCAATTGCTTCTTCACATCCGCAACAATTGTAGGC
>ML790378.1:675096-696313 GCA_009831015.1 Picea engelmannii | reverse complement strand
TATGACAGTCCCAAACGCTCGACAACCGAACGTAGCCATAGGTTTACAAGACCAAACTAGTATTGCACTGAACCTCTTTAATACTATCCTGCAAACCGCCAGAAACAGAACCGAATTAGAACAATCGTGGGCAGCAATAGAACAGGACATAACCATCCAAGAACAAAGAGAAGAAAGACAGAGACAGTTGAGAAACTGAATCTGACCGACCCTTCCTTGTCCTTTATTTTAAAAGAAAACAATATTATTTTGGATGCCTAGACGGTGTGTTTTATAGCCTTAAAACACAAACTCTGGAACAACAGGCGCTCCCGTTGGATTATTTATTGTGAGACCCATATACCAGTCTAATGTGCAATTTCTGAATGTGATTGGCAACTATGAAACCTTTGTATCTTCATCTGTAGTCTTATTAGCTTCACATATCTTCTCACAAATATACAAAAACAAAATTGTGTCATCTAACCCTTCTCCTAGAAACTCTGGTAACCTAATAGTTTGATCTTGTCCTTCCATTGTGAAGTTCATTGTACTACCACCTCCACGCGATGTAGATACTTGACTGTTACTTGTTGAACTTACACTTTTGCTTGAGTTTCCACTGGACCCACGTCCCGTAAAAATCCTTCTACTAGTAATCCTGTTGAAATATTGTAACTGTGAAGGGTATTCTATTTGTTATTGAGTTAGTATTCATTAGATCGATCCCCTTTTGTGGATTGATCATGTCGGGAATTGTACTTGACCTTTTTTGATTGGTCAAACCCTAATTGTTTTATGGAAATTAAGAAGTCGACCCCCAGGACTAATTAAAGCGGTTTTAACCACTAATAAGACAAGTCGGCCCTGCCCAGTGAAGAGACACATTTCCAACTTGTATAAATAAAGGAAGCCGACACCTCATTATCTCACTCACTCATCCGCTCAACAAGTGTGCAAGTTTGGTAGCTGCAGTTGGGAGAAGCAGGAAGAGAGAGGCACATTGATCAATGTTGGATATTCTCTAGTGTTTTGGTTTATTGTCTTGGCATTGTATTGACTATCCATATTAAGGAATTTTTTGTTGGGTTTTCTCCGCCATGGGGGTTTTTGTTTGGTTTTCTCCCCCGTGAGTCTCAATGGTTGGAAACGCGGGGTGGAGAGACGTCACCAGGAGGAAATCCAAATTTGGCAACCCGACAACAAATTTGGCAATCCAAGAAGATTTAGAAGGACCTATGATTATAATCGTCCAGTAGAATATTTGTTAAGGCCAATGAGCCAGTTTAAGTCATTTATGTATGAACTTCAAGGCTAGATGGTTAGGCCGCAACCTGTTCTTTTATTTTAATATTAACTAGTAATTGTTCTTGTAAAAAAAACAACTAATGGAAAGTTACACTATCATGACTTTTAATAGTAGTTGTATTCAATACTATTAATATCATTATTTTTAGGGCAATGTTGCCCCATTGAAGTGTGCAGCCATGGGTGTAACACCCTGTTTCCCCCAATTTGTAATTAATCATAAAATAGGAATTACCATGTTAATGCATGAGGACAATGTAAATGCATTATTATTTGAGTTGCCAATAACTGACTATGGGGGTGAAGCCTTGAAAGTACTGGCCATGATATCACTAGGGGAGATAAATCAGTTAATGAGGCAAGGACCGGTGGTTGAACTACCAACCACCCCCATGAATGGGAGCATGGTCTAGCTGCAGGAAGTCATCCTAAAGTACCGCAGGGTCTGACAGACCAACGGGACCCGAGCTTTCTTTTGACAGAAGGAAGGTGACAATTATACACACGGAGGCAGCAAGAGAGGAGAGACACCAGACACCAGAGGAGAACGGGAGCTCGCAAGGGGAGATGCATAGATCTCTCCAGCGAGTCGCGAGATGAAGGCCGCGAGCTTGATGCCGAGGGGCATCTGAGAAACCTCACCGAGGCCATCACCGAGAGAGAAAGCTCTGAGTTACAAAGAACATGATCCAAGCAAAAGAAAAAACAGAGAGAGAACCCTCGAGAACTGTGAGAATTCCCTGATGATATCATGGCTTTGCATGGGGGTGGCCAGAGTGCTAATATTGAATGCCTCTAAGCCTATGGTCGGGTGGAAGGACGAACACCCACAGTCAGTTGGTTGACAACAACCTGTAATAGATAAGTGATTTCTTACCCTGTGTAATTTATCTGTAACTATGTATGAATTGGATATATTGTGTATGTTGCAGGAATCAAGCATATTTCTTAATGGATATACTGTATCCCCCTTATTTCAGCTTGATTGTATAATTAGGCCAGTAAGAAAGCATATGGTTAGGATAGGTTTTATACCCGTAAATACTTGTGTCCTATGGTGGCATAAGCCTGAGTCACGAACTGTGCGTTCGTCGACCGTAGACACAGTTTCATGTACGCATGTAAACCTTCCTAATCCTTTTGAGTCCCTTGGAGGACGAAGCCTGTTAAGCTCAGGAGAGGTAGTGCAGATATGCACAAGCTCTCTGCAAGGAAAACCAAACCCAGAACCCCTTGATGAAGGAGCGCAATAGTTGTGCTAAAGACTCTTCTAAGATTCAAGTCTAGGAGAAAGAGCGCAAAGCTCTCAAGTCCTTCATAGCTGACGAAGCTCAGGAAGGATAGAGAGTTTCAAATACCGAAAGAGAGTACCCTTTCATTTGCTATATGCACAGACGAGATCCTTTCAAAGGATTTGAGGTCTGTCACGACCGTTAGATTGGAGGAAGGAACATAGGTGTTAATGCCTCGACCCCTTTAAGCCTTCGCAAGTAGCGAAGGAATTGGGACTGTAGATCCCAAGATCCATGGGAGTTACCTGGATCATCCATCGGAGGGACACGTGGCTGTTGGTCGGCATTTCGGCACCTGAGAAACCAAAAGGAAATACCCCTTGTCTTCGCAAGTTGCGAAATCCCGGTATACGAAACCCCGAATCGGTTTAGTGTGAATAAGTTTGAGAAAGCCAGGATTTGATGGCGACCGTTGATCATCCTGAAAAGATCACAACGGTTGATCATGGATAAAGGTTGCAGTCGTCGATTGGAGGGACACATGGCTGTGGGTCGACGTTTTGGCACCTGGGAAACCAAAGGGCAAGACCTCTCATCTTCGCAAGTCGCGAAATATCGGTACCCAGAACCTCGATGTTCTCTTTGGTAGAAAGGAGGAGTCCCAAAAGGATCTGGACCGTCCATCGGAGGAGACGCGTGGTGAGCGGTCAGAGTTCGAGGAAAGCTCTGAAATCCCGTGAGCCATTGGATCTCGTACAAGGACTCGCGTATCGGGTTTCGGGGTTTGAAGAGTCGAAAGACTTGACTCTCTTACATTTCAAACTCTCGGTTGCCAAAATCCTGATACGGCCAGGATCATCGGATCAGGGGAAGATTTGCAGCCATCGATCTCAGCAAAGGTAAGATTTTGGGTTTCGGGGTTTGAAGAGTCGAAAGACTTGACTCTCCTACATTGTTGAGTCGTGAAATGCGAAAGGTGTCTCTTGGCTTGGCCCATGGTCGTAACCAACGATCACATGGAGGTGGATAAGGGGAAAGCTAGCCTGCGCTAGGCCCCCGTAGGAATTCGAGGATTCTGTCCCTCGAAGAAAAGAGGGGAAAATTTTAGTTTTCCGTAGTGGGTATGTGACAATGGGAGAATACCAAATTAAAATAAAGGTGACGAGGTTTTCAACCATTGCATCGGTCATCCCAGGTTTGGAGGTTTCTCTTCAAACTCGATGTTGTTGGGATTTATTTTCACATGATGTGGTAGCTCTATCGTTTAACATAAATCTATTTTAATTTCACATTTTTCAAGTATCTTTTAAATACCAGCATGGATCAAATTTATTAAGGTGTGATTTTTTCACACACGAGGAATTAATATATGATATGAAATTAAATGATTAAAATGTTTATATCTCCAAAAATTTAATCCCTCTAAATGATATAAACACTTATACACAAAGTTTAGCCAAAAAAAAAGTAATATTGTTAAAAAGATAAAAAAAACTTGCAATTAGTTATAGTAGACTTCTATCATGTATCATGTGGAGTTGTATTTAGTTTTCTCCTTTCTCTTTGTGGTTGTAGTTGTTGGAAGCCATTGAAAACCAATGACTTTTGTTTTTATTCCTTTTATATGTATTACTTTAATTGAAGATGATTGTTCAATTTATCATTCCTTCTATTTGTGTTACTTTAATTTAATATTATCTATCATTTTTTTTTGTTGGAGCAAGTTTATTGGAGTCACTCGCTAATGAGGAAGAGGCATCAAATAATTGGACTCTTCCAATAGTGTGGATGATCGAACTATCTCATAATTTTTATTAAATTATTTTCTTTAATATATCATTGACTAAAAGGGAAGAGGTCAACCGAACTGAGTGAGGGAAAGGAACAATCTCGAACCCACCCTTACCCCAGCCTCCAATCGCGTTTAGACATCGCTTTATTGATAACACCACCCGTTTGTGTGTTTGCCTACCTTAGAGTACTATATTTTGAGATTCATGAAAATGAATGCCAATTCAACGGTCCTGAAACAACTCTAGTTGGAGGTACACACCAACATGAGAAGAATGTAGTCAACACTCCAATATCTCGCCTTCCGAGGCATCTGAAGAATTGCCACCAGATTTAGCCCTTGTATAATCTGATTTTGATTTTTAGGGAAGAGGCAATAAAGACATATATAAGAATAAATAATTATAGAGTATTTTACTGTAATAGATATATTAAAAATCATATTGTTGTTGATCTTTCTGGATTAAACTGTGTCTAATGTTTTGAAATGTTCAACGTTTCGAGTGGCCACTCCACCCATCATCAGGGACAAATGAAGTTGAAGAATGGTAAAGAGTGTCGAGAGATGAAAATAAATAAGGGAGGAGAATGAAGTAGTCGTTGAAAAGATGAACTGAAGCAAGGAAAAAGTCAAAAGGGAAGGAGTTTTATTAATGATGTACCTGTTGTGGTAAGGAGAAAGAAAATAAAAAATAGATTAAACAATTAAGAAAGGTAAAGGGAAAAAATAATATGTTATAAAAGTATCAAATTTAAGTTTAATGAAAATTAAGCCAAAATGATTAATCAATTAATAAGAAAAAATAATATCTATGTTTGTTTAAATTGAAAGAATAAAAAAAATAACAAGAAGGAGAAATTAAAATTTTGTAAATAGTTAAATAAAGTTAAATTGAATAATTAATAATAAGAGAGGATAAAATAAATTGAAAGATAGGAAGGGGAAAAACAAAGGAAGGGACAAGGAGAAGATTAAAGTGAAAAATTAAAATAAGGTAGAATGACTTAGACGATGAGTAATAGGCTTCCAATAATGATTAAGTTTATAGTCGTCCTCTCGATTAAAATTATCTGGGTGTTTTTCAATTTTGAGAGCCTCTCTAATGATGCGCGAGGTGTAGTGGGGTGTTGAGGCTAGAATTTTAGTTTCATCGAAACAAATAAGGTGTTTGAAATTAAAGGAGTGCTCAACAATAGCCGATTTAGAGGTGCGGTTGTGGGTTGTGTTGAAAATATGTTCCTTGAGTCGGGCTTTAAATGACCTTCCTGTTTGACCAATGTGTGATTTTCCATAGGAGCAGGAAATTTGGTAAACTCTTGGGCCCAATATTGGGTCTGACTTGTCCTTGGCAGTCCGATAAAGTTGTTTAAGAGTTTTATAAGGTTTGAATAGGGTTTTATATTCTTTTTTGCTAAACTTTTTGAGATTTGATCAGTGGTGGACTAGATATAGGGTAAAGAAATGAGGGCTTGAGGCGATGAGGAAGAGGAAATTTTAGCATTAGGTTTTTGGGTTGAGTGGAAGGCTTTGTTGATTTGGGAGATCGAATACCCATTGGAAACAAAGGCTTTTGTTAGGTGGGACTTTTCTTGATCAAGAAATTGGGGAGCAAAGAATCTATGATTGGCTCTGGAAATGAGAGTTCTAAGCACCGTAGAGTTTTGGGCAAGATGATGATGGGATTGAGCATGATATATCGATCAGTATGGGTATTTTTCCTATAAAATTGGTGGGTGAGAGAGTCATTAGGCAGACGAGAAACAAGGGCATCCAAGAAGGGAAGAGAATCGTCCTTTTCCATTTCCATCATAAACTTTATTGGGGGGGAATGCTATTGAGATGTTGGAGAAAGGAGTCAAGGGAGGATTGACCATGATGCGAAATGATGAAGGTATCATCAACAAAGTCAAACCAACATTTTGGTTTGACATGCCAAGAGTTTATGGCTAGAGTTTCGAAATGTTCCATGAAGATATTGGAAACCACGGGAGATAAGGAAGACCCCATGGAAGTGACTTCAATTTGTTCATAACAATTACCTTTGAAGGTGAAGAAGGTGGAGGTTAGACAAATTTGAATGAGGTTAAGGGTTTTAGAGTCAACCAGTTTAGAGATAATGTCAATAATTTCAGGAACCATAATCTTGGTAAATAAGGACACAACATCGAAACCAACCATGATGTCATGTTCGTCAAGATGAAGATTTTTGGTTTTAAGAATGGAATTGGTGGAATCCTTAATTAAGGAGGGGGTGTTTCCAGTGAAGGATTGAAGTTTGTCAACAAGAAAGCGAGACAAGGCATGAGTGTGGGCGCCTATAGCACTGACTATAGGTATGAGGGGGATGTTTTTTTTTATGAATTTAAGGTTGTCCATAGATCCTAGGATTTTGTGGGTTGTGAGGAATCAGGCATTTTTGAATGGTGGGGTCGAGAGAGGAGGATTGTATGGCTTTAGTAACAAGGGTGGTTATGTAATTAATTGGGTTTTGGGGCAAAATTTTATAGGAGGAAGAAGAAAGAAGTTCATTAATTTTAGATTCATAGTCAGAGGTGTTCATTATAACTAAATCATTTCCCTTACCAGCTTTAAAGATGATGATATTGGGGTTGTCATTGAGGCGTCGGATCAATTGATACTATTCTTTGGTAAGGTTTGGTTTAGGGGGTTGGGAGAGACGAAAAATTCTTCCACATTCTTGCCGAATTTCTTCAGCCTCATGTGTGGGAAGATTTTTCGTTATGGATTCAATAGAACATATAATGTCTTTAAAAGGGATCTAATGAGGGGCCATAGAAAATTTAAACCATTTTTCAAGTAGATGATGAGTGGGAGGGTCTAGATCATAGGAAGAAAGATTGATGACGTTGGAGGGATGATCGGTGGGAGTTGGCAAAGAGGAGGCGAAAGTGCTAGTGTTAGGAATGGGGTGAAGTTTTTCAAAACGGGGTGCGACATTAGATGAGTTAAAATTATTAAATGGAATTAGGGAAGAGAGGTGAATATTATTATTAATATTCAAAGAGGTTTTAATAGACGGAGAAAGAGATTTATTTATTATAGAATTATTATTCGGGGAAGAGATTACAGGAGATGAAGATCGAACTAGGGTAAAGGGTGAATTAGGGTTATTAATGAGATTCGACAAGGGTGGATTAGGGTTATTGGACGAGTTGCGGTCAAAGTTCAAATCAGTTATGGTCTAGGTGAAAAGAGAAAAATCATAATTGTTGATGTCAAGGTTAGGGTTTGTTGGCAAGTTCACTACTGGAGGTTGTGGTTGGCTTGAGCAGGGTTCACTCAAGTTTTTGTGAGGGATGGAAAAAAAATATGTTGCAGATTGACTCGTCAACAGTGAACTCGCTAGCAAACCCTCCTATAAACATTTGGCCAAAAAACCAATTAATTACATAACCACCCTTGTTATTAAAGCCATAAAATCCTACTCTCTCGACCCCACCATTCAAAAATGCCTCATTCCTCACAACCCACAAACCCCTAGGATCTATGGAAAATCTAAAATTCATAAAAAAGACACCCCCCTAAGACCTATAGTCAATGCTATAGGCGCCCCCACACATGCCTTGTCTCGCTTTCTTGCTGAAAAACTTCAATCCTTAATTGGACACACCCCCTCCTTCATTAAGGATTCCATCGATTTCATTCTTAAAACCAACAATCTTCATCTTGATGAACGTGACATCATGGCCAGTTTCGATGGTGTGTCCTTATTTACCAAAATTTTGGTTCCTGAAACTATTGACATTATCTCTAAACTGATTGACTATGAAACCCTTAACCTCATTCAAATTTGTTTGATCTCCACCTTCTTCACCTTCAAAGGGAATTGTTATGAACAAACTGAAGGCACTGCCATGGGGTCTTCCTTATCTCATGTGGTCGCCAATATTTTCATGGAATATTTCAAAATTCTATCCATAAACGCTTGGCATCTCAAACCAAAATGTTGGTTCCGCTTTGTTGACAATACCTTCATCATTTGGCCTCATGGTCAGTCCTCCCTTTACGACTTCTCTAACATCTCAATAGCATTTCCCTCCCAATAAAGTTTACGATGGAAATGGAAAAGTATAATTGTCTTCCCTTCTTGGATCTTCTTGTTTCTCAGCTACCTAATGGCTCTCTCACCCACCAAGTTTATAGGGAAAATACCCATATTGATCGATATCTTCATGCTCAATCCCATCATCATCCTTCCCAAAAATATGTGATGCTCAGAACTCTCATTTCTAGAGCCAATCATATCTTCGCTCCCCAATTTCTTGATCAAGAAAAGGCCCACCTAACAAAAGCCTTTGTTTCTAATGGGTATTCGATCTCCCAAATCAACAAAGCCTTTCGCTCAGCCCGAAACCTAACGCTAAAATTTCCCCTTCCTCGTCACCTCGAGCCCTTATTTCTTTACCCTATATCGAGGGCACCACTAATCAAATCTCAATTTTTTTAGCAAAAAAGATTATAAAAACCCTATTCAAACCTTATAAAATTCTTAAACAACTTTACTCGACTACCAAGGACAAGTCAGACCCAATGTTGAGCCCATGATTTTACCAAATTCCCTACTCTTGTGGAAAATCATACATTGGCCAAACAAGCAGGTCATTTAAAGTCCGACTCAAGGAACATATTGCCGACACAACCCATACATGCACCTCTAAATCGACTATCGTCGAGCACTCCTTTAATTCCAAACACCTTATTTTTTTCGATCAAACTAAAATTCAGGCCTCCGCACCCCACAACACCTCGCACATCATTAGAGAGGCTCTCGAAATTGAAAAACACCCAAATAATTTTAACCAAGATGACGACTATAAACTTAGTCATTCTCGTAAGCCTATTACTCACCATCTGAGACATTCCACCTAATTTGAATTTTTCGCTTTAATCTTCTCCTCCTCCCTTCCTTTGTTTTTCCCCTCCCTATCTTTCAATTTATTTTATCCTCTCTTACTATTAATTATTCAATTTAACTTCATTTAACTAAACACAATTTTAATTTAGCTTTTAATTTATTCTTCTTGTTATTTTTATTCTTCTTTCAATTTAATCAAACACAAAAATTAATTAATTATTCATTTTGGCTTAATTTTCATTAAACTTAAATTTGATACTTTATAACGTATTAATTCTTTCCTTTACCTTTCTTAAGTGTTTAGTCTCTTTTTCTTTTCTTTCTCCTTACCTCAATGGGTACATCATTATAAAACCCCCTCCTTTTTTATTTTTTCCTTGCTTCTGTTAATTTTTCCAAGGGCTACTTTGTTCTCCTCTTTTATTTATTTTACACTTTTTACCATTCTTCAACGTTATTTATTTGTCTCTAATGATGGATAGAATGTCCACCTGAAATATTAGACGTTTCAAAACATTAAACACAGTTTAATCTAGAAAGCTTAACAACAATATAACTAACTGTCACTCTAAAAAATAACTTTTAAAAATGAACTTATTAAAGTATTCATTTTTCATCCAAAAATAAAATCCCACATTATTTAAACAATGTACTACCCGAATTCACTAC
This sequence comes from Picea engelmannii, assembly GCA_009831015.1. Taxonomy (NCBI): domain Eukaryota; kingdom Viridiplantae; phylum Streptophyta; class Pinopsida; order Pinales; family Pinaceae; genus Picea; species Picea engelmannii. The sequence goes on along the minus strand of ML790378.1, from coordinate 686,457 downwards.
TTCAATATTTATTTTCCCCTCCTTCACGGTATGCTAGTTAGTTAAAATCTTTTCTAGTTAAAATCGGGTATGCTAGTTAAAATCTTCAATATTTATTTTCCCCTCCCGGTATGCTCGTTAAAATCTTTGATAGTTAAAAAGGTTGTATGCTAGTTAAAATCTTCAATATTTATTTTCCCCTCCTTCCGGGTATGCTAGTTAAAATCTTTGATAGTTAAAATGGTAGTATGCTAGTTAAAAAGGTATCCATGAAGAAATTTGATAAAAATGGGGAATAAATGTAATGAGTGGAAAAACCGCGCAATATCATATAATAAGTGATGATGCATGTCAAGCACATGCGTTGATTTGGAAAAGTATTTAATATACTCCAACCTATGAATGTTCGAAAATCTTTCATCACGACTGTTTGAAAACTTCTAAGTTCATCACTTGGAACGCAAAGTAATATCCTCCTCTGCTTTAAAACAAAACTAAAAGCCATCCCCTACCTCCACAACTATGTCCCTCTAAATTTATTCATTCGTTTTTAAATAATGTCCAGCGAGAAAGGTTTCGTTCTTACGTCTTGAAAGAAAATTGCAAAAATACTACAAATCCCAGTACTACTTTTCGAAAAATGGAGATGCGGGGTATCGATCCCCGTACCTCTCGCATGCTAAGCGAGCGCTCTACCATCTGAGCTACATCCCCATTGATATTGGAGTCACTTAATTATTTTTCCGTCCAGTCGGAAAGTGCAAGCAATATTAACGAAATACATCCCCAAGTTTGATAAGGTTCTATATAATTCTTTCACTACTTACGATATTATACAGTTTTGTGTAAGGATTAACACCAATGCGCGAGTAAACCTGATCCAGGTAATGAGTGCCCTGTAACAATAGGACGTTGTTTGGGAAAAATAAATTCGCCGTTGCCGGGGATCGAACCCGGGTCACCCGCGTGACAGGCGGGAATACTTACCACTATACTACAACGACTCATAGGCCAGCAAAATATAAATAAGCTCAAGGGTGAGCATATAAAGGGAACTACGATTACGCAAGCAAATTTCTGTAGGAGTAAGTCTGTGAGATGTGTCTCGCTTGAATTGAATAGAAATGAGCGAACAGAATAGAATAACTACCCTCGCTTCTTCTAAAGATGACTACTAGTACCTTCTGTTTCAATTGAAATGAGCGAACAGTTTTTTCTTTGCGATTTTCTACTTGCCGTACTAGCTGACCAACTGTTTTCTTTTTGTTTCCTCACAAATAATAATAATCCTCGTTATTCAATTCAATATACTATTCTTATACCTGCCTCCTGCAGCATATATAGGGATCAGGGATGAGGCCAATATTGATGGAAGGAAAGGATTCTAAGACATCATTTGTTGTTGCTCAAACCCTCAAGAAATGACTCCACTCCATGTATGTGTATGCATCTTTGTCTCTATCTCATGTCTCTGCATTTTTTTTTTTTTTTTTATCTTGTATGTATTGCAATGATCAACATTATTTATTTGAAAACCTACGTTTGTTTATGTATTGCAATGATCAACATTATTTATTTGAAAACCATGAATCAATCATGGATATGCATACAAATGTACAATTCCTTAGAACCTTTTACATGATACTCTTGAATCGCTTATGCTTAAAAGATTTAATTGTGAGTGATGAAACACTCATAGTGTTGAGGCCATGTGGATGGAATAAATGACTTGTCTTATTAAAAAAAAGCTCAAGTGTGCCAATTCTTTAAAATACTTATAAATACTTATGTGAAATAGACTTAATACTAGCTTTAATGGTTTCAATCAAGAGGACATGTATATGGAATAAAAGATGGTCTCAATCAAGAGGACATGTATATGGTCTCAATCAAGAGGACATGTATATGGTAATAAGCATGAGAAAACATTTTGTCTAGAAAGCAAAGTGACATGTATATTTTTTTTTTTATCCTGCCTACGCTTGTTTATGTCTTACTCAAATCTAAGAATGTGTTTTTATCCTGCTTACGCTTGTTTATGTCTTACTCAAATCTAGGAATGTGTTTTAGCTAACCTCTCCATATCAATTTAGAAACTTTTATTAATAATAATGCTAGCATAATCTTACACATAAATAATTATGTACAAAGATAAATTAAGATATTTCATAAACAAATTGTGTGGTTCAAGACCCTAGATGTCTTATGCAACGCTTATATGTATATGCTTACAAAATAAAAGTGTTTACATAGGGAAGAGTTTTATTCGTTTGAAACATGTAAAGGTTCCTTTTATAGTGAGAGATATAGGTGTGATACAACATACATGATTTAATGGTTTCATAATTAAATAAATTATGAAATATATAATATAGGATCATTAGTCCATATCATCATTATAATTTTGGATTAATTATTGCTATAATATATTCGGATTATAATAACTTTATTATATAAAGTAAAGTGGGAGTTAATGGATATTTTAAATATCTGTCCTCGAGGTGTAGGACAGTCGGTGATGGAGTGTGTTGTTAAGTCACTCCGTGATGTTAAAGTCATCGGTTCGAAACTGCGGGGACAAAAAATCCAACCATGTTAAGGGTTGGTGTGGCTCAGGCCGGGTGCGATCCCCGAGTGATTTTGACGGCTTAGATGCTCCTGAGTCGCGGTTTCTCAAGCCACAGGTTAATCGTGTAGCCAACATTAACAAACAAAAAAAAATGGATATTTTAAATATCTATTAGTATTATATAAAGGCTAATATTTAGGTTATTAGTATATAACAATACCAAATAATTTTTTTTTAAATTATTATTAATTAACTGAAAGTACCCTTATAATATATAAATAATTGTCAATATTATAATTATATAAATTATAATAATGGCATTAAAATATTTAAATGATATATTAGTTAATGTAAATTATATCTTAATTTACATAAGGGAAATATATTACTCAAATGCTTAATGGTTGGGAATATGTAATTTATGAATACATTAAAATCTCTAACACAGGGTCAATAAATTCACATTTATTTTGAAACATACTTTATCTCCATCCTTGTTTTAACAAAGGTTGACGAACTGCATTGTTGGGTTTTTGTCTTTGTCTTTGTAGGTTTACTACCAACCCTTGTTTGCATTTCATCAACAAGCTACTGACAATAATTTTGTAAGGGGATATGGCAATAATTTTGTATGCCAATAAATTCACTAACTTTAGATATAATATTTCAAATAAATGTTTCATTTTTTCTGTGTAACTTTGGATACATTGTCTCATTTATGTGTAACTTTGGATACGGTGTTTCATTAAATGAATGGTTATTTATGTGTCTATGTAACTTTGGATACATTGTCTCATTTCTGTGTAACTTTGGATACAATGTTTCATTAAATGAATGGTTATTTATGTGTCAGCAATTCAGTAAACTTTCAAGATTGTAATTCATTAAATGAATAATATGAATTAATGTTTCTTCATGCATGTTTCCTTATGAAACTATGATGAGATCTTGGGTATGAACCGTATAGGCACTGGGTTCAAAGCAGAGTGGTGGCAGTAAGCATTGGGTTCAAAGCAGGTGGCAGTAAGCACTGGGTTCAAAGCAGAGTTTTGGCACTTGGATGTAACTCAATTCCTACAATACACACTCAAGTACTCAAGTCTTGAGGTAGGAAAATGACGGAATGACAATAATAAATAGTTAACAAAATAAAGTTTACTCGACTCTAAATAGTAATTAGAAGAAGCTCTAAACATTAATTAAAGACAACTTTAAACATTAATTAAAGCATTGGAAGAAGTGAAGCCGGCAATAATACATCAAACCTACAAACCAATAAATTTTAAACAAATATATATATATATATATATATATATATATATATATATATATATATATAAACATCTTAAGTTAAACTTTACACTTTTTGGAAAATTATAAAATCAACCTTAAACTAATATGAAATCAACAATGAACTCATAGCTATAGCCTCTGGGTCTTTCCGTAGAAACTAATAAAGGGATATATGTTAATTATTAGTATGTTGGTGTTGACATTCAAAATAAGTAGGATACAATCTTAGATATAAAAACCAATCCTAAAATAGCTTACACTCTCTTAAATAAATAGGTTGAATTCATTTAAAATTGTAATAGATTAAAATTGTAATAATTTTGTTTTTAGTGGCTGCCAAAGCAGGACTATAGCAATGAGTTTGCTATTGATTTGACATTAATTTTTATTGACTTAAAAAATTTCCATAAAAAACCTAATGTTTTACATAAAAAAATATATATAATTTTTTATTTTTTAATCTATAAAATAATTTATTTTTTTAAACTATTATTGATTGAAAAGTTTAAAACCTTATTATAATCTTCACGTGATTCAAAAATTAACATTAATTACACAATCAATATAACTCATCTTTTAAATCAAATAATTTGAGAGTATATGTCCCATCCTTTTAAATCAAATAATTTGGCAGTATATGTCCCATCTAGATATTGAAGGAAAACGCTGAACCCGCGCACCCGTTAATCCTACACGCCTGCCGTGAATATATATATATTTCCATACTTCATGATACCGGCCCGCGATAAAATCAAATTTGTCATTAACACCTGGAACAAAATTTGATAAATTTTAATAAATTTGAGTTGTGCAGTTTACCAATGTTATGTTTTTCAAAATATGTGGTTTACCAATGTTATGTTTTTCAATATGTGTAGTTTTTAAAACATAATTAAAGTCTGGTTTCGCTGGTATCATATCATAGGACTGTATCATGGCTATTGTTTTTCAATTTTTTTTAAAACAAAATTACTTTTTAGTTTGCATTATATAGTTAGATGATTTTTTTTCCTGGGAAAATCTTGAAGTGAAAATATTTTAGAGGATGGTATCTTAAATCTTAAAATTTTTAAGGTACAAAGTTAGTTAACAGTAGGGTTTAAAGTCATTACAATAGTGTATTGGTTAAGAGCTGACTATATCACTTGCGAGAATTAAACCTCCACATGAAAAAATAATAATCATTTTTTTTAAATCAGCCAAAATAAAATTAATTAAAAGATTTTTTTTAATTCTTCAAACAAAAAATATTTTTTTTTTAAATTTTTTAAACAAATGAAATATTTTAAAATATAAATAAATATTTTTAATTCTTGTAATTTAATAATTAGATAATCACTTAATCATTTTTAAAATTGTAAAAATTAGTTATCATTTTCAAAATTGTTAAAATTAATTATTTAAATTTAAAGTGTCATTTAAATCCAATATATTATTTTTCACATAAATATTTATACACACTAAAAATTACAAGAATTAATAATCTACATTTAATATATCATTTAAATCTAATTTAATACACTAGTGTTTATATAAATTAATATATAATAACAATAATAATAATAAATTAATACATAAAGAAAATTGATGGATCATCTTATTAGTCTTTGTCCAAATAGGACTAGATAAAACTATAACAATCAATATAACTTATTTTTTAAATCAAATAATTTAGTCTCATCTAGATATAGAAATATTTAATAAGCTATCTTGACGATGGATCCGTTGGCAACTCCTGATGGACGAACTAATTACACTTAGTGGACTTGTCATTAGCTACCCAAGAGGCACGTCAGGTTGCAATCTGCGGAATGGATTTCCCAAATCACAGCATGAGGGAATATCAATTTTATAATTAATGTTAAACCTCGAGTTACTAGAAGGCTCTAATAAGAGTCTCAACGTATTAACCAATCAAAAGTCAGAAAAATAAGTTTTTTTTTTTTTTATATTCGATTTTTTTTTTACTTCGAGTTTCTAATAAGAGTCTCAACGTATTAACCAATCAAAAGTCAGAAAAATAAGTTTTTTTTATATTCGATTTTTTTATTTTTCTAAGATCAACTTTAGATTTGGTTAAAAATAATTAAGTCAATATAAAAATTAAAGAAAATTGAATGCTATATATGAGAAGGTAATATAATAAAAAGAAAAATAACAATATTTTATTATATTTATAGTATTTCAATATAAGTGTAAATTTATGAAAATTGAATGCTATATATATGAGAAGGTAATATAATAAAAAAAAAAATAACAATATTTTATTATATTTATAGTATTTCAATATAAGTGTAAATTTATTTGATATTTTTTTATATAATAATTTAAGTGTATATATTATTACAGAAGGAATTTTAAATTAGTATAATATTTTTTAGTATATTATTATTAGTCATTGCTAAAGTAGGGCTATAGCAATGAGTTTGTTATTGATTTCACATTAATTTTACTGACTAAGCAGTTTGATTATAAATTTAAACAATTTTCCAAATTATAACATTGTTATATTGATTTTATTTATTTATTTATTTTAAATTAAACCATTTTTTTTAATTATGATTGGTGAAGAACTTGAACCCTTTATTGCAAACAAAGGATACTTAATCTTACCTGGCAGGGACTACGTTGTCATGCAATTCTTGTTAAATCAAAGAGTACACAATGTGAGATAAATTAAGTCTATAAAATTATTTAAATGAACCATAATATCAAAATATATCTGTCATTTACTTTTTTCCATGAAAAAAACTGCAGAGAGTATTAGACTGGGCTCGATGCACCAGCAGTGGGACGATCGATACAATCGGAGTAGGTAAAAGAAACAGCCCAACATCCTCTAAAAAAACGCGGCCCTCGAGAATACAGAGAGAAAAACTGTGAGGAAAGGTCGCCAAACAACATGCTGGAAGCAATAGAAAGACTGTCAATTCTGGAGAAGATGGACCGCTGGCAGTGATCAGAAGATGCTAAGGAAAGTAGTAGGACTCTCGATCCCCTTATCACAATGGAATATCTGTCATTTACTTAAAATTGTAATAATTCTACTTTTAAATCAAAGGATACACAATGTGAGATAAATTAAACCTATAAAATTATTTAAATGAACCATAATATCAAAAGATACCCATGTCAAATCATCTGACAACACCAACCTCAACATCTCTATGCACCCATGGATGGATGGAAACCCCATGTCAAATCACCTGACAACACCAACCTCAACATCTCAATGCACCCATGGATGGAAACCATGGGTGAAGCTTTAGGACGGATGGATGGAAACCATGGGTGAAGCTTTAGGACATGTGTCAGATTAATTGTACTTAAAAATGTCATATGGCACAAAGTTGCACATGTTGCCTTTCAATTTAGAGCTTCCAGATGCACTTCAACTCTAAATTTCTCCTTTGTTTCCTGAAATTTTATTTGTCCTTGCTATTGTTTATTCCCTAAAGGACACACCATTAATATCTCTATCTCCTTGATAGTGCTTGCAATGGGGTGATTTCCTTGAAAAATGCAAGGAATTACAACCTGAACCATGTACTCAATCATTGAACGATCCACAACTTCAACCTGCTTGTAAGAAATAAAACAATTATTGTACTAATCTAAATTGGCATTTCAACAAACTCCCTTGTTCAACGCCAGTCCCTTGTTGAGACCATTATCATAGGAAACTAATAAAATGATTACCACAACACTAAGGCTTAACAACATCAACTCCATTCTAAAGAAAATATATCATGAAAAATGTTTTTGACCTTTTTCTGCAATTTTATTACCACAACACTAAGGCTTAATAACATCAACTACATTCTAAATGAAAAATATATCATGAAAAATGTTTTCGATCTTTTTCTGTAATTTTTTTTTTTTGGAGAAGAATTATTCACATAGATTTCTTGAAATACACTTTAAATTCAGATATTCTTATCTCTAATCTGATTTGCTTTTGGAGAAAACAGGCGACAACTTCTCATAATATGACCCAAACCAAAAGAGAATATTGGTTGGAGAAAACAGGCGACAACTTCTCATAATATGACCCAAACCAAAAGAGAATATTGGTTGCATTTGATGTGTGTCCTTCTTCTCGGCTTCTCCTTTTCAACTATCAACCCTCTAGCGTCAACAATGCTTTGATGCTTGTTAATAAATTTTCAATCACACAACTTGCTTCCTGGTGTTTAAAATTTCTAGTCTCTTTTCAACTTGCAAGATATGCTCTTTGTAATTAAATACAAAATAAATAAAAAAAAAATCAATAAATTGTGTAGATTTCATAAGTTCATTCGTATTGAGAAATCTTTGATTTACATATAGAAATCTAATGTTTAACATATTAGTGGAGAAAAAGTTTGTATTCCTCTGTTTTTCTTTCGTTTTGAAAATCTTCTTTTAAAGATGATATTTTACATTTTGTTCGTTTTGTATTTAGTATGTGTTTTAAATAAAATTAGAATAATTAAATGATAACAAAATCATTAAATGTTTATATGTTTTATGTCCCTTGTCCCACAAACAAGGGGGTCTTATACACGTGATTGTCTTGTAATTAAAGCAATGATCAACTTGATTTATTTGAAAACCATGGATAAAAGATTTTAGCTATGAATGATAAATCACTCATAGTGTTGAGTGCATGTATATGGAATAAATGATTTGTCTTATTAAAAAGTTCAATTGTATAAATTCTATAAAATACTTATGTGAAATACACTTAATATTAGTTTCATTGGTCTTAATCAAGAGGACCTGCAAGAGGACATGTGTATGGAATAAATGATTTGTCCTATTAAAAAAATCTAATTACACAAATTAAATTTATTCTATTAAAAAGCTTAATTATACAAATTATTTAAAATACCTTTTGATGATATATGAAATAGACTTAATATTAGTTTCAATGGTCTCAATCGAGAGGAAAAAATAGTTCCAATGATTTCAATCTAGAGCTTAATTACACAAATTATTTAAAATACTTTTTGATGATCTGTGAAATAGACTTAATATTAGCTTCAATGGTCTCAATTGAGAGGAAAATATAGTTCCAATGATCTCAATCTATAGGAGAAGAACACAACCATAAAAATATGGGACAATTTTTTCTATGAAATCATGTTTTATTTTCCCATCATTCAATACTTGATCTCCCCCACTACAACCGCATGTAGTAGATACATGTATTTCCTTTCACACTTGCCACCTTAAAAAGAACCCTACGTCATGTATTTACATTCCAAACTCTCTTATACTTACATTTCAATGCGTGATTACCTCTGCATGTAGCAATGTTTGATTACAAGCCACCTTCAAAATCAAAACCCTTGCCACCTTCAAAAAAATGCACTTACATAGTGTTTACTTATTGCATCGAATTCCTTCAATCAAGGAAGTTTTAAGTCATAACCATGCTAAGCATCAATAATATAATAATATTGTTAATTAAATAAAAAGGAATTTTTGTCAAGTTGTCACTATGCTAAGAATTATTAATTTAATAATAAACAATTAATTAAATATCATTATATATTAATTATAATATTGATATCAAAGAAAAAATATTTTAGAACTATTATATATTAATTATAAATTAATTTTTTAAAGCTAAAAATATGTTATCTATTATATACAAAAAAAATAGATGTTACAACTAGGGGTTGGGGGACCTGTCAAAAAAGGAAACTAGATCCCTTGACAACCCAATAGTTTCAAAAATCAACATGTCCATGATATCTATATGTTAAGGCCTAGAATAGTTCAACAAAAGACATTAATTGACAAACTATCCTATAACTTTTCATAGTATTGAAGACTTAAATAGAAAAAAGACTACAGGTTGACCTACATCATTCCTTGGGAGAGGAGGTATCCTCATCTTTCTCCACTTCCAACATCAACTCGACCTCATCATCATCAGTCTAGAAATCCTTGGGAGTTGCTTGCCTTTTTCCATCTCTATAGGATGATCTCGGGTGTCGGTTGAACCTCCTTGGGAAGCCTCTGCTTTCAATCCTTGCCCTAGATTATCTTCGCGACTTTAATATTTACTCCAAAAACCGACTGAAAAACTGCTTCAAATTTACCTTCGAATATTATGACCATGTGGAGAATTTTCGCTTTATCTTCTTTTCATTTTTCTAATGCCTAAGCAACTATGGTATTTATTGTCGAGTAAGTTTCCATGGTTCTGAAAAATTTAGTATCCATGGTCTTGGAGTAGCAAGGATCGTCCAAATAGCTTTGGACATCTTCCACAATTTCCTCATCTAACGGTTGTTATTGCTTCGCCATCACCCAAGCCTTCACTTTCTCAACTTCCTTGTTGGCCTCGTTTGAGAAGTTTTCCACAAATCGTTGTTTTACTTCATGTTGTTCCTGAGATTGATTCTAAGGCTCAGAATAATGTCAGGCATCAAAGATTTTAAATGAAATGTTTTTATAAGTTCTTTTTTATACCTTCAGTTTTCTGAGAAATAATATTTAAATGAAATTTATGATAAGATAGTAAAGAGGATGTATCACGTTATCTGAGTTGCAATTATAATGTCAAATGATGTAGAAATGATTTACAAAATTGTTAAAACAAATCCATGTATCAATTACAGATAAGTCTCACCTTGTTTGCAGTAGAAGAGAAGTAGAAGATGCACCCTTGAAAGGAGATAAAGAATGCAGTAATTCAGACATGTCACAGCTCTTGTTTTTACCCACAGTAATAAGAGAGGAAAAGTTGTTACTGAATGAACTTCTGATATATTATGATCACAATAGACGTGTTACTAAATTGTAATCATTCACTCTTCAAAAACTACAGAAAGAAATTCAGAGAGATGGAAACACAGAGGAAGCACATAACTCAAATGGAACGAAACTTAGAATCTCTATCTACACTTATAGAGATATTAAAAAAAAAATCTCTTTTACATTTGGCTAGAAGCAGCTCTGAATAGATCTAAAATATATCTACTTATACAAAATTGTCTCAACTAAAATTAGTTGGACTTTCCACAATATCTTATCTAAAAATAGAATAAAACCTTAATGGAAAACAAAATGCAGATAGTGTTGAGTCATGATTTGATGAGCAAGTGCTTCATGTGTTCTGTAACACACCCACTAAAGGAAATCAAATTTTTGCGGTCCTCTGTCGGACTCGAACCCCTAAATAACCATGGAGGCCCAGTGTAAGCTGGCTCCTTCTCCGTTCCCACGTGATCGAGGGTTATATTCACTGTTCAATTTGAACGTAGCGTCCTTTGTATTTCGCACTACGGGTTACTGTAATATCTACATGTTCTATTCTGCAACCGTCGAAGCCCGTCAGGGTTAACGTGCATCCCATAAGGATGGATTCCCACGAGGTCAGCAGATGGCCAATAGGAATAAACCTCATAAGGGATAGAGAATTTTCCAATGGGAACAAGCCTCGTCGCGCGTTTGGGTGTAGTACAGGTGGCGAGAGGGGGACGCGACACAGTAGTCGCCCTGACAGGAGGGGCCCCACTTCACAC
>ML790378.1:649071-667009 GCA_009831015.1 Picea engelmannii | reverse complement strand
TTTCAGGGAACTCCTTCTGGGCTTAATTCTGAGATATACATGGTCTCCCATTTTGAACTCTCTTGGAGTTCTCTTTTGATCAACATAACTTTTCTGTCGGTTCTGAGCGACCTTCAGATTTTGTTTTATCTGAGTCACTTGCTCTTCCATTTATTTCAACATGTTGGGTCCAAAAGAAATCCTCTTTACAGGATTACTCCAACTGACTGGAGTATTACACGGCCTGCCATAGAGGACCTCGAAGGGACTCATCTTTAAGGATGCTTGGTAGCCGTTGTTGTAGGTGAATTCTACCAATGGTAGGTAGTCTTCCCATTTCCTGGGTTGATGCATTACATGCATCCTTAACATATCCTCTAATATTTGATTCACTCTTTCTATCTTTCCATCGGTTTGAGGGTGATAGGCGGTGCTAAACAACAATTTGGTCTCTAAACCAGCCATCAGTGATTTCCAAAAATTGGAAGTAAATTTTGTGTCTCTATCAGACACTATCTCTTTCGGCATACCGTGCAGTCTGAATGCCTCTTTCATGAATACCCGGGCGATGTCTATCGCCTTGCAGGTTGATTTGACGGGGATGAAATGAGCATACTTGCTCAGTTTATCCACCACTACCATAATGGCGTCATTCTATTTGGTTGAAGTTGGCAATCCAGTGATAAAATCCATGGAGATGGTTTCCCATTTCCATTCTGGGATGGGTAAAGGGTGTAATAGTCCTGCTGGGTGTCGATGTTCTGCTTTAACATGTTGGCATTCTATGCATTGGGCCAAATATTTAGCTATGTATTTCTTCAATCCAGGCCAATAAAATTGTTTCCGGGTGGCAGTGATCATTTTCCGGTATCCTGGGTGACCAGTGTATGGTCTTTTATGTAGCTCATCCATAATGAACCTCTTCAAGTCATCACAATTTGGAACATACAGTTTATCTCTGTAAGTGAGCAGACCTCCTTCGGTCATCTGGTAGCCTTCATATTTTACTCCAGAGGGTTCTTGTTGTAGGTACAGGGTCATGGTCTGAACGAAGGGATATGTTTCTTATGCATTTCTAACTCTGTTCTTGACATCTGTCTCGTAGTTACTCATCGCTTCCAAGTGAATTGTTTTCATGCTTCTGCTAAGGGCATCGACCACCCATTTTTCCTTCCCTTTAATGTGTTTGATTTCAAAATCAAATTTGCTAAGGAGGGCCATCCATCTAGCTTGTCTGGCATTGAGCTTTGGTTGGTCAAACAAATACCGCAATCCACAATGATTGGTCATAAGTACAAATTTTCTTCCCAAGAGGTAATGCCTCCACATTTTCAAGGCATGCACTATGGCAGCCAATTCTAGATCATGAGTCACATAGTTGACTTCATGCTCGTTCAATTTTCGGGATTCATAGCAGATCACACTTCCTTTTTGCATAAGGACTCCTCCGATCCCTTCCTTACAAGCATCTGTGCACACATGGAAGTCAGCTTCTGGGTCGACGATTTTCAATACGGGTGCATGGGTCAGTAGATGTTTCAAGGTTTGGAATCTTTCTTCACATTGCTGTGTCCACAAGAATTTTGTCCCCTTCTTCTGGAGGGCAGTGATTGGACAACCAATCCTGGAGAATCCTTTTATAAATCTCCTATAGTATCCCGCTAATCCCATAAAGGATCTGATGTCTGAGACATCCTTTGGGGTAGGCCATTCCATGATAGACCTGATCTTGTCAGGATCTACTGATACCCCTTCCTTGGACAGAACATGTCCCAAGTAGTGTATTTGCTTCTGAAAGAAGTCACATTTGCTGAATTTAGCATAGAGTTGATGCTCTCTTAGCACTTGCAGCACAAGTCTAAGATGATCTTCATGTTCTTCTCTATTCTTAGAGTAGATTAATATGTCATAAATAAAAACTAGTACAAATTTATCTAAAAAATTACTGAGTACATTTTTCATTAAGCACATGAAAGTGGCAGGGGCATTGGTTAACCTGAATGACACTACCACAAACTCATAGTGACCATACCGTGTCCGGAAAGCGGTTTTACGAATGTCTTCACCCTTGATTCGGACTTGATGGTATCCCGACCTCAAGTCAATCTTTGAGAAAATAGACACACCTCCCAACTAATCGAATAGATCATCGATCTTGGGCAAGGGGTACTTGTTCTTTATGGTAACTTTATTTAGTTGTCTATAATCTATGCACAGTTTAAGGGTGCCATCCTTCTTTTTCACAAACAAGACTGATGCTCCCCATGGGGACACGCTAGGTTGAATATAACCCTTATCCATCATCTCTTTCAATTGCAACTTGAGTTCCACTAACTCAGGTGTGCTCATCCGGTAGGGTGTCCTAGACACCGGCACCACTCCTGGTGCGAGCTCTATCGAGAAGTCAATGTCTCTTCTCGGAGGTAGACCAGGTACCTCTTCCGGAAACACATCTTTGTATTATCTCGGGATAGGGTGATCATCAGGGCATGGTTTATCACCCTTGATTGTTTTCAGCACCTGTATTGCATATAGGGGACACCCTTTTCAGCAATACTTTCTCATTTGCAGGGCTGATATTTGCCTCACCGAGACAAGTTTTTGGATCCCTTGAAGGGTTATCCTTTTTCCTTCTTTGCTCACACATTCTAAGTTTTTATGGTAATAGTCCAGTCTAGCTTTATGGGCGGCCAGCCAGTCCATACCAATCAACAGATCGTATGATCCCAGGGGTAATATGTTAAGGGTTGCTTGGGTAGGGAATTCACCCAACATTAATTGGCAGGCTGGTATGACCTCTGCTACCCTTCTTTTGGTACCAGTGGCTAACTGTACCAACCATGGCTTGGTTTGTTTTCGTGGTTGTAGCTTACACTTATCAACAACTCTAGGGGCTATATAACTCAAATTTGAACCAGGGTCAATCAAAACAGACACCAGATGGTTGAAAATCATACCTTCTATTTCCACCACTGAAGCTTGGTGGTCAGCTTGGTTATTATAAAAGGCTGCATAAATCTGCGGCACACTCCTTGCTACATCATTGATTGTGGTAGCTTCCTGAGTGTTATAAACTTTCTGACTGTTTTGTTGTCGGTGTGGACAGTCTCTCAGGAGATGATCTTCTCCGCAACCCCAACATTTCAGAGGTTCTCTCTTTGGGTTATTAGTCTTCACTGGTATAGGTCCAGAAGTTTTATTTCCGTCCGGTGAGGGAAAATTCTGCTGGAGTACACTCCGGGTTGGGAAGTTCATTCTGGAGTTTTTCTTGTAGTTCTTAAATCCTGAGGATTTGATCCCCTTTTTCTGAAATCTCGACCCACTCTTCTGTTTCCAGTCTCCATGAGACTATGCATGATCTCCATATTGTTCATGACAATATGTTGCCTTTCGAATAGTGTCTTCTAAGGTCTTTGGCTCGTCAAATTCAATTCGGTTCTGGTATTCCTTGGGTATCCCACTGATGAAGCGTTGCACCTTCGCCTTCTCTGCTTTGATGTAGGGTACATATCTCAATAAGTCGGGGAATTTGTTGACATATTCCTCTATAGTGAGTTGCCCCAGTTTGAGCTCATAAAACTCTTTAGCCTTCTCGTCGAAATATCTTTCCGAAAAATACTTCTTCCGGAAATACTTTTCAAATTGTTTCCAAGACAGGTCCTCCTCGCAGACCCCTTTCATATTCTTAAGATCTTCCCATCATATGGAAGCCTTTCCATTCAGATTGAAAGTGGCCACTCGGGCCTTCAAATTTTCTAAAAAATCATGGACTCTGAAATATTTCTTCAGTCCAAGTAGCCAGGCCTCGACTTCCTCTCCCTTCTTTATCTCACCGTCGAAGGAGGGAGGTTTGGCCTTTCTGAATTCCTCAAATTTATGACCCTTGGAAGTCTTTTGCTTCTTTTATTTTCTTCGAGAATAGGAACTGGTCCTGCTGCTGGAAGAGCCTTCTGAATCGCCAGCTTCCTTCTCAGAGGAATCGTCTAACACTGGTCCTTTAACTTTGGGGTGGACCTTCCTTGAGGTGCTTCTCTCAGTATGGATACTGATACAACCATGTTTCTGCATCTCGGGTTCATGCTGCATTTGTCGCTGTAGGTCAGATAAGCTCTGCAGTAAAACTGCATTAATTTCGGTTTGATTTTCTTGTTGTTTCATCATCCTTTCATTGTCGGCCTTGCAGCTTTGCAATTCAACCCTGAGACTCCTCACAGTCTCGGCTAGATCTGGAGGGTTTCCTATTGCTCTTCTTTCGTCATACTCTTTGTCTCTATTGTGGGAGCCTTCTCCCATCTCTTGGTGGGTCACCATTCTCTGCGTCTGTAAATTCCCACGACTGATCGTCCGCTTGGGTGAAAAGACAAACGCTGGTTATTAGTCAAGAGTTAAATACATTTTATAACCTGCGCATAAATTTATAACTCTTTCACATGCATACATAGTCGGGTTCTCGTTTCCAAGTTTTAATCCTGGACAAGAGAGTTAAGTTAGGGGGTTACTCCTCGTAGGAGTGCTTCGAAAGGATTTTATGCGCAACTCATTCATGAGCCCAATCAGGCCGAGTGTTGTAACCATGCTCTGATACCACTTTGTCACATACCCACTACCTCAATCAAATTTTTCTGGACTTCTGTAGAATCCAAACCCCGAATTACCTACAGAGGCCTAACGCAAGCTAGCTCTTTCTCTCTCTCATGTGATCGCGGGTCATGATCACAGGTCAAATAATCAGGGCGCCTCTTTGTATTTCACGCCTCAGCATTACAGGGGTGTCGAATCATTCGAATCTGCAGCCGTCGAACCCCAACAGGGCTAGCGACCGGCCAATAGAGACGAATCCCAACAGGGCTAGAGAACAACCAATGAGATCAGGCCCGTCGCATGGTTAAGTGGAGTACATGTGGAAGAGGGGGAAATGCGACACGGTAGTCGACAGGATAGGAGGGGGCCCCACTTCACATGCCACACTATTCCGGACCCCCCCCCACCCCCATTAAAGGAAGAATGGCAAGGGGGGTCCGAAATTCACCTGAGCACCGTTGATCAAGGTGAATTAATCTCAACCGTTCGAGAATTTCACGTCTGATTCCGGACACCCCCCCCATCGCTAAAGGCAGAATAACAAGGGGGCTCCGGAATGAAACCTCAATCGTAGATCTGGGCGGGTGGATTCTAGCCATCCATATCTGCTCGTTACTTACCCTAAGGCGCATTCGCGCCCCGGCTTGAAGTTGACGTCTCTTCTCCACTCTGACGGTCATTATAGACCCTGAGATTCCCCGAAGGAATCTCGTCCGTTCATCGGGACTTAACCACATGCTAATGTCTCGACATTATGGGTCAATATTTATCAAGACGAGACCCGATTTCTTGTCAATGGAACTCCCGAATCCCCGATCCCTAATTTCCCAAAACGGGTAATCTCTCGACACGTTGCCTCCTTGAATCAGACGACCCAGATCTATCCCGGGGCTTCCACCATGAAAAGTCCCGATCTCTCGTCACCAGGACTCCCGAGTTCGCGATTCTCGATTTTTCGAAATGCGAAATCTCGCGACACGTGGCCCCCTTAAATCGGACGATCCGGATCTGTTCCGGGGTTTCCACAATGGAAAGTTCTGATCTCTCGTCACTAGGACTCCTGATCCCGCAATTCCCAATTTCTCGAAATGGGTAATCTCATGACACGTGGCCTCCTTAAATCGAACGACCCAAATCTGTTTCAGGGTTTTCACCATGGAAAGTCCCAAACTCTCGTCACCAGGACTCCCGAGTTCGCGATTCCCGATTTCCCAAAATGGGTAATCTCATGACCGATCCAACGACTGTCGGGTTTTCCAGCCGAGATCTGACGGCTTAGATTGGTTCCTACCTGTGCATTCTTCCACGACTCCTTGGACGTAGAAAAATCGACAGTCCAGATACTCCCATCGTCCTTGGGGATCTACGGTCCTGATTTTCTTCGCTACCCACGAAGACATAGAGAAACCAAGTGGTAAGGCGTTTAACACCCTACTTCCTCCTACCAATCCAACGGTCATGTGTGACCGCAGATTTCCCGACGGGATCTCGTCCGTCGATTCGATACTTCATCCTTATGCTGCCATCTCGGGTTTTCAAGAGGATCGTTCCTCCTCGTGCAGGGTTACTAAGGCCTTGCGCCTTCACATTCTCTTTCCCGGTTCTTGATGGGCTTTTCAAGGAGGGTATCTCTATGGGGAGGTTCTTACCCAGGGTACTATCTGAGGCATATAAGGGTACCTTTCTCCCACAAATCAGACATGCAGTCTGAATTAGAACAATATGCATATTATTAGCGATATATGAAGACATAAGCCATACATAGTCTTTCCATTATAAACATGCATCTACCAGTATCGATCAAAACACCATACATACATTCCTACTCTGAAATCATTCACCATTTCATAGCTTATAAACATAAATGTCAGAATAAATATATATTTCAAGATGCCAGAGGCAAAACACTTATCAGAAATAACACCAGGGGTTATGCAACTGCTGAGAGGGGTACTCATTTCCACCCAACCGTAGGCTCAGTGACTCCCAGCGGATTTACCGCTAGCCACCCCCGAGATGAGACCACGATGCTATGAGACTGTATCTCTATTTACCAGTGACCAGGAGTGAAGGTTACTCTCCTCCCTCTCTGTTATCACTCACTCTGCATATCGCCAGAGTTCTCTTCCTCCCCTCACGTTTGCCCCCAATCACTTCTCCCCCACGCCTTATCCTTTTGCGAGGTTGCGTGTGGCGCAATTTCCCTCGCGCTGGTCAGGCCTGACGGCTCTACGGATGGGAGGTTCACCTCCCCATTGTAATGCCCATATATTACTAAGGGTCATTAAGTTTCCTAAACATTTTAAGAAAGTAAATTGAAACAAAACTTCATAACATAATATTGAATTTTATAACAACAACTTCAGTAACTTGGATTTATCAATAAATACTAAATGATTTACAGTATGAAATAAATACATAACTTAACAAGTACCTGGATCTGATGCTAATTTTTGTTGCCTCTTTTCTTTGCTGCTGCCTTTCTGATCCCTGCTACACAGATCAACCCTGCCACAACCAGGAAAATAACTGCCCAAAACTACTGTCCTCCCTGCCAACTAGGAAAACTACCTAGCTCCAGGATATCTACAGATATCCTGGCCCTCCGTGCCCAAAACCTCCAGCAACCTGGTGCCTCCCCTGATCAAAAGCCACAGTCCAGAACACTCTGTTCCTTGCTCCCAGCAAGCCAACAGTCCACAGAGAATACAACAGGCTCACAGCCAATACCACAGTGCACAACCAATACCACAGTGCACAACAAATACCACAGTGCATAGAAATTCTGCTCACGAAAAAATGCAATGGTTTTCGGCCAATACAACTGGCTCAGCAATACAGTCTGCAGCATCCATCCCCGCCGAATGGTGCGCACATCCCCCTCTTCCCGTCCCTTATTCCTCCTGGCCAACTCAAGCAGTTACTTCTCCAACCACCCTGCGTCCTCCGTCCTTCGTCACGAGTTAATGTTTTATCTCCTCGGGATCCATGGCTATCCCTCTCTGTATACGCCACCATTTTTATATCATTTTTCATTGATCTATTAATTTTATTTCACAGGTCATTAAATGTGATCTGTAATTTGAATTATTACTCAGTTAACCATAATTAATTTCTTTTAATTAATTTTACTTTATAATCTTTAAGCATGTATCCAATTAGGGTCGTTACACCCATCCCTCATTAATTCCTGAGGAGCCATCTACCTACCAGCCTGCGAGACATTTAATTCAAGGCCAGCGAGCCGCTTTTGGTTCTCCGGGCCAGTGAAGTCCAAATACGATATTAATTCTCGGTGGAAGTTAACGCCACCTTTACAGGTGCCTTCCACCGTCATCATGGTCTCTTTTTTCAGCACATCCCCTCTCAACAGTCCTGCAGTAGAAATTCATAATGTTATTCACATTCATTAACCTTTTCCAGAAGGTCCTTTTACATCACATATTCACATTTATGAGTTTGCCACAGTTCTGGCCAATCCAGTTATTTTTACAAACTGGGGGAAACATGGTGTTATAGTAAGGAAGGGATATTAGAGCATGGGGAGGGGAGGAGGATGGGGTGGTTTTGGATTTATGTTTACCGGTCGAGCATAAGGATTGGTTGTTTTGAGAAAGTGAGTAGCCATTGTATATGAGGGTTTTGGTTAGATGGGTTTTCTTTTGTGCGAGGAATTAGGGGCCTGATATACGGATGGATCGAGTAATCAAGGTTTTTAGGACAACAAATTTTTGGCCTGAATGATGGTGTAAATTAGCATGAATGTATATATCAGTGTGAGTCTTCTTCCTATAGACTTGGTTGTAGAGGGAGCCATTAGGAAGACGAGAAATAAGAACACCCAAAAAGGGGATAGAGTTGTCCTTTTGGGTTTCCATAGTGAATTGTATGTGAGGGGAAAGGATATCCAGATGGTTGAAGAAATAAATCAAGTTGGATTCACCATGAGGCTAGATGACAAACGTGTCATCTACAGACCTAAACCAACATTTAGGTTTGAGATGAAAATTGTTTATGGATAAGGACTCAAAATGTTCCATAAATATATTAGCTACTACTAAGGAAAGGGATGACCCCATGGTTGTACCTTGTGTTTGTTCATAACAAACCCATTTGAAGGTGAAGAAGGTGGAGGAGAGGTAAATCTTGATTAGATTAAGGGTTTTCGGGTCTACTAGTTTGGATATTAGGGTCAAATCTTTTGAAACCTGAATTTTGGTGAATAAAGAAATGACGTCAAGAATAACCATAAGGCATTGATCATCGAGATGAAGATTCTGAGTTTTGAGTATGAAATCGGTGGAATATTTAATAAATGAGGAGGTTTTTTCGACAAAGGCCTCAAGATTGTCAGCAAGAAATCAAGAAAGGGCACGTATGGGGGCTCCTATGGCGCTTACTATGAGTCTAAGAGGAATACTCTTTTTGTGTATTTTGGGTTGTCCATAGATCCTCGGGGTTTGGGGGTTATGAGGAAGGAGACGATTTTGGAGGTGAGGATCCAAGGAGGAAGATTTGATGGCTTTGGTGAGTAGGTTGGTAATGGTGCTAATAGGTTTTTTTAGTGAGGGGTTTATAAGAGGGAGAAGAAAGAAGGTCAAGAAGTTTAGTTTCATAATATGATGTATTCATAATAATGATGGCATTGCCTTTATCCATTTTGAGGACAAGGATATCATGATTATCGTTAAGGAGATCCATGAGGTAGCTCAACTCGAACAGATTGGAGAGGCATGGGAGGCATGGGAGATAGCTTAGTCCACACATATTTGAGAGGCGAGGGAGGAGAGAGACTCAAATTTGTGATATGGGGTGATGAGGGAATGGGGCTCATTTGAGCGATGGAAGCGTTAAGAGAGAAATCAAAGAAGGAGGGGTTCAGGGTTCTGAAATGAGTCAAAGGAGGTGAGAAATATAGCTTGGATAGAATATTAGAAAATTTTGGATTTTGTTGGTGGAAGACGTTTCAAATGCATTCAAAGTTGTGGTAAAATCCCTACATTCTAAATTAGACTAGATATAAAAATGATTGCATAAGAAAGTTTGAGGTGGAGATTATATACCTATGGAGATAAAATATTGAGCTTCTATCCAGTGAATTGAATTTTTGCGCGTAAGATGGCCTTGCTAGCTCCGGAGAGAATGCACATGAGATCAGGCCAACCATTATGTTGGTGGATTCGTGTAAATCGAGGAAGGACATCAGATTCACAACAATGTTTCAAGAAGGTGAGATCAACAATTCTCTTCATCAATTTAATCCTGAGATTTTCAAATATTTGAGTTTCTCTTAGACAATCCTCTTCATAGAGGTTAGTAATATGATCATGTAAGTTTCATAGTTATTTATAATGCTAGAGAGTTTTCTGGATAAAAACTGTGTATCATGTTATGAAACGTCCATGTGGACACTCCACCCATCATCAGGGACCACTGAAGCTAATAGATTGAAGAAGAATATTGAGGTTGAATTTATAAGAGAAGTTTGGCCAGTGTTCATTGAGGAACTAACCATTGGGATTAACAGATAAAATATTAAATTATTAAAATAGTCGTCTGGATAAAATATTGAAGAATAGAGGTTGACTACGACTAAAAATATAAGAGTTAAATTTAGCCATAAAGTCATTGGGAGGAGTTAATAAAGAATTGATGAAAATAAAAATAAATAATGAGATAGAATAATGTTAGTAATGATGAAAATAAAGTTAATTATTGAGATAAAGTAGTACTAGTATTGGTGATATGATAAATTGACTTAGACTAATGTTGAAAAGAAATGTGTAACTTGAGATAATTGTAGGGATGAGAGATGAAAATAAGAAATTGATAAAGTATTAAGAAGGATAGAATAAATTATTGAGATAGAATAGGATATTATAATATTAGGGGAGGTAATAAGATAAATTGAAGAACCGATGTTGAACCAAAATTAGAGCATAAAGGAGAGCAAGGACCATGTTAATGCAAAAAAAGGGGGAAGATAAAGACAAATGAGTGGCTAACAATTAAAGAGAAGAAGACTAATGATTCAAGTGATGAATCATGGGTTTCCAAGATTGACTCATCTTGTAGCCATCTTCATGATTAAATTTATTAGGGTGTTCTTTTTTTTCAAGAGCTTCCCAAATAAGACGAGAGGAGTAGTGAGGGGCTGAGGCAAAAAAAATTGTTTGGTCAAAGCATATTAGGTGTTTGGAATTAAAGGTGTGTTCCACAATAGATGATTTAGATATTCAGTTGTGAGTATTTTCCGCGATATCGTTTTTAAGACGAGATTTGAAGGACTTGTCAGTTTGACTTATGTAAGATTTTCCACATGAGTAAGAAATCTGGTAAATGCCTGGGCCAAGTGTTGGGTCAGATTTGTCTTTAGTAGTTATGAATAGTTGTTTGAGGGTTTGATGGGGCTTGAATAGGGTCTTGATATACCTCTTAGCAAAAATTTTTGAGATGTGATCAGTTGTGCCCTAGATATAAGGAAGGTATATTAGAGCATGAGGAGGGTAGGAGGATGGGGCAGTTTTGGATTTAGGTTTACTGGCCGAGTGGAAGCATTGGTTGATTTGAGAAAGTGAGTAGTTATTATACATGAGGGATTTGTTTTGATGGGATTTGTCCTGTGCAAGGAATTGGGGGTCTGATATATGAATGCCTCAAGTAATCAAGGTTTTTAGGACAATGGATTTTTGGCCTGGATGATGGTGGGAATTGGCATGAAGTTATATATTAGTGTGAGTCTTTTTCCTATAGACTTGGTGGGAGAGGGAGCCATCAGGAAGATGAGAAATAAGAACATCCAAAAATGGGATAGAGTTGTATTTTTGGGTTTTCATAGTGAATTGGATGTGAGGGGAAAGGCTATTCAGATGGGTTAAGAAAGAAATCAAGTTGAAGTCTCCATGAAGCCAGATAACAAACGTGTCATCTACAAACCTAAACCAACATTTAGGTATGAGATGAAAATTGTTTATGCTTAAGGACTCAAAATGTTCCATAAATATATTAACTACTAATTAGGGAAAGGGATGACCCCATGGTTGTACCTTCGGTTTTTTCATGGCAAACCCATTTGAAGGTGAAGAAGGTGGAGGAGAGGTAGATCTTGATTAGATTAAGGGTTTCTGGGTCTATTAGTTTGGAGATTAGGGTCAAAGATTTTGAAACCCTAATTTTGGTGAATAAAGAAACAACGTCAAAAATAACCATAAGGTCTTGATCATCAAGAAGAAGATTCTGGGTTTTGAGTATGAAATCGATGGAATCTTTAATAAATTAGGAGGTTTTTCCAACAAATTCTTGAAACTTGTCAGCAAGAAATCGAGAAAGGGCATGGGTGGGGGATCCTATGGCGCTTACTATGGGTCTAAGAGGAATATCCTTTTGTGTATTTTGGGTTGTCCATAGATCCTTGGGGTTTGGGGATTATGAGGAATGAGACGTTTTTAGAGGTGAGGATCTAGGGAGGAATACTTGATGGCTTTGGTGACCAGGTTGGTAATGGTGCTAATAGGGATTTTAGTGAGGGGTTTGTAAGAGGAAGAGGAAACAAGGTCAATGAGTTTAGTTTCGTAATATGACATATTCATAATAATGGTGGCATTGCCTTTATTCACTTTGAGGACAAGGATATCATGATTATCATTAAGGCAACAAATAGAATTGAAATTTTCTTTCTTGAGGTTGGGTTTAGGAGGTTTGGAATGAAGAATCATCCTTCCACACTCTTGCCTAATTTCTTCAACTTCATGGGCCGACAAGTTGTAGGTAATGGATTCTATGGAGCAAACAATTCCTTCCATAGGGATACATGTGGGAGATAGGGAAAAATTAAATCCTTTTTCAAGCACTTGAAGAGTGGAAAGGTCCAATTTACATGAGGATAAATTAATGACTAGAGAGTGGTTAGAATTGGAGGCAGTGGTAAGAGAGAGAATAATATTAGAAATGGAATTAGGGTGGCCCAAAGAAGATAATGAAAGGGTGGGGTTATTGGATATAGAAGAGGAAGAACGATTTATATTTTGAGAATGCTTAGGGATGGAATTATAATATGAAGTGCACAACAAAGAGGCACATTCAAGAAAATTAGAGGTCGACGATTTGGAGAGAATAGAGGATTTATCACGTGACTCAACATAGTTAGGGTTTTGGAGAAAAGCATGGCGTTTGAGATCTTGGTCAAAGTGTGGGTCACACAGTGTGGCACATCGATTGTTGATAATATTATTATAGGTGTAAGAGACCAGAGGTGAGAGGTTATGGTGCGAATTAGGGTTTGCACAAACAATGGGAGGGTGCAGATTGGGTTTGAAATTAGGATTGAGATCTGGATTGACATTAGGGTTGTAGAATTCAACGAGATCAAAGTTAGGCTTGGGTGAGAAATGACATTGATTGATGAAGAGAGTTGTTGATTTCACCTTCTTGAAACGTTGTCGTCATAGAGTCAACCCATATAAAGAAGGTGCCTTCACACCCAATATAACATCATTCGCCATAGAAATATCATATTTCTTCAAAATCCATGGAACATCACCTTCTTTAAAAGACCAAAGGGGGCCAACCTCTCCTCTAGTTTCATTTCTCAGACAATTTCTCTTTTTAGTATTCTAAGTAATAAGATCTCTCTTGACAGCCAATGTGTCACTTTTAGTCCATGATATGTGCATCCATAAAGAATATGAAACATTTTTTAATATATACATGGGATCTAGTAAGTGGCCAATCTTAAGACACTCCCAATATGGAAGCTCATAAAATGCATACTTCCTTTTCATCCTAATGGGAATTTTCTCAACACAGGTTTCAAAAAACTTCGGATCATCGAACATAGGTTCCCAATTTGAACCAAACATTTATGCCATTTCCTTCTCCTTCTCTGTATCATATTCCCTATTCCAATCTGTCAATGTCATTATTTCATGTCTCTAATTTCTCTCTATTTTACCATTGAAAGCAGATGTAGTTCTTCTATAAGGGTGGTCTTATAGGAGGAATACCCTCAAACAATCATACATCAACTTTCGCAGGTCATTGGACCACCTAACCTTTATAGAAGGTCCACAACATTTACATCCATGATACCCTTTTGTTACAATACCTACGATGCTATCATATGCATAGCATGTTAGTGTAAAAAATATAGTTGCACCAAATGAAGTATGTCAAATAAAATTATAGATATAAACAAATCAATTAGCATGCTTACCAGAGAAAACTCCTAGTCCTAGATAATCATGCATGGTGCACACACATATTCCATACAATGTAAAATACCTCTCCATTGGGATGGGTCTTAATACATCATATACATGTATCCCTTCCCATAATTGCTTAAATTCATCGATGAGTGGTTAGAGGTAGATGCCCATTCTCTTCACTTGTCTTATATTCGGGACTATAAGAGCCAACATAAGATGTTAATTCTTCACGGACAACCACAAGGGGATATTTTTATTGATCACTACCAATGGCCAAACAATATAGTTGGTGTTTTGGAGGGAATACGAGTTAACTCCATCCATACAAATTCTCAATCGAAGGCTTTGTACTTCATCCTTGAATTTAATTGGTCATATATCCTCTATATGCTTCATGGCTATTGAATCTGTTGGGATTCACATAACTCCTGGCTCACTTCTATGTGAGGCATGCCACCCATGCAACATGGCTAATTGTTTGCAACTAAAGAGCCTTTGAATCCTTGGAATTATAGGCATGTGCCTCAATATCTTATGAGGAGAACCATGTTCCTTACCCTTGTTTTTATATTTATGGTACCTTTCATGCCCACATTCTAGACATATGTCTTTGTCTGAATATTCGTTTATGTATAGAATACAATCATTCAGATATCCATGGCATGATATGTACTCAAACCCCAACATTTTTAGCATTTTATTTCCCTCTATGCAGTTATCGAGAAAGAGATTATCACTCAAAACTACCTTATCTTTGAGTCACTTGCAATTAGTGGGAAATATAAATTTACATTGTCATTAAGCATGAATAAAATCAACCCTTTTCTTCCTTCATTGTGTGACAATATTCCTTAATAATTTAGGGGACTTAATCATTAGTTACCTCAAAAGTGTCAATAAACACGTGCCTGACATACCATACATTTCTTTCACGTTGTACAATAACATTGTTTTCCCTAGTTGAGTAGAACTTGCATACCCCTGTATTGGACTAAATAGAGGGGTAGTGGAAGCAGATTTCAGGTTTTTGTAGAAAGTATTTACTACATCAGCGTATCCCCTAGTTCATTCTACTGGAATACATCTAACAACATTCCCTCCATAGCCTGGGTATCCCGCAAGAAATCATCCATTCCAACCTCTATATCATCACCTTCATCCCCAACATGTGAAGAACTAGTGTTATTGTCGAGGTTTTGAATTGGTGAATAAGGATGTAGTGGGAATTGAATAGGTGGTTGTTTCAACCATTCTCGGTATGCTACCTCTCTGAGCTCTTTTTGTTTATCATCAAGCTTGTGACTTGACGTCGTAGTGGGGTGCAACGATAGATGGTGGACAAGTCACTCATCATCATAATCCTGATTGTAAAAATATTGAACATTACATCAATAATATTGGTAACACAATGATTTTAATATGTTCAAACATTATACTAAACACTTATTAGAAGTAGGGACATTTTTCACAATAATAAACATGAAACCAACCCCTTCATAAAAAAATATCAAATTAAGCAATACATTTACAATAGTTCCATTGAAAATCCAAAAATACAATTACTCAATCATATTTTTCTTACGCTCTACAAGGTTGTCTACATCAATTGATCAAATTCATAGTGTTATAATACCATTGATTCATGATGGTTGCTAGAATATGGCGTGTTAGGATTGGTCGGGTAAAGAAGTTGTCCATTTTCATCAAATATGTGTCCGTGGTATCTTTCTCCTGATAAGAACTTGCAAAATTTTGGGACCACGGGAATATCTTGAGCAACTAAACTCGATCATGAATCTTGATCTTGCAAAATTCAATGAAAAATTATTAAAATGCACATGCATACATAACATAAATTCAATGAGATAAATTAATTATCAATAAAATTTAGACGTACTGCAATCAACATGAGAGAACTTGAAGGAGTTCTAAAGATATGGAATTAGGCGACATTGGAATCTAAAGAATTGACCATTTGATATTATAATTATTTTGTTTTCTGCATTTGAGCCAAAATTATCATCTTGTGTAGCATAGAACAATATAACTTCACAAATAACTTCGGATAACTTTTATAACTCGAAAAACACTTACAATGCATTATAACTTACACATCGCCCCAGTAAGTTATCAATTACACTTTGCACTAATGTGTTTCGAACTGTATAGTGCACCCACTGAATCAAGTCACAAAAATAACACATGCTTACTATCAATACTTTGAAGTTTATTATGAAAATAAATTGGTGTGTTATACACACCGCATTGGTGCACTACTCACGACATAATGCACTGAAAACATAACTTTTGTAAAACAAAACCAGTGTGGGTTTATCATCAATGTGTTGAAATATACAACAAAAAAATGAGTGGGAATTTGAGTTTTTGTGTTTATAAAGGAAAACCCTATTCATTATTTTATTTGTTTGTCAAATTTTAGAGAGGACATTTGTGCAGCAAAGATTTATCAACAAATATTTCTGAGTGGGTGGATTTTTTTTGAAGAGTCAAATTTCGAGGGGGAGTATTGTAGATCACATAGAAATATGCAGAGGATAAATTCTAGGTATAATATTTCATTCTATTAATCATATTGATAATTCTCTTATTTGATTCAAACAATTTTCAGTGCATTCCTAAACAAAAAAAAGGGTTTCATAGTTACCTTCAGTGTTAGAATCCCTAATTTCCCCATTGTTCTTTTTCTTTCTCCTTCTATGTTTCACATGCATATTTTTTTAAAACACAATTTATTTATAGGGTTTGTTTATTTATATATCGTTGTTTCCTATCTGTTGCAATGAAACCACTCATTGCATTGGATCCCAAACTGTCCTATCATTGTCAGGTTTTTCTTAAACATCTTCGCAGTGACTAGTGCGCTCTATACATAGTAAGCACACCTATGCGTATTTGTTTGTAAACAACACCACTTTATTTCAATTTGAAATATTATTAAAAAATCCTCCTTTTTTTTTTCGGTCGGTGATGCACATTTTACTTAAATATGCACCAAGGCACATTATTTACAAAGCACATCGTTGATTTTAAAATTGAAAAATTATGTTTTTTATATGGAAATCGTCATTTCTTAAATTTGTTCATTTCTCAACGGTGTGTAATAAATAGTACTTAGGAAATTGTGGTTTTCTTAATTCATAAAGCACTAACTAAATACAAAAATTTGTAAAATGTTTTCAATTTCGTAACGACAGTGTTATACTATACCGATGAGTATATGTATGTTTGATGCACCAATGCGTATAAATATTGTTGATGCCCTAGTTCAAATTATCTTAATATACACACTCAAATATTTTTTTAATTTATATATTTATTTTCCAGGGAAATTTTGAAAATTCCAAGGGACAAACATAGGGAAAACCAAGACATGTATGTAGGAATGTCCAAAAAAGTGTAGAAGAAGATATTAAAAGAAATGAAAATACTTGTGTCACAAGAGGAGCCATATCAACAACAATGTGCATCAAAGGTATGCAATCATTTATTTATTCTTCTATGTATATCGAATTTAAGTATCATGTGAAATACTAATTTTCAATTGTTTTGTTGCATAAAAGAAAATCAAATAGAATGCATTCAACACATAAGAGAGGACGACGATGAATAAAAATGTAATATCCCTCGACCGAACCCAAATGTAAATATAATCTAAGTATATTTAAGCTAGTGAATTGTTAAGACATCATTTTGGTAATACACCTTTCATGACATGGTGCACGCATATATTGCATAGTAAAGGGATGTAATGTGCACATTTCTGAATACCGCGCGCAGTAACTAAGGTGTGCGCAACCTTAAAGATAGAGGATACAATGCGCAATAACAAAGTGCACGCGATATTAAGGTCAACAAACCTTTGTGCATATAATATGCATTATAGGCTGGCGAGCCAGTATTATAAGTCAGAATGCTTATGTCTTGGAATTAGGCCAGCACGCCTAAATGTTAAAGGCTAGAGTGCCTACTTTGTACATGACTCATGATTAATATATAATACATCACTGCGCGCAGACCAACCACAATAAAAGAGATGGGGGACTGAACTTCACCAGTTAGGGAAAGGGAGGGCCAAAAGTCAAGGGAATATTATATTAATATTTCCCAAAACATAAAGTATGGATAATTTTATCCTAAGTTCTAAAGTTGGGGAC
>ML790378.1:611598-649021 GCA_009831015.1 Picea engelmannii | reverse complement strand
AGGGGGGGGGGGGGGACTAGCAGACTGACCATCGTTTTGACAAAGAGTTCACAGTGATTCCCAAAACACACTCAGTTATCCAGTCAATGACTCCATAACCATTTCACTCATACATTCTGTTATCCTTGAGATAACCATTCCACCTTTCTGAAACCTGTTTCCCTGTCCCTTTTGGTTGGTGTACCTGGTTATCTTGGAGCAGGATTGAAGAAGTGGGTTGTTAGGCCCGTGAGCAGTTATCTGGGTGAGAGAATTGTTGGGGATTGATTTTCGTAGGTGCTAAACTGCAGCTACAACGCTTTGAGACTTTTGTTTCGGCCTGTTGTTGAAGCCCTGGAAGGGAAGTGGGGCAACCAAGGGACTGTTGAGCAGAGAAGGGGCACACTTCCTTGGGTGGGATAGGCATGTGTGGAATGAGAGGTTGTAGGCTGTTAGTTGAGTGAGCACCTGAGACAGAGTTTTTCCTGTTGTCCATGAGCCTTAGCCTGGATAGGAATCCCTTTACCCTGGGTGGAGTTCAGTCCCAGCTCAGGAGTGATTCACTGTTGAGAGTGATGAACAGTGTAATCTATGGCTGGGAGTTTCTTGGATGGTCTGTAAGCAGTTGGTGACAACCTTTCTAAGATAAGTACCAATTGTATGATATATGGATATGTTGTTTTGTTATTTACATGCCCATGTTACGATTTTATCATATATGTGACTATGAATGCTTGTGTGCTTATGGGTAATTTCCTGTAAATGATGCATATCGGTAATTACTGTTATTTGTAATTTAAAAGTTGTGTTATAGAAAGTAATTGTTTGTTTATGTTAGATGTAAAGCTTCCGCGAGCGTGTTGTATGTATATGTTTTAGTTGCATGCAGTCTAAAGAGTAAATTTAGGTGGCATTGCTTAGTTGACTACTGGGTATGCTACTATATGTTCCGCAGTATGGGAACGAAAGATGTTCCCTACAATAGCATGTCTCGGCTTGATGGATGGGAATGTTACTGACTGGCGTCAGAGCATGAGTGGTTTCTCTAGAGTGGCGTACCTTGGTCTCAAGTTGGTCGAGGGGATCGTTACAATTTGGTATCAGAGCCACAGTTCAACATTAACCCTGGATGGGCCAAAAGGGTGCAATTGAAGTGAATATTCACAGAAAAGTAACTTCGAAGTGACCAGAATTAGAATCATAGAGTGTCCTTGGAAAAGGTTGGCGTACTGGTGTGCGTGGTAAATTTGGCACTACACGAGAAATCGTGGCGTGCCGGTGTGCATGGTAAATTGTGGTGTCGCACGGAATATTATTATGTGTAGATGCACACGCTGAAATTAGCCTTGCGCGGTAATCACACATATAGTAAGATGCACATGGGGTGCACAAGTTTTGCTTAACGCAGAGGAGTTTTGTTGGTACGTGCATAGGTATAAGTATAAGTTGTTTCGCGACGGTGTATTCAGTAGTGTGCAAAGATATTTGAGCACAAAGGAGTATGTTAAACTTGACATGGTGCATGCATAGGATGAAAATGCATGTGGAATATCGGTGCAAAGTATCGAAACTGTGCGTAGTAGATATTGGCGCACAATGCCAGAGTAGTGCGCGTAATTAGTTAGTATGATTAAGAAGAAACGCGCAATAGATTTAGGAGCGCGGAGAAGCGTTTATCTTGTAATATTTCTATGCACGATAATATAAATGAACAGAACAATTTAATGCGCGCGAAGTCGCTTGGAAGGCGAGGAGTCTGAGTTTAAATTGCATAATAATAAAATAAAAAATTAAACACATAACCGCATTGAAGCATTAATTAAAAAGAATTCTGAATTTTAATTTCTTCCGATTTAGACAGATAAAAATAAAATATAAGATTATAAGAAAAATTTATTATAAAAGAAAACAAGAGTCATAACATCACCAGATAAAAATTGTAATAAAACAGTCTAAAATCCATTTCTGTATTTATATAATCATATTAATTACAAAATTACAAAAGGGTGATGACAACAGTTAGCTTGTTGTAAAAAGGGTCGTTGAAGAACAGACCTATCATCTCTGGTACTCTTTACCTCCGCTACTCGCTGTTCAAAATTCGTCGAGACTTGCTTATCTTAGTTGAAGACTTACTTCAGCTTAGCGATCTCCACCTTTAAAGAGGATTCTAACAAGATCAGTTGATTTTCTCCAACGCTTTCGGTCGCTTCAACTGTAGATTCCTCCTTCTTATGTCGCTTACTCCTTTTATTCTTAGCGGTTGACCTATTGATGACTAAATCCTTTATAATGGGATTCAATCTGACTTCCAATCGCGAGTCTATAACTGGCTTTGTGTGGAACTTAGTTGCTAGAAGGTGCGCAAGGACCCTTTCCTCCTTATTTGCAGGAAAGACTAGCATGTTGCTCGAATAACCAGTCTCACTCGACTTAGCTTTGTCCATGTATCTCAGGTTGGGGATACCGAAATGCGTCTTTACAGAGAGCAGGAAGTCGAGCAACTTGAATATTACTACGATTATGGATACACAGATATCTTCATACTTGGGGAGTGGTAATTATAGAACTCCATTTATGAAGCGCAGACAGATTATGTACAAAGAGCATTGGGTTGCCATGCTCAGCCAATCCATTTTGAATTATTAGATTTTGAGTTCATTACATGGCGATGTTCAGCTGACGTCACATGGCTGCGAAGTACCGAACGAATGGAGCAGGGTGATCTGACTAGCCATCGCCCACTCCACGAGTGGTGGATTTGACATGATTGAGACACGTAATGCCGCGTCCTGGCGAAAGTGGTTTCGACAAAACCACTTTCTTGCGCAAATGTATCTCGGAAGGCACTGCGTGTCAGTGTTCTCGAGACTTGGGTCTTATCTAGAATTGTCGTGGTGATAACACCAGGAAACTGGGAGTGATAATGTTGATGTGTATGTTGACTCGAAATGGTGCATATTCTCATGAATTGTTGATTTGTTAGTCTGATTAGTTTCGATGGCTGCACATTTTGCAGAATTAACAACAACTCGGTCAGGTCATACCAGTGCAGAGTCCATAGGAATGGAAGAGGCACAAGGGAATTATAGTCATCTAGAGAAGAGCAGAGGGATGGATGTCCATTTGGGCATGGAAGGAACAAACTCCAACGGACATGGAGAAGAAAGGAATGAAGATATGAATATGGCTGAGACCATTAAGAATTTGCAGAAGGATGTCCAAAGCCATAAAGATGATAATGAAAGGCTTATGAAATCCAAAGAGCAGCAGGATGACTTCAAAATGAAACTATTGGAAGGTTTGAACATAATAGAGAGTAACTTGGCTAAGGAGAGTGACTCAAATAGATCTGAGAGTCACAAATCTTCAGAGGAAAAGAGAGAAGTAAAAAGTGCTAGTAGGCATCACCATCATTCCCATAGATATTCCCATAAGAGAGCAGGCAACAACTCAAGTCTATCCCCTGTCAGAAGGTATAAGAGATCTTGGGTGGATGAGCTAGGAGGAGAAATGAACAAAATCAAACCTCCTACATTTGATGGTGAGCACAAGAAGGATGAAAATGTCGAAACATGGTTTCTACGCATGAGGAAGTATTTTCAATTACATAATTATTCTTCTAATGTTGAAGGTAGAATCACTATTTATCAACTCAAAGGAAAGGCCTCCATGTGGTGGGATCAACTTGTGCAGGTACAACACATTGTAGAGAAAAGTGTTACTTGGAGAGAATTCAAAAAGTATTTTGAGAAGAAGTACTCGACGAAGAGATACTATGACAATAAAATGAAAGAGTTATTTGAACTCAAGCTTGGAAGTACGACCATAGATGAATATAAGAGAAGGTTTCTGGAACTATTGAAGTATGTCTATTTCATTAAGGATGAGACAGTCAAGATTCAACGATACTTAAGTGGATTGCCAACATTCATCAGTGACAAAATACAATATGATGATCCCAAGACATTAGAAAAGACCATAAGAAGAGCTAAATGCTTATATGACCAGCTGAAAGCAAGACCAGCTTTCCAAAAGGCTTGGGAAGACAATAAGAAATTCAAGATGGTAAAGAAATGAGGGCTTGAGGCGATGAGGAAGGGGAAAATTTTAGCATTAGGTTTTCAAGTTGAGTGGAGGCTTTGTTGATTTGGGAGATTGAATACCCATTGGAAACAAAGGTTTTTGTTAGGTGGGCCTTTTCTTGATCAAGAAATTGGGGAGCAAAGATATGATTGGCTCTGGAAATGAGAGTTCTAAGCACCGCAGAGTTTTGGGCAAGATGATGATGGGATTGAGCTTGAAGATATCGATCAGTATGGGTATTTTTCATAAAAAATCGGTGGCTGAGAGAGACATTAGGAAGTCGAGGAACAAGGGAATCCAATAAGGGAAGAGAATTATCCTTTTCCATTTCCATCATAAACTTTATTGGGGGGAAATGCTATTGATATGTTGAAGAAATGAGTCAAGGGAGAACTGAACATGATGCAAAATGATGAAGGTATCGTCGACAAAGTCGAACCAACATTCTGGTTTGAGATGCCAAGAGTTTATGGCTAGAGTTTAGAAATGTTCCATGAAAATATTGGCGACCACAGGAGATAAGGAAGACCCCATGGAAGTGACTTCAGTTTGTTCATAAAAATTAACTTTGAAGGTGAAGAAGGTGGAGGTCAGACAAATTTGAATGAGGTTAAGGGTTTAGAGTCAACCAGTTTAGAGATAATGTCAATAATTTCAGGAGCCATAATTTTGGTAAATAAGGACACAACAACGAAACCTGACCATGATGTCATATTCGTTAAGATGAAGATTGTTGGTTTTAAGAATGAAATTGGTGGAATCCTTAATTAAGAAAGGGGTGATTCGAGTGAAGGATTGAAGTTTGTGAACAAGAAAGCGAGACAAGGCATGAGTGTGGGCGCCTAAAGCACTGACTATAGGTCTGAGGGGGATGTTTTTTTTATGAATTTAAGGTTGTCCATAGATCCTAGGGTTTTTTGGGTTGTGAGGAATGAGGCATTTTTGAATGGTGGGGTTGAGAGAGGAGGATTATATGGCTTTAGTAACAAGGGTGGTTATGTAATTAATTGGGTTTTTGGCCAAAAGTTTATAGGAGGAAGAAGAACGAAGTTCATTAATTTCAGATTCATAGTAGGAGGTGTTCATTATAACTTAATCATTTCTCTTATTAGCTTTTAAGATGATGATATTGGGGTTGTCATTGAGGCGTCAGATCGATTGGAACTCTTCTTTGGTAAGGTTTGGTTTAGGGGGTTGGGAGTGACGAAGAATTCTTCCACATTCTTGTTGAATTTCTTCAGCCTCATGTGTGGTAAGATTTTGTGTTATGGATTCAATAGAACATATAATGTCTTCAAACGGGATCTAATGAGGGACCATGGAAAATTCAACCATTTTCAAGTAGATGATGAGTGGGAGGGTCTAGATCATAGGAAGAAAGATTGATGACGTTGGAGGGATGATCAATGGGAGTTGGCAAAGAGGAGGCGAAAGTGCTAGTGTTAGGAATGGGGTGAAGTTCGTCAAAATGGGGCGTGACATTAGACGTGTTAAAATTATTAAATGGAATTAGGGAAGAGAGCTGAATATTATTATTAATATTCCAAGAGGTTTTAATAGATGAAGAATGAGATTTATTTATTATAGAATTATTATTCGACGAAGTGATTACATGATATGAAGATTGAACTAGGGTAAAGGGAGAATTAGGGTTATTAATGAGATTTGACAAGGGTGGATTAGGATTATCAGACGAGTTGCGGTCAACGTTCAAATCAGTTATGGTCTAGGTGAAAGGAGAAAAATAAGAATTGTTGATGTCAAGGTTAGGGTTTGTTGGCGAGTTCACTATTGGAGGTTGTGGTTGGCTTAAGCAGGGTTCACTCAAATTTTTACGAGGGCTGGAAAAAAAAATTGTTGCAGATAGACTTGTCAACAATGAACTCGCCAACAAACCCTCCTATAAACATTTCTTCTCACCGCAATGGGTACATCATTATAAAACCCCCTCCCTTTTGACTTTTTCCTTGCTTCGATTAATCTTTTCAATGACTACTTCATTTTCCTCCTTTATTTATTTTCAGTTCTCGACACTCTTTACCATTCTTCAACGTCATTTGTCCCAGATGATGGATGGAGTGTCCACCTGAAACATTAGACACAGTTTAATCTAAAAAGTTCAACAACAATATAACTAACTATGAAAATCTTTAGTCAAAAAAATTAAAAATCATACCATGATAACTTTAATATAATTTTTGAAGATGGACTTATTAAAGTATTCATTTTTCATCCAAAAATAAAATCCCAAGTATTTAAACAATGTAACTACCCAAATTCATTTCCATATTTATTTTCCCCTCCTTCACAGGTATGCTCGTTAAAATCTTTGATAGTTAAAAAGGTATCCATGAAGAAATTTTATAAAAATGGGAATAAATGTAGTGAGTGGAAAAACCGCGCAATATCATAAGTGATGATGCATGTCAAGCACATGCGTTGATTTGGAAAAGTTTTTAATATACTCCTCCAACTTATTAATCGTCCATGAATGTTCAAAAATCTTTCATCGTGACTGTTTGAAAACTTCTAAGTTCATCACTTGGAGAGCAAAGTAATATCCTCCTCTGCTTTAAAACAAAACTGAAAGCCATCCCCTACCTCCGCAACTACGTCCCTCTAAATTTATTCATTCGTTTTTAAATAATGTGCAGCGAGAAAGGTTTCGTTCTTACGTCTTGAAAGAAAATTGCAAAAATATTGCAAATCTCAGTACTACTTTTATGTCCCTATAAATTTATTTATTCGTTTTTAAAAAGGTTACTAGGTAGCATATACCTGCGAATATAATAATGAAATTATTGTTTAGGGATAGGGAGAGGAGGAGGCATGAAATGATTAGATGGCATAAATATTTATTACAATAACATTGGGGGAGTGAAAGCAGCAATAAGACTTCAAAGTTTTTGGCCTATAAAATCTCAGATAAATGAGATTTGAAATTTAAAATAAATCATTATTTT
Source organism: Picea engelmannii (assembly GCA_009831015.1). NCBI lineage: Eukaryota > Viridiplantae > Streptophyta > Pinopsida > Pinales > Pinaceae > Picea > Picea engelmannii. The sequence continues at coordinate 641,993 of ML790378.1, read as the reverse complement.
TCAAAACTTTAGATAAAGAGGTGTTATTGTTATTTTTTGGTCAACCATGAACTAATAGAAAGTGAAGCCTAACTCAAAGCTATATACCATGCCGAAAGTGAAGCCTAACTCAAAGCTATATACCATGCTTATCGCCAGGTATAATAATGCCCAACAAGAAAGGTTTTGTTCTTACGACTTGAAAAAAAATTTGCAGAAGTATTACCAATCCCAGTACTACTTTTCGAAACCAAATTCGAAAGGTTTCGTTCTTACGACTTGAAAGAAAATTGCAGAAGTATTACTAATCCCAGTACTACTTTTCGAAAGGTTTCGTTCTTACGACTTGAAAGAAAATTGCAGAAGTATTACCAATCCCAGTACTACTTTTCGAAAGGTTTAGTTCTTACGACTTGAAAGAAAATTGCAGAAGTATTACAAATCCCAGTACTACTTTTCGAAAAATGGAGATGCGGGGTATCGATCCCCGTACCTCTCGCATGCTAAGCGAGCGCTCTACCATCTGAGCTACATCCCCATTGATATTGGAGTCACTTCATTAATTTTTAGTCCAGTTGGAGAGTGCAAACAATATTAACGAAATACATCCCCAAGGTTGATAAGGTTCTATATAATTCTTTCACTACTGACGATATTATACAGTTTTGTGTAAGGATTAACACCGATGCGCGAGTAAACCTGATACATGTAATGAGTGCCCTGTAAAAATAGGACGTTGTTTGGAAAAATAAATTCGCCGTTGCCGGGGATCGAACCCGGGTCACCCGCGTGACAGGCGGGAATACTTACCACTATACTACAACGACTCTGCATAGCCGAGCCAAATATAAATAAGCTCAAGGGTGAGCACATAAAGGGAACTATTTGTTGTTGCTCAAACCCTCAAGAAATGACTCCACTCCATGTATGTGTATGTGTATGCATCTTTGTCTCTATCTCATGTCTCTGCATTTTTTATTTTTTATCTCGCCTACGTTTGTTTATGTCTTACTCAAATCTAAGAATGTGTTTTTGCATCTCTGCATATCAATTTCAAAACTTTTATTATTAATAATGTTAGTAGAAATAAATTAACACATAATCTTGAACATATCGATTGCATGCAAACATAAATAATTATATATGAAAACATAAATTGAGATATTCCATAAACAAATTGTGTGTGTCAAGACCCTAGATGTCAAATCCTTTGACACCACCAACCTCCACATTTCCATGCACCCATGGATGGATGGAAACCATGGGTAAAACTTTAGGACATGTGACAAATTAATTGTACTAAAAAAATGTCATATGGCACAAAGTCGCAGATGTTGCCTTTCAATTTAGAGCTTACACGGTTCAACTCTAAATTTCTCCTGAAATCTCATTTGTCCTTGCTATTGTTTATACTCTGAAGGACACACCATTAATATCTCTATCTCCTTGATAGTGCTTGCAATGGGGTGATTTTCTATATGCCAAAGAATTACAACTTGAACCATGTACTCAATCATTGTACGATCCACAACTTCAACCTGCTTGTAAGAAATAAAACAATTATTGTACTAATCCAAATGGGCAGTTCAACAACCTCCAATGTTCAACGCGAGTCCCTAGTTGAGACCATTATCATAGTAAACTAATAAAATGATTACCACAACACTAAGGCTTAACAACATCAACTACATTCTAAAGAAAATATATCATGAAAAAGGTTTTTGACCTTTTTCTGCAATTAATTTTTTGGGACAAGAATTATTCACATAGATTTCTTGTAAATACACTTTAAAGTCAGATATGTTATCTGTAATCTGATTTGCTTTTGGAGGAAACAGGCGACAACTTCTCATAATATGACCCAAACCAAAAGAGAACCTTTGATGTGTGTCCTTTTCAACTATCAACCCTCTAGCGTCAACAATGCTTTGATGTTGGTTAAAGAATTTTCAATCACACAACTTGCAGCCCGGGGTTTAAAATTTCCAGTGTATTTTCAACTTGCAAGCAAGATCTGCTTTTGGTAATTAAATACAAAATTAAAAAAAATAAAATCAATAAATTGTGTAGATCTCATAAGTTCAATCGTGTTGAGAAATCTGCCTCGGATGGGGTGACACGTCGCTCAGGGGCTACATGTGGATTTCCACTCGGCCCAGGCATAAATGCCGTTAGCCGCCACCCACGCGCCTGTATTAACCATGGGGGACAGCTATAGTTGCAGTGGCAGGACGGAGAGACCCTTCCCTCGAGCGAGCATTTACATTTGCAGTGTTCCCGGGATGGAAAGAGTTAAAGGAAGGAGGATGGCCTCGGCTCTTGATTATTTGGCTTTCAGTTTGCCCGGACAGGGCGGGACTGCACTCACCTCGGCTCCGAGTTCTGCCTGGATGCTCGCGTGCAGCCCAATTCTCATCATGTCTAGTATTCATCGTGACGCTCTGGTGCGACTTTGCATTTTGCTTATAGACCGGTTGCTCTGGTGCGGTCCAGCATTTTCGCTGCATCTCTTTCTGACCGCCACGAGACAGAGCACGCTCGCCTGTGCTTCGCACCTTAACTCGCAATTGCATATACTCTGCCCCTGGTTAATTGGCCTTCACCTGCACTTTCCCTGCTCCTTCTTCATGGCCCGGAAGCGAGGCAGACCTCGCCGTGGCGCGGCTTGGGAGGCCCATAAGGCGCAGAGGCGTTGTAAAGAACAGTTGGAACGTGCCTTGGCACTGGCGACGTCCATTCTTAGAAAGAAAACCAGGGCTGAAAGACGGGCGCGGCTTGCCACCATAGCTGAGCCTGGAGTTGGATGCAGTCGAGATGTCAAAGGGAACGCACCGGAAGCTTTGTAGAAAGATGGTCCTGAGGAGGAGTTTCCCCCCTGCATTGTGGTGGAAGACCCGTCCATGGAGGACCTGTCGATTTTCGAGCAGACTCGCGTGGCGACCCACCTGGAGGCCTGCAAACCCACTACGACCCTCCTAGATGATACCCCCGGCTGTATCGTGGAGGAAATTCCCTGGCCTGGTGATGACACTTGCAGTTGCCAAGGTGCACAGGCGATCGACGCAGGCTCGAAGGGTGCAAAGGCTGATGCGGAGCAGAAGGGGCTCGAAGCGGGTTCTGAAGCGACGGAGGACGTGGGTGGTAGCATGCATAATTCGCTCATCCGGGATGAGCACCTGGCTCTGATGTTTGACATTCGTGGGCACCTGTCGGACCTGGAACATCGGGCTCTCCTCATGGGCCAACGCATGGACATGCTCCTTGACACATTTTCCAATGTGCCAGCCAAGCGGAAATGCCCCCTCTGTGCGCAAGCTTTCGCCATCCTGGAAGGGACCACGCGGCAGACCAACGAGGATGACAGGTCACCCGACACCTAGGTTTCATTTGCTCTTTCGGTTCCCAGTTTTATATGCTATATTGGTTCCTAGTTTTATGATATTAATGTTTTATGTGTATTTAGACCATTTGACATATGTCCTGGTTTCCTACGGGCAGGACAGATGCCACTCTGTTATTATGCTTTTAATGCTATTGCTACTCGCCCTCTATATATGCTGGTTTCCGATAATCGGCAGCATTTTGGGTGGTTCCAGACCTACTCTTTTGTATACTCTGTAAAATTTTGTCTATCTAATATAGCAGGCTCCACTTTTTATTTAAAAAAAAAAAAAAATCGTGTTGAGAAATCTTTGTTTATGAATTTAAAGATTTACATATAAAAGTCTAATGTTCTACATGGAGAAAAAGTTTGCGTTACAATCGTCTTTTAATTGGTTTAGATGATATTTAGTTTTGAAGATATTTGTTTTACAATAGTCTTTTAATTGGTTTAGATGATATTTAGATGAGATTTGACATTTTGTTCATTTTGTATTCAGTAAGTATTTTAAGTAAAACTAGCACAACCGCAAAGTACATAGAGCTTAGGAAATCCAAAAGTTAATCTAAAATGTGGTAATTTCAAAGGTTAATCAGTTAAACATGACAATCATATGGTGGTACAATAATTTCTTAATATGATTAGGTAAATGTTAAAAAGTAAACAGGTTAACTGATGCATTCAAAAATACAAGGAAGTTATCAAAAGTAAATCACATTCATTGATTTGGGAGGACGACTAAGAATATTCCAACATTTTCAATTGTTAGCCATCATATTAGAATTTTAAATTAAAAGGTGAATAATTGTGCCCATCTCCAATAGGTATACGCCTTTCGACGTAATTAAAATAATTAAACAATAATAAAATCATTAAAAGTTTATATGTTCTATAATAAATAGTAAATATTAAAATTTTACATTTTTATTTCATCATGCGTTTCTTTGGTTTATTGTAATGCCACATGCTACTTTGTTCACTACAAGTCATTGTCTTGTAATTAAAGCAATGACCAACATTATTTATCTGAAAACCATGGATCAATCATGGATATGCATACAAATGGACAATTCCTTAGAACCTTTTACATGATACCGTTGAATCGCTCATGCTTAAAAGATTTAATTGTGAGTGATGAAACACTCATAGTGTTGAGGCCATGTGGATGGAATAAATGACTTGTCTTATTAAAAAAAAGCTCAAGTGTGCCAATTCTTTAAAATACTTATGTGAAATAGACTTAATACTAGCTTTAATGGTCTCAATCAAGAGGACATGTATATGGAATAAAAGATTTGTCTAATTACACAAATTATATTTGTCTTATTAAAAAGCTTAATTACATAAATTATTTAAAATATTTTTCTATGATATATGAAATAGACTTAATGTTAGCTTCAATGGTCTCAACCAAGAGGAAAAAATAGTTCCAATGATCTCAATCTAGAACTTAATTACATAAATTATTTAAAATACTTTTCGATAATCTATGAAATAGACTTAATATTAGTTTCAGTGGTCTCAATTAAAAGTAAAAAGATAATAAGTGTCTTCTAGAAGATGATTGTGATAATTGTATAATTGTATAAGAATGCACAACCTCCTTAGATACTAGGGAAAAGATATCCCCAAAAAAACCTTTGCATTTGTTTTGGCACCCAATTGTCAACATTTTTCTATGAAACTCATGTTTCTACAATCACATGTAGTAGATACATGTATTTCCTTTCACACTTGCCACCTTAAAAAGAACCATATGTCATGTATTTACATTCCAAACTCTCTTATACTTACATTTCAATGCATGATTACCTATGCATGTAGCAATGCTTGATTACAAGCCACCTTCAAAAAACACACTTACATAGTGTTTACTTATTGCATCGAATTCCTTCAATCAAGGAAGTTTTAAGTCATAACCATGCTAAGCATCAATAATATAATAATATTGTTAATTAAATAAAATTGATTTTTTGTCAAGTTGTCACTATGCTAAGCATTATTAATTTAATAATAAATAATTAATTAAATATTAATTATAATATTGATATCAAAGAAAAAATATTTTGGAACTATTATATATTAATTATAAATTAATTTTTAAAGCTAAAAATATGTTATCTATTATATACAAAAAAATATATATGTTACAGCCAGGGGTTGGGGGACCTGTCAAAAAAGGAAACTAGATCCATTGACAACCCAATAGTTTCAAAATTCAACATGTCCATGATATATATATGTTAAGGCCTAGAATAGTTCAAAAAAAGACATTAATTGACAAACTATCCTATAACTTTTCATAGTATTGAAGACTTAAACACAAAAAAGACTACAAGTTGACCTGCATCATTCCTTGGGAGAGGAGGTATCCTCATCTTTCTCCACTTCCAACATCAACTCGACCTCATCATCATCGCTATAGAAATCCTTAGGGAGTTGTTTTCCTTTTTCCATCTCTATAGGATGATCTCGGGCGTCGGTTGAACCTCCTTGGGAAGCCTCTTCTCAATCTTTGCCCTAGATCATCTTCGAGACTTTAATATTTACTCCAAAAACTAACTAAAAAACTGCTTCAAATTTACCTTCGAATATTATGACCATGTGGAGAATTTTCGCTTTATCTTATTTTCATTTTTCTAATGCCTAAGCAACTCTGGTCTTTATTGTCGAGTAAGTTTCCATGGTTCTGAAAAATTTAGTATCCATGGTCCTGGAGTAGCAAGGATTGTCCAAATAGATTTGGACATCTTCCACAATTTCCTCATCTAACAGTTGTTATCGCTTTGCCATCACCCAAGCCTTCACTTTCTCAACTTCCATGTTGGCCTCATTCGAGAAGTGCTCCACAAATCATTGCTTCATTTCCTGTTGTTCCTGAGATTGATTCTAAGGCTCAAAGAATAATGCCAGGCATCAAAGATTTTAAATGAAATGTTTTATAAGTGCTTTTTTCTACCTTCAGTTTTCTGAGAAATAATATTTAAATGAAATTTATGATAAGAAAGTACAAAGGTTGTATCATGTTATCTGAGTTGTGATTATAATGTCAAATGATGTAGAAATGATTTACAACACTGTTAAAACAAAGCCAGGTATCAATTACAGATAAGTCTCACCTTGTTTGCAGTAGAAGAAAAGTAGAAGATGCACCCTTGAAAGGAGATAAAGAATGCAATAATTCAGACAGTTCACAGGTCTTGTTTTTACTCACAGTAATAAGAGAGGAAAAGTTGTTACTCAATGAACTTCTAATATATTATGATCACAGTAGATGTGTTACTAAATTGTAATCATTCACTCCTCAAGAACTACAGAAAAAAATTTAAAGAGATGGAAACATAAAGGAAGCACATAACTCAAATGGAATGAAACTTAGAATCTCTATATGCACTTATATTGATATTCAAAAAGTTTTCTCTTTTACATTAGGCTAGAAGCAGCCCTGAATAGATCTAAAATATATCTGCTTATACAAAATTGTCTCAACTAAAAGTAGTTGGACTTTCCACAATATCTTATCTAAAAATATAATACAATCTGAATGGAAAACAAAATGCAGATATTGTTGAGTCATGATTTGATGAGCAGATGCTTCTTGTGTTCCTTCATTTTCTCCTAGATGCACTCGCTTTCCTCTGTTCATTGAATTGAGTACACATGTCCATCAAGGCTACCACGGATCTCGAAGGCTCAATCTTCTCATTCAATTCAAAGGCGAACATCTTCTTTTGTATTAGTGGCAGCTTTTCCTCAATCTTCTTTGCTTCCTAGGTTGTGATTTGATACTGTAAACTTGGATTCACCAACAACTCATTGATTTTGAGTAAATTGATCTGATTCATCTGTTGGATAGAAGATTGAATATTTTTCTTATTCTTTCTGTATTTTTCTTGATTCATTTCTATTACAATCTGCCCCAATGCCTTTGAGACATTATTTTCTTCAAATTCAATCAATTTTTTATTTACAGAAGATAATGTCTCTAGACAAGCCTCCTTTTCCTCTCTGGAAATTTTCTTTCTTTCTTCCAGATTAGTTTCCCAAACTTTCAAGGCCATTTCTACCCTATTGAGTGCATTCTTTTCAATCAAAATCTAGGAGAAATGCTACATTGTAAGTATATTTGGGTGTAGGAGAAAGCTTATACATTACTTATAGATTCTCCGGTCGACAAGAGCCGACAAATCTCTGTTGGTGGTTGATGATGCTTCTAGTTTGAATGTCGATGTGTTCCAAAGCCCAATTTATCATATCATTGTAGGGTATAATCCTAGGCCGTGCAACAATCTTATGCAATTTAGATTATGCTACCAATCTAAGCTTGGCTGAAAAAGACTCGTCGTCTTCCTCGGTAGAGTTGTCTGGATAGTTAATAATCTCATGTTCTAAGATATCATAAACCTACTTCCAAGACTTAATGGCATCTGTAACCTGCAGAGTGGTGTCTGATAGAACGTGTGTATTTGGATTGGAATCATCACCTGATGCATATTTCTTCCTCACAACTTTTCGTGGCACCATAGTCCTCAAGGAAATAAAATTATTCTGCCTGTAACAAGAGAAATTTGTAAGCTCTTCACTGAATGAAAAACTTCTAATTGCAAATGTAAAATGACTTGATATCATAATGTCTATTGATCTTCGTATAAATCTACGGACAAAGAATTTATTAAACATTTAATGGAAATTTATTACCTGGCGATTCACAATCTTTATTTAAATCGTTATCCTTAGTCAATCATAAATGTCATTAATACTTCGACGGTTCAGCGTTCGAAAGTTTTGGATGTGACACGATAGAAATCTCTCGAAGTCTGAAACTTCGGAGTGATTAATTAATACTTAATCATGATTAACTAAAGTTATTAAATGTTTTATTAACTCTTTAAAACACTTTTACTTTTTTTTAATATTTATTACTTCGACGCTTTGTGAACTCAATCTTTGTTTAAACTCCTAAAGGGAAATCTCCCGGAGTGACGTGGTAGAGATGACGTCATTTTTGGTGACATGTCAAGAAAGGAGTGGTGACACATGTCACTTGGAATCGTGTGAATCATCTGACAGAAATGTTAAAAACAAGTGCCACGTGTCATCCCAAGAAAAGATTTTTAAATGACGCATGTCCAATGAATCGTCTGTAAGTCCTTTAGAAATTATTGCGGGGAACTGTTTTCGGGATTTCGAGACTTTGAGGTTTTTCCTGTTTAGATTTCTTGGCACACCCAAAGCGTGAAGCTCCGAAGTGATTGTTAAATATTATCTTTAAAACTCGGGAAACTTTTATATTTCGTAAATCACCTGAACTGTTTGATGAAATAGTACAACTCATTGACGAGCATTATTGTAAGGGCTTTATTTATATATAACGACCAATGAATTTATTTTGAATTTAAAAGGTAATCTCCTAAGTTTTTTTTCTTTTTATCAAATTTTATTTCTAAAAGGTAAAAGAAAAATAATTAAAAGTTCAAAATTATAAGTGTTCTAACACTTCCCTAGCTTCAATCTCAAACCGAATCAATTTATGCCTAGTCAAGTGCCTTAGTGTGCCTCCTCCAGTTTCTTCTTTCCCCTCTCGTTGTGGTTTCCCTTCCCTTATCATCTCTCGAGAGCCTGACACTCTGCATTCTCCCAAATGCTCCATGAAAACACATTTCCCTTACTTCCCTCTGCATCACCTCTACCCTTCTCCATGAGCACCCACCTCCAAACCCAACAAACTTCTCTTGACAAGCCTGAAATGTCGTCTCCATAGAGAATTGTGGCACCAAAATGAAAACAAAGCCCACCCACTTCACCAAATCATTAAGCAAGGTTGGGGAGGACTGGAAACATGGTAGTGTTACCCCATTATATAACAAAGGTCACCATGAGGATAGATCCTTTTCTCTTAGATTGAGGATTTTGTCCATCAAGACTGTGGTGCTATGAATCCTTTCCTTCATTGTGAGCACAATAATAAGAAATTGGTTCCCCTCTCCCGATATGATCACATGTAAATGTGGTTCTAGAGCCAACCTTTCCTCCCTTCGTTCTCCTCATGCCACCATTACTACTTCTCCCCTCCTTTGCATCCTGACTTGAGGTGGTGGTACGAGCATCGAGATCCTCATGTCACCCTCTCGACAATCCCACTTAATGGCATGTATTTCCATCGCTTGCATCGACAAATGGAGCACTATCATCAAGCAAAGTGGTGGCTAGCCCTGCCACTTATGTGGCCAACACCTCATTACTTGTCACCCCATCATAGGAATTATCATATTAATGTTAAAGTTGTATTTGAACTAGAGTTAATTTTAAAAAATTAAAAGCATCAATATAATTAATTTAATTCAATAAACTATCAATGTTGAAGATGTTTAAAAATTGATGTTATAATTTTATTAAACAAAAGATTAAAAAATAATTATTATATTTTTATCAACACGTGAATAAAAATAGCAATTTTTCAAATGAAAAATAATAGAACGAATATTCATATAACTATATATCTCTATGCTAGAGAATTTTCTGAACATAAATTGTGTATGATGTTTTGAAACGTCCAACGTTTTGAGTGGACACTCCACCCATTATCAATGGCAATTGAAGCTAATACATTGAAGAAGAGTGTTGAGGTTGAATTTATAAGGGAAGTTTGGCAAGTGTTTGTTGAGGAAATAACCATTGGGATTAAGAGATAAAATATTAAAGTATTAAAATAGTCATTGGGATAAAATATTGAAGAATATAGAGGTTGACTAAGACTAAAAATATAAGAGATAAATTTAGCCATAAATCCATTGGGAGGAGTTAATAAAGAATTGATGAAAATAAAATTAAATAATGTGATAGAATAGTGTTAGAAATGATGAAAATAAAGTTAACTATTGAGATGAAGTAGTATTAGTATTGGTGATGAGATAAATTGACTTAGACTAATGATGAAAGAAAAATGTGTAACTTGAGATAATTGTAGGATGATAGCCAAAAATGAGAAATTGATAAAGTACTAAGAAGGATAGAATATGGTATTATAGTATTAGGGGAGGTAATAAGATAAATTGAAGAACCGATGTAGAACCAAAATCAGAGCATAAAGGAAAGTAAGGACCATGCTAATGTGAAAAAAGGGGAAAGATAAAGACAACTAGGTGACTAACAATTAAAGAGAAAAAGACTAATGATTGAGGTGGTGAATGGTGGGTTTCCAGGATTGGCTTAGCTTGTAGCCATCTTCGCGATTAAATTTCTTAGGGTGTTTTTCAATATCAAGAGCTTCCCGTATAAGACAAGAGGAGTAATGAGGGGATGAGGCTAAAAATTTTGTTTATTCAAAGAAAATTAGGTGTTTGGAATTAAAGGAGTGTTCCGCAATAGTTGATTTGGAGATTCAGTTGTGGGAATTATCCACAATATGTTCTTCAAGACAGGCTTTGAAAGACCTTTCAGTTTGACCTATGTAATATTTTCCACATGAGCAAGGAATTTGGTAAATGCTTGGGCCAAGAATTGGGTCAGATCTATCTTTAGTATTTCTGAATAGTTGTTTGAGGGTTTGATGGGGCTTGAATAGGGTCTTGATATTCTTCTTAGACAAAAGTTTTGAGATGTGATCAATTGTGCCCTAGATGTAATGAAGGGATATTATAGCATGAGGAGGGGAGGGGGATGGGGTGGTTTTGGATTTAGGTTTACCGGTCGAGCAAAAGGATTGGTTGATTTCAGAAAGTGAGTAGCCATTGTATAGGACGGATTTGATTAGATGGGTTTTCTTCTGTGCGAGGAATTAGGGGCCTGATATACAGATGGGTTGAGTAATCAAGGTTTTTAGGACAACAAATTTTTGGCCTGAATGATGGCGGAAATTAGCATGAAGGTATATATTAGTGTGAGTCTTCTTCCTATATACTTGGTGGTAGAGGGAGCCATCGGGAAGACAAGAAATAAGACCACCAAAAAAGGGGATAGAGTTGTCCTTTTGGGTTTCCATAGTGAATTGGATGTGAGGGGAAATGATATCCAAATGGTTGAAGAAATAAATCAAGTTGGATTCGCCATGAGGCCAGATGACAAACGTGTCAGCTACAAACCTAAACCAACATTTAGGTTTGAGATGAAAATTGTTTATGGCTAAGGACTCAAAATGTTCCATAAATATATTAGCTACTACTAGGGAAAGGTATGACCCCATGGTTGTACCTTCGGTTTGTTCATAGAAAACCCATTTGAAGGTGAAGAAGGTGGAGGAGAGGCAAATCTTGATTAGATTAAAGTTTTTCAGGTCTACTAGTTTGGAGATTAGGGTCAAATCTTTTGAAACCTAAATTTTGGTGAATAAAGAAATGTAATAAAAAATAACCATAAGGTATTGATCATCGAGATGAAGATTCTAAGTCTTGAGTATGAAATTGGTGGAATATTTTATAAATGAGGAGTTTTTTTCGACAAAGGCCTCAAGCTTGTCAGCAAGAAATCGAGAAAGGGCATGTATGGGGGCTCCTATGGCGCTTACTATGGGTCTAAGAGGAATACTCTTTTTGTGTATTTTGGGTTGTCCATAGATCCTCGGGGTTTGGGGGTTATGCGAAAGGAGACGATTTTGGAGGTGAGGATCCAAGGAGGAAGATTCGATGGCTTTGGTGACCAGGTTGGTAATGGTGCTAATAGGTTTTTTAGTGAGGGGTTTATAAGAGGGAGAAGAAAGAAGTTCAAGGAGTTTGCTTTCATAATTTGATGTATTTGTAATAATGATGGCATTACCTTTATCCATTTTAAGGACAAGGATATCAGGATTATCGTTAAGGAGATCCACGAGGTAGCTCAACTCGAACAGATTGGAGAGGTATGGGAGGCGTGGGAGATAGCCCAGTCCGCACATATTTGAGAGGAGAGGGAGGAGAGAGACTCAAATTCGTGATATGGGGTGATGAGGGAACGTGGCTCATTTGAGTGATGGAAGCGTTAGGAGAGAAATCAGAGAAGGAGGGGTTCAGGGTTATGAAATGAGTCGAAGGAGGTGAGATATATAGCTTGGATAGAAGATTAGAATTTTTTTGGATATGATTTGTGGAAGACGATTTGAATGCATTCAAAGTTGCGGTAAAATCTCTACATTCTAAATTAGACCAGATATCAAAAAATATTGCATAAGAAAGTTTGAGATGGAGATTATATACCTATCGAGATAAAAGATTGAGCTTTCATCAGGTGAATTGAATTTGCACGCGTAAGATGGCCTTGCTAGCTCCGGAGAGAATGCACATGAGATCAGGCCAACCATTATGTTGGTGGATTCATGTAAATCGAGGAAGGACATCAGAGTCATGAAAATGTTTCAAGAAGGTGAGATCAACAACTCTCTTCTTCAATTTAATCCTGAGATTTTCAAATATTTCAGTTTCTCTTAGACAATCCTCTTCATAGAGGTTAATAATTTGATCATGTAAGTTTCATAGTTATTCATAATGCTAGAGAGTTTTCTAGATAAAAATTGTGTATGATGTTTTGAAACGTCCATGTGGACACTCCACCCATCATCAGGGACCACTGAAGCTAATAGATTGAAAAAGAGTATTGAGGTTGAATTTATATGGGAAGTTTGGCAAGTGTTCATTGAGAAATAACCATTGGGATTAACAGATGAAATATTAAAGTATTAAAATAGTCGCCTGGATAAAATATTGAAGAATAGAGGTTGACTAAGACTAAAAATATAAGAGTTAAATTTAGCCATAAAGTCATTGGTAGGATTTAATAAAGAATTGATGAAAATAAAATTAAATAATGAGATAGAATAATGTTAGTAATAATGAATATAAAGTTAATTATTGAGATAAAGTAGTATTAGTATTGGTGATAAGATAAATTGACTTAGACTATTGATGAAAAAATATGTGTAACTTGAGATAATTATAGGGATGAGAGCTGCAAATTAGAAATTGATAAAGTATTAAGAAGGATAGAATAAATTATTGAGATAGAATAGGATATTATAATATTAGGGGAGGTAATAAGATAAATTGAAGAACTGGCGTAGAACCAAAATCAAAGCATAAAGTTGAGCAAGGACCATGTTAATGCGAAAAAAGGGGGAAGATAAAGACAACTGGGTGGCTAACAATTAAAGAGAAGAAGACTAATGATTCAGGTGATGAATCATGGGTTTCCAGGATTGACTCATCTTGTAGCCATCTTTGTGATTAAATTTATTAGGGTGTTCTTTTATTTCAAGAGCTTCCCAGATAAGATGAGAGAAGTAATGGGGCTGAGGCAAAAACATTGTTTGGTCAAAGCATATTAGGTGTTTGGAATTAAAGGTGTGTTCCACAATAGATGATTTAGAGATTCAGTTGTGAGTATTTTATGCGATATATTTGTTAAGACAGGCTTTGAAGGACTTGCCAGTTTGACTTATGTAATATTTTCCACTGGAGTAAGAAATACGGTAAATGCCTGGCCCAAGTGTTGGGTTAGATCTGTCTTTAGTAGTTATGAATAGTTGTTTGAGGGTTTGATGGGGCTTGAATAGAGTCTTGATATACCTATTAGAAATTTTTTTTGAGATGTGATCAGTTGTGCCCTAGATATAAGGAAGGGAGATTAGAGCATGAGGAGGGGAGAAGGATGGGGCGGTTTTGGATTTAGGTTTACTGGCCGAGTGGAAGGCTTGGTTGATTTGTGAAAGTGAGTAGCTATTATACAGGAGGGATTTGTTTAGATGGGATTTCTCTTGTGCAAGGATTTGGGGGTCTGATATATGAATGCCTCAAGTAATCAAGGTTTTTAGGACAATGGATTTTTGGCCTGGATGATGGTGGGAATTGGCATGAAGTTATATATTAGTGTGAGTCTTTTTCCTATAGACTTGGTGGGAGAGGGAGCCATCAGGAAGACGAGTAATAAGAACATCCAAAAAGGGGATAGAGTTGTATTTTTGGGTTTTCGTAATGAATTTGATGTGAGGGGAAAGGATATTCAGATGGTTGAAGAAAGAAAACAAGTTGAAGTCTCCATGAGGCCAAATAACAAACGTGTCATCTGCAAACCTAAACCAACATTTAGGTATGAGATGAAAATCGTTTATGCTTAAGGACTCAAAATGTTCAATAAACCCCCGGATCGGGTGTTGGTGCGGGCCACATGGAATCAGGAGGAGGCGCACATAGGCTAGCGTGGCGAGAGCCACGTGACGAATTTGTGTGAAGCAAAGCCACCACCCCCATGCATTTAATCCCTCCTACGACGTCTGAGGCGCCATTAAGCCTTGTGCGCTTCCCGTCTCTGGTTGTCATTTCGATGGGTGATTTCATTAAGACTTTTCATGTGGCTCGGCCTTCATCTCCACCAGTTGAGCAGACATGGTCCATTCTGGCTTACCTCTTCCTTGCGCTCTCCTGCTATGCTTCAAACCCTTCTTACTTGCACCTTGGTGCTTTCCTGCAACTGGTTATTCTCCCGGCCTCTCCGCTCACCTGGGGTTTCTCTCGCAGGCTAACCATTTCTCCTACGCGGTCAACATGCCTAGGCAAAGAGGCAGGCCAAGAAGGGGCTCGTCCTGGACTCCATCCCGACTACGAGCGCCTGTACCTCGCCCTGGTTCTCATTTCGGCTTTGGACGCCTATCCCCCTCACAATCTTCGTTGTCCTCGCATTCCTCGCATTCCTCACACTCTTCGCAACCTGACTTGGAACCACTCACCACCTCTTCCGGGCTTGAAGGTTTGGTTCTCACGCACAGTTTAGTCGACTTACCCTCAAAGCCCTTCCTGGACAGAGCCTCCACTTCTCGGGCACCTCCTGAAGCACCTCCACTTACCCTGGCCAGCTTACCTTTGTTGGCTTATGAAACTTTTCACTTCCACCCACCCTTGGAGGCGCCACCATTTCCACATTCTATCTCTGAATCTATCCTAGACGAGCAGATGCAGGACAACATGGACATTCTACACAGGCTGGGCTTCGACCTCCGACAGGGAGTGGATGATCTACAATTCCAACTGCAACAACTAGATGGGAAAGCCTCTGTACTCCTCCACATCCTCTCCACCTTCCAGAGAGCAGCAACGCAAGCCAAGCACATCCCAGCATAAATGTTTGGTTGGGGTGAACAGGAGCTTCCAGCGGAGGGTGGCAACCTGGGGCGGGCCATGCAGATGGATGGGGAGGCGGCAACAACAGTGGATAATACAGATGCTGACGCGCATATGGAATGGCGAGGAACACCTGTCGAATAAGAGCTCTGGAACGAGGCCACCCGTGCCACCTGGCCGGAATATAAGCCTAATGTATGACCCCTATGGGGACTCTACTTTAGTCTTAGTCTATTACTCTCAGTTATGTTTACAGTTTTACTAGTTTGATAGACATGTAGACCTTAACACCGGTTGGCTGAACTGGTTTCCCCCTTGGGGCACTTCAGTTACTACAACCTGGCCATTCTGAACATTCTGCAACTCTGGTTTTGTTTTTGGAGGCTCTTTATACTTTAATGAAATACTCTTACTTACAAAATAAAAATAAAAAATGTTCAATAAATATATTAACTATTAATTGCGGAAAGGGATGACCCCATGGTTGTACCTTCAATTTTTTCATAGCAAACCCATTTGAAGGTGGAGGAGAGGTAGATCTTGATTAGATTAAGGTTTTTCGAGTCTACTAGTTTGGAGATTAGGGTAAAAGATTTTGAAAACCTAATTTTGGTGAATAAAGAAACGACGTCAAAACTAACCATAAGGTCTTGATCATCAAGATGAAGATTATGGGTTTTGAGTATGAAATCGATGGAATCTTTAATAAATTAGGAGGTTTTTCCAACAAATTCTTGAAACTTGTCAGCAAGAAATCGAGAAAGGGAATGGGTGGGGGATCTTATGGCGCTTACTATGGGTCTAAGAGGAATATCCTTTTATGTGTTTTGGGTTGTTCATAGATCCTCGGGGTTTGGGGATTATGAGGAAGGAGACACTTTTGGAGGTGAGGATGAAGGGAGGAAGATTTGATGGCTTTGGTGACCAGGTTGGTAATGGTGCTAATAGGGATTTTAGCGAGGGGTTTGTAAGAGGAAGAAGAAACAAGGTCAAGGAGTTTAGTTTCATAATATGACATATTCATAATAATGGTGGCATTGCCCTTATTCACTTTGAGGACAAGGATATCAAGATTATCGTTAAGGCGACGAATAGAATGAAAAATTTATTTCTTGAGGTTGGGTTTAGGAGGTTTAGAATGAAGAATTATCCTTTAACACTCTTGCCTAATTTCTTCAACTTCATGGGCTAACAAGATGCAGGTAATGGATTCCATGGAGCAAACCATTTCTTCCATAGGGATACACCTAGGAGACAGGGAAAAAATAAAGCCTTTTTCAAGCACTTGAAGAGTGGGAAGGTCCAAGTTACATGAGGATAAATTAATGACTAGAGAGTGGTTAGAATTGGAGGTAGTGGTAAGAGAGAGATTAATATTAGAAATGGAATTAGGGCGGCCCAAAGAAGATAATGAAAAGGTGGGGTTATTGGATATATAAGAGGAAGAACAATTTATATTTTGAGAATGATTAGGGATGGAATTATAATATGAAGTGCACAACAAAGAGGCACATTCAAGAAAATTAGAGGTCGACGCTTTGGAGAGAATAGAGGATTTATCATGTGACTCAACATAGTTAGGTTTTTGGAGAAAAGGGTGGTGTTTGAGATCTTGGTCAAAGTGTGGGTCGCACAGTGTGGCACATCGATTGTTGATAAGATTATTATAGGTGTAAAAGACCAGAGGTGAGAGGTTATGGTGTGAATTAGGGTTTGCACAAATGGTGGGAGGGTGCAGATTGGGTTTGAAATTAGGATTGAGATATGGATCGGCATTAGGGTTGTAGAATTTGGAGAGATCAAAGTTAGTCTTTGGTGAGAAATGACATTGATTGATGAAGAGAGTTGTTGATTTCACCTTCTTGAAACATTGTCTCCATAGAGTCAACCCATATAAATAAGGTGCCTTCACACTCAATATAACATCCTTCGCCATATAAATATCATATTTCTTCAAAATCCATGGAACATCACCTTCTTTAAAAGACCAAGGGGGACCAACCTCTCCTCTAGTTTCATTTCTTGGAAAATTTCTCTTTTTAGTATTCTAAGTAATAAGATCTCTCTTGACAACCAATGTGTCGCTTTTATTCCATGATATGTGCCTCCATAAAGAAGATGAAACATTTTTTTAATATATACATGGGATCTAGTAAGTGGCCAATCTTAAGACACTCCCAATATGGAAGCTCATAAAATGCATACTTCCTTTTCATCCTAATGGGAATTTTCTCAACATAGGTTTCAAAAAACTTAGGATCATCAAACATAGGTTACCCATTTGAACCAAACATTCATGCCATTTCCTTCTCCTTCTTTGTATCATATTCCCTATTCCAATATGTCAGTGTCATTATTTCATGTCTCTAATTTCTCTCTATTTTACCATTGAAAGCATATGTATTTCTTCTATAAGGGTGGTCTTCTAGGAGGAATACCCTCAAACAATCATACATCGACTTTCATAGGTCATTGGACCACCTAGCCTTTATAGAAGGTCCACAACATTTACATCCATGATACCCTTTTGTTACAATACCTACGATGCTATCATATACGTAGCATGTTAGTGTAAAAAATATAGTTGCACCAAATGAAGTATGTCAAATAAAATTATAGATATAAACAAATCGATAAGCATTCTTACTAGAGAAAACTCCTAGTCCTGGATAATCATGCATGGTGTACACACATATTCCATACAACGTAAAATACCTCTCCATTGGGATGAGTCTTAATACATCATATACATGTATCCCTTCCCATAATTGCTTAAATTCATCGATGAGTTGTTAGAGGTAGACATCCATTCTCTTCACTTGTCTTCTACCTGGGACTATAAGAGCCAACATAAGATGTTCATTCTTCATGGACAACCATTGGGGGGTATTTGTATTGATCACTACCAATGGCCAAACAATATAGTTGGTGTTTTGGAGGGAATACAAGTTAACTCCATCCATACAAATTTTCAATCGAAGGCTTTGTACTTCATCCTTGAATTTAATTGGTCATGTATCCTCTGTATGCTCCATCGCTATTGAATCTGTTGGGATTCACATAACTCCTGGCTCAGTTCTATGTGAGGCATGCCACCCCTGCAACATGGATAATTGTTTTCAATGAAAGAGCCTTTGAATCCTTGGAATTATAGGCATGTGCCTCAATATCTTATGAGGAGCATCATGTTCCTTACCCTTGTTGTTTTATTTATGGTACCTGTCATGCCCACATTCTAGACATACGTCTTTGTTTGCATATTTGTTTATGGCATGGAATGATATGTACTCAAAACCCAACATTTTTAGCATTTTATTTCCCTCTACGCAATTATCGAGAAAGCGATTATCACTCAAAAGTACCTTATCTTTGAGTAACCCACAATTAGTGGGAAATATAAATTTACATTGTCATTAAGCATGAATAAAATCAACCCTTTTCTTCCTTCATTGTGTGACAATATTCCTTAATAATTTAGGGGACTTAATCGTTAGTTACCTCAAAAGTGTCAATAAATAAGCGCCTGACATACCATACATTGCTTTCAAGTTGTACAATAACATTTTTTCCCTAGTTGAGTAGAACTTGCATACCCCTGTATTGGACTAAATAGAGGGGTGGTGGAAGAAAATTTCAGGTTTTCGTAGAAAGTATCTATGACATCAGCGTATCCCCTAGTTCATTATACTAGAATGCATCTAACAACATTTCCTCCATGGCTTGGGTATCCCACAAGAAGTCATCCATTCCAACCTCTATATCATCGCCTTCATCCCAAACATGTGAAGAACTAGTGTTATTGTCGAGGTTTTGAATTGGTGAATAAGGACGTAGTGGGAATTGAATAGGTGGTTGTTTCAACCATTCTCGGTATGCTACCTCTCTGATCTCTTTTTGTTTATCAGCAAGCCCATGACTTGACGTTGTAGTGGGTTGCAACGGTAGATGGTGGACAAGTCACTCATCATCAAAATCATGATTGTAAAAATATTGAACATTACATCAATAATATTAGTAAAACAATGATTTTAATATGTTCAAACATTATACTAAAGACTTATTAGAAGCAGGGACATTTTTCCCAATAATAAACATGAAACTGACCCCTTTATAAAACAAATATCAAATTAAGCAATACATTTACAATAGTTCCATTGAAAATCCAAAAATACAATTACTCGCTGATCTTTTTCTTACGCCCTACGAGGTTGTCTACATGAATTGATCAAATTCATAGTGTTATAATACCGTTGATTGGCATGTTAAGATTGGTTGCTAAAAGATGGCATGTTAGGATTGGTAGGGTAAAGAAGTTGTCCATTTTCATCAAACATCTGCTCGTGGTATCTTTCTCCTGATAAGAGCTTGCAAAATTTTGGGACCACGCGAATATCTTGGGCAGCTAAACTCGATCACGAATATTGATCTTGCAAAATTCAATGAACAATTATTAAAATGCACATGCATACATAACATAAATTCAATGAGAGAAAAGAATTATCAATAAAATATAGACGTACTGCAATCAACATGAGAGAACTTGAAGGAGTTCTAAAGATATGGAATTAAGCGGTGTTGGAATCTAAAGAATTGACCATTTGATATTATAATTATTTTTTTTCTGCATTTGAGCCAAAATTATCATCTTGGGTAGCATAGAATAATCTAACTTCAAAAAGAACTTCGGAAAACTTTTATAACTTGACAACACACTTAAAAAATCATTATTTTTTTCTACAATATCATTGTTTTTTTCTGCCCAACTATACAAGAAATTTTAATCTAGCTTTACAAAATCTAAAATAGTTACTCGATCCCTGAAAATAACCTCCTCGAACATAGAAAATGTGAATTTGATTCTCTCTCTCTCTCTCGACCTATCTCTTGCTCTTGTTAGATCTCTCCCTCCCTCCCTCCCCTTTTCTTCATATATCCCCCCCTCTCTCTGTCTCCTGCATATACCCCTCTATACCCCTCACTCATATTTCCCTCCCTCTCACACTCACTATATCCACTTCCCTCTCTCTCCCTCTC
This sequence comes from Picea engelmannii, assembly GCA_009831015.1. Classification (NCBI taxonomy): domain Eukaryota; kingdom Viridiplantae; phylum Streptophyta; class Pinopsida; order Pinales; family Pinaceae; genus Picea; species Picea engelmannii. The sequence continues at coordinate 621,518 of ML790378.1, read as the reverse complement.
TCTCTCTCCCATCGATGTTTTTTATTATATAAAGATGCACATGTGCATATGGATAAACCAAACACACTAGTGTGTCTAATTGAGATAATCACCGAAGACCGGCCTCTGTTATTTCCTCCACAAATAAAAACCTCTGCAAACTTTAAATACATGTATTTTCATTTGGATTGTGCAAATTTAACTACATTATAGTGCATTATAACTTACACATTGCCCCAGTAAGTTATCAATTAAACTTTGCACTAATGTGTTTCGAACTGTATAGTGCACCGACTGAATCAAGTTAGAAAAATAATGCATGCTTACTATCAATACTTTGAAATTTATTATGAAAATAAATCGGTGTGTTATACACACCGCATTGGTGCACTACTCACGACATAGTGCGCTAAAAATGTAACTTGTGTAAAAAAAAACAGTGTGGGTTTATCATCAATGCGTCGAAATATACAACGAAAAAATGAGTGGGAATTTGAGTTTTTGTGTTTATAAAGGAAAAAACTATTCATTGTTTTATTTGTTTGTCAAATTTTAGAGAGGACATTTGTGCAACAAAGATCTATCAACAAATATTTCTGAGTGGGTGGATTTTTTTTGAAGAGCCAAATTTCGAGCGGGAGTATTGTAGATCACATAGAAATATGCAGAGGATAAATTCCAGGTATATGATTTCATTATATTAATCATCTTGATAATTCTCCTATTTGATTCAAACAATTTTTAGTGCATTCCCAAACCAAAAAAAAGTGTTTCATAGTTACCTTCAGTATTAGAATCCCTAATTTCCCCATTGTTCTTTTTCTTTCTCCTTCTATATTTCACAAGCATATTTTTTTAAAGACAATTTATTTATAGGGTTTGTTTATTTATATATGGGTGTTTCCTATATGTTGCAATGAAAACACTCATTGCATTGGATCCAAAACTGTCATGTTGTTGTCGGTTTTTTTTAAACGTCTTCACGGTGACCGATGCACTCTATACATAGTAAGCACTCCTGTGCATATTTGTTTGTAAACAACACCACTTTATTTAAATTTGAAATATTATTAAAAAATCCTCTTTTTTTTTCGGTCGGTGATGCACATTTTACTTAAATATTCATCGAGGAACATTATTTACAAATCGCATCGTTGAGTTTAAAATTGAAAAATTAAGGTTTTTATATGGAAATCGACATTTCTTAAATTTGTTCATTGCTCGACAGTGTGTAACAAATAGTACTTAGGAAATCGTGCTTTTCTTAATTCATAAAGCAATGACTGAGTACAAAAATTTGTAAAATGTTTTCAATTTCGCAACGACAGTGTTATACTATACCGTTGAGTATATGTATGTTTGATGCACCAATGTGTATAAATATTGTTGACGCCCTAGTTCAAATTATCTTAATACACGCACTCGAATATTTTTTTAATTTATATGTATTTTTTTCCAGGGAAATTTTGAAAATTCCAAGGGACAAACATAGGGAAAACCAAGACATCTCCGTAGGAATGTCCAAAAAAGTGCAGAAGAAGATATTAAAAGAAATGAAAATAGTTGTGTCACAAGAGGAGCCATCCCAACTACAATGTGCATCAAAGGTATGCAATCATTTCTTTATTCTTCTATGTACATCAAATTTAAGTATCGTGTGAAATACTAATTTTCAATTGTTTTGTTGAAGAAAAGAAAAGAAAATAGAATGCATTCAACACATAAGACATGACGATGAGAAATAAAAGGGTTGATCACAAACTTTGTAAGTATTTACATTTTTATCCTTTCTTAAGATTCCATGTTTGTTGTGATCTTTATATTTAAATAATTATTTTACACTTATCCATGGATGTCTTCTACTAGGTGCTAACATACAAACATGAGCCAATCCATGAATTGATAAACATTGAGTTAAGTATGGGTTGTGATTATATGTTGAAGAATGAAATTTTAATTAAACAATTTGTAGGTAGATATGTTGTTTAATTTCCCATTTTTTATAATTAATGAAAAAACAAGAAAACTTTATATTGATTACATCGAATGTTCTTTGTCATGTCGTACTAAACATGCAGAAAACAAAGTATGGAATGCAAACATTAGAGGATATTTTGAGACAATACATGAAGCATGGATTCAAAAGAAAGTGTATGGTTTATGAAAGACTTGGTGCTAAGGTATGTTTTTGTATTCACACAATCATGTATATTCTACTATATATATATATATAAATGTAGATATACTTATTACAATTTTTTTTTATGTTTGTAGATGGAAGATGAAGGGGACGAACATAAAAAAAACATGTCGATCAAGAAAGAATTATGTTAAAAAACCAAAGTACAATATCACCTAAAAATGATGAAAAAATGAGGCATGCACGCAGCTCGAGCAATGTCAACAATTCAACTAATGAATGACAATCAATATAATTGAATGTTACTGCAAGTTGTATGTTTTGGAATATTTGTCTCTGAAAATCAGGGATTTTGTTTAATGTACTCGACATATTGTCCAAATTGCATGAGGACATGTTACCAATAAGTGTAACAATTACAAATTGGTTGCAATTTGATTATTGTACTAGACCTTTACATTGTCCATTTTTGTATGACAATGGGTCTCTTATTCATATATAATAAAATGGGTTTCTTATTTCATTGCATTGTCAAATGTTGTAAAATGTTGTGTTCGTGGATAATTAATATATGGATGATTTACATTGTTGCAAATAACAAAGCTTTTATTGGTTGGATAACACATTAGTGAAATCATTATATTGAAATGCAATAAAAAAAATATAAAACAATATATATATATATATATATATATATATATATATATATATATATGTTTGGCTTTGAAATGAATAATTGAAAATTTGTAAAAAAAACAATGAATTAAAATATATGCATATCATTGCATTGTATTCTTTTGAACTCACTAGACAGTGTGTGCCATAATATAAACATCGGTGCATTTTGAGGAGTCATAGGAACTGATACATATTAATTATAATAATGCACTGGTATGTGTTAGGAAATGAGAAACACTTCCACACTAAACCTAGCAGAAGAGAGGAAGAAATATTTAAACAATAAAGTAAATGAAAAAGAAAACACATGGTGCACATAGATTTTACCCTGGAAACCCAAACCGGGAAAACCAACATTCCTTGAGTTTTTTGCTCTCGTGTTGTCTTATTCATTTAGAATAAAATGTTACATGCCTAACCTTGGTCTACACCTAAGATGCAATCGACATCATACCTTCTTGCGTTACACAAGAACAACCTTGTAGTCAATTCAACTTACATTGTCATGACCAACAACCTCTATGATTATTGATTAGCGATCATCTTTTACAGCATTACAACACGCCTTATTTATAGGCTTTACAGTAGGAAAAACCCTAAAGAAGGTGCCCAAACACGGTTACAGATCCGCGTAGACCATTGGCTAAAAATGCCACAAATATTAGGAGAGTCGACTACTAAGTCGGATTATTGTTGGGTATGTGTTATATTCTTTGTATGTGTTATATGTGGTATGTGTTATATTTGTTTTACCGGTTTTCGTGTCCGTTTTTGGGCGGTTTTTCGGCACACGTTTTTTTTTCGATGGTTTTCTATTTCCAGTTAAGGAATTAGGATTATTGACTAATTCGGGTTATTGGATTAGGGTTTTGGATGCTACGAGATCCTATATGTATATTGTATTGTAAACAATGTATGAGATGGGATGAATATAGAAAATAATATTTATGCATCATCAAACAATGATATGGATCATGTCCATGTGTTTCACATGTCTCACACTAGGGTCCTCCTGGGGGTAAAGGATTTTTCATTCATGTCCCCAAGTACTGCACAAGGGTTGGACACTCATTCTTACGATGACCTTATGTTCAACAAAATGTGCACCAAACATCCTCCCTCTTTTCCTTTCCCTTACTTTGATTCAACTAAAATGTTAATTTCTTTAGGTCTGTTCTCAACTCTTCCATGACTTGATCTGTAAGCTTATATTAGTTTTCCTCTAACTACAATGCTTCTTGTAAGGCCTCAACTTGAGTTTGGAACTTTTGTTGCCTCAAAGGGTACTTCAAATGTGTCAATAAAGAGTTAACAAATAAATGTCTATGTTACATATCAGTAATAGGGTACTTCAACTTACCTTTTAGCCTCTTGAACTTCTGATCGACTTCCCAGACTGACTCACCTGGTTTCTACTTAATCTCTATCATTTCATTCATGAACTAATCCTTTGAACTTGGTTTCTAAAATTCAATGATCAATTGCTTCTTCACATCTGTGACAATTGTAGGTGCTCTCGTTGTATTATTTATTGTGAGACCCATATACCAGTCTAATGCGTAGTCTCTAAATGTGATTTTCAACTGCGCAACCTTTGTATCTTCATCTGTAGTCTTTTTAGCTTCCCATATCTTCTCACAAATAAACAAATGTTATTTTGTGTCATCTGACCCTTCTCCTAGAAACTGTGGTAACCTAATAGTTGGATCTTGTCCTTCCATTGTGAAGTTTGTTATACTACCACCTCCACATGATGCAGATACTTGATTGTTACTTGTTGAACTTACACTTCTGCTTGAGTTTCCACTGGACCCACGTCCTGTAAAAATCCTTCTACCACTAATGTTGTTGAAATATTGTAACTGCAAAGAGTATTCTATTTATTATTGAGTTATTATTCATTAGATCAATCCCCTTTTGTGGATTGATCATGTTGGAACTTGTACTTGACCAAATCCCCTTTTGTTGATTGGTCAAACCTTAATTGTATTATGCAAATTAAGAAGTTGGCCCCCGGGCCTAATTAAAGTGGTTTTAACCACTAATAAGACAAGTCGGCCCTGCCTAGTGAAGAGATCCATTTCCAACATCTTCCAGCTTATATAAATAAAGGAAGCCGACACCTCATTATCTCACTCACTCATTCACTCAACAAGTGCACAAGTTTGGTAGTTGCAGTTGGGAGAAGAAGGAAGAGAGAGGCACATTGCTCAATGTTGGATATTCTCTAGTGTTTTGGTTTATTGTCTTGGCATTGTATTGACTATCTATATTAAGGAAGTTTTTGTTGGGTTTTCTCCCCCATGTGTCTCGATGGATGGAAATGCAGGTTGGAGAGACGTCACCAAGAGGAAATCTAGGATTTGGTAACCCGACAACAAATAAATCAGTAGGAAATCAATAAGTTAAAAGGTCAAAACACAGTCCAGGAAGTTGAAATTCGTTGTCTCAAAGAAAGAACCAAGGAGAAAGGGAATCATATTCAGAAGCTGGATTGAGATATTGGAAACATGGAAGCTACAAAATTACCTCCCCTTTGCGTGCTCAAATGACCATTGCGCTCAGAGAAAAATTCAAACGCCACAAAAGGTCACAACAACTTCGAGGAGGAGACAATTAACCAAACCAACCTTAAGTGTCAGGCAGACCAAGGAAGAAATGAGTTGTCCAAGGAAGATGGAACCAAGAACCAAAGGTGGGGACAATGTAATAATCATATTTCTCTCTGAATTAGTATGTTTTGTAAATTTTGTTTTTTGGGCAACAATTATATCAGAGTTTATACTAGTATGCATGTATTAACTGGGACTCAAAGCAGATTTAGAAGGACCTATGATTATAGTCGAGCAATAGAATATTTATTAAGGCTAATGAGCCAGTTTAAGTCATTTCTATATGAACTTCAAGGCTGGATGGTTAGGCCACAACCTCTTATTTTATTTTAATATAAACTAGTAATTGTTCTTGTAAAACAAACAACTAATGGAAAGTTACACTATCATGACTTTTAACAATAGTTGTATCTGATACTATTAATATCATTATTTTTAGGGCAATGTTTCCCCATTGAAGTGTGCGGCCATGGGAGAAGACCAAATTAAAATAAAGGTGACGAGGTTTTCAACCATTGCATCGGTCATCCCAGGTTTGGAGGTTTCTCTTCAAACTCGATGTTGTTGGGATCTATTTTCACATGATGTGGTTGCTCTATCATTTAACATAAATCTATTTTAATTTCAGATTTTTCAAATATCTTTCAAACATCAACATGGATCAAATTTATTAAGGTGTGATTTTTTCACACACAAGGAATTAATATATGATACGAAATTAAATGATTAAAATGTTTATATCTCCAAAAAATTAATCCCTCTAAATGCTATAAACACTTGTATACAAACATTATCAAAAAAAAAAATTACTCTTGTTAAAAAGCTAAAAAAAAAAACTTGCAATTAGTTATAGCAGACTTCTATCATGTATCATGTTGAGTTGTATTTAGTCTTCTCCTTTCTCTTTGTGGTTGTAGTTGTTGGAAATTTTCAATGACTTTTTCTTTTATTCCTTTTACTTTTACATGTATTACTTTAATTGAAGATGATTGTTCAATTTATCATTCCTTCTATTTTTGTTACTTTAATTTAATAGTATCTATCATTTTCTTTGTTGGAGCGAGTTTCTTGGAGCCACTCGCTAATGAGGAAGAGGCGTCCAATAATTGGACTCTTCCAATAGTGTGGATGATCGAACTATCTTAGAATTTTTATTAAATTATTTTCTTTAATATGTCACTGACTAACGAGGAAGAGGTCAACCGAACTATGTGAGGGAAAAGAACAATCTTGAACCCATCCTTACCCCAGTCGCCAACCGCATTTATACATCACTTTATTGATAACACCACCGGTTTGCATGTTTTCCTACTCCAGAGTACTATATTTTGAGATTCATGAAAATGAATGCCAATTCAAAGGTCGTGAAACAACTCCAGTTGGAGGTACATACCAGCGTGAGAAGAGTGTAGTCAACACTCCAATATCTCACCTTCTGAGGGATCTGAAGACTTGCCACCATATTTGGCCCTCGTATAATCTGATTTTGATTTTTAGGGAAGAGGCAATAAAGACATATAGAAGAAGAAATAATTATAGAGTATTTTACTGTAATAGATATATTAAAAATTATATTGTTGTTGATCTTTCTGGATTAAACTTTGTCTAATGTTTTGAAACGTCCAACGTTTCGGGTGGACACTCCACCCATCACCAGGGACAAATGAAGTTGAAGAATGGTAAAGAGTGTCGAGAGATGAAAATAAATAAGGGAGTAGAATGAAGTAGTCGTTGAAAAGATGAACTGAAGCAAGCAAAAAGTCAAAAGGGAAGGAGTTTTATTAATGATGTACCTGTTGTGGTAAGGAGAAAGAAAATAAAAAATAGATTAAACGGTTAAGAAAGGGAAAGGGGAAAAAATAATATGTTATAAAAGTATCAAATTTAAGTTTAATGAAAATTACACCAAAATGAATAATTAATTAATAAGAAAAAATAATATTTATGTTTGTTTAAATTGAAAGAACAAAAAAATTAACAAGAAGAATAAATTAAAAGATAAATTAAAATTTTGTTTAGTTAGATAAAGTTAAATTGAATAATTAATAATAGAGAGGATAAAATAAATTGAAAGATAGGAAGGGGAAAAACACAGGAACGAATGAGGAGAAGATTAAAGTGAAAAATTCAAATAAGGTAGAATGTTTGAGACGATGAGTAATAGGCTTCCAAGAATGACTAAGTTTATAATCGTCCTCTCGATTAAAATTATCTGGGTATTTTTCAATTTCGAGAGTCTCTCTAATGATACGCGAGGTGTAGTGGGGTGTTGAGGCCATAATTTTAGTTTGATCGAAACAAATAAGGTGTTTGGAATTAAAGGAGTGCTCAATGATAGCCGATTTAGAGGTGCAGTTGTGGGTTGTGTCGAAAATATGTTCCTTGAGTCGGGCTTTAAATGACCTTCCCGTTTGACCAATGTATGAATTGTCATAGGAGCAAGGAATTTGGTAAACTCTTCGGCCCAACATTGGGTTTGACTTGTCCTTGACAATCCGATAAAGTTGTTTAAGAGTTTTATAAGGTTTGAATAGGGTTTTATATTCTTTTTTGCTAAAAAAATTGAGATTTGATCAGTGGTGCCCTAGATATAGGGTAAAGAAATGAGGGCTTGAGGCGACGAGGAAGGGGAAATTTTAGCGTTAGGTTTTCGGGTTGAGTGGAAGGCTTTGTTGATTTCGGAGATCGAATACCCATTGGAAACAAAGGCTTTTGTTAGGTGTGCCTTTTCTTGATCAATAAATTGGGGAGCAAAGATATGATTGGCTCCGGAAATGAGAGTTATAAGAACCGCAGAGTTTTGGGCAAGATGATGATGGGATTGAGCATGGAGATATCGATCAATATGGGTATTTTTCCTATAAACTTGGTGGGTGAGAGAGCCATTAGGTAGTCGAGAAACAAGGGCATCCAAGAAAGGAAGAGAATTATCCTTTTCCATTTCCATCGTAAACTTTATTGGGGGAAATGCTATTGAGATGTTGGAGAAAGGAGTCAAGGGAGGATTGACCATGATACCAAATGATGAAGGTATCATCGACAAAGTAGAACCAACATTTTGGTTTGAGATGCCAAGAGTTTATGGCTAGAGTTTTGAAATGTTCCATGAAAATATTGGCGACCACAGGAGATAAAGAAGACCCCATGGTAGTGACTTTAGTTTGTTCATAACAATTACCTTTGAAGGTGAAAAAGGTGGAGTTCAGACAAATTTGAATGAGGTTAAGGGTTTTAGAGTCAACCGGTTTAGAGATAATGTCAATAATTTCAGGAACCAGAAGTTTGGTAAAGAAGGACACAACATCGAAACCGACCATGATGTCATGTTCCCCAAGATGAAGATTGTTGGTTTTAATAATGAAATTGGTGGAATCCTTTATTAAGGAGGGGGTGTTTCCAGTGAAGGATTGAAGTTTGTCAACAAGAAAGCGAGACAAGGCATGAGTGTGGGCACCTATAGCATTGACTATAGGTTTGAGGGGGATGTTTTTTTTTATGAATTTAAGGTTGTCCATAGATCCTAGGGTTTTGTGGGTTGTGAGGAATGAGGCGTTTTTGAATGGTGGGGTTGAGAGAGGAGGATTGCATGGCTTTAGTAACAAGGGTGGTTATGTAATTAATTGGGTTTTTGGCCAAAATTTTATAGGAGGAAGAAGAAAGAAGTTCATTAATTTTAGATTCATAGTCAGAGGTGTTCATTATAACCGAATCGTTTCCCTTATCAACTTTTAAGATGATGATATTGGGGTTGTCATTGAGGCATCATATCGATTGGAAATATTCTTTGGTAAGGTTTGGTTTAGGGGGTTGGGAGAGATGAAGAATTCTTCCACATTCTTGCCGAATTTCTTCAGCCTCACGTGTGGGAAGATTTTGCGTTATGGATTCAATAGAACATATAATGTCTTCAAAAGGGATCTAATGAGGGACCATGGAAAATTTAAACCATTTTTCAAGTAGATGATGAGTGGGATGGTCTAGATCATAGGAAGAAAGATTGATGACGTTCGAGGGATGATCGGTGTGAGTTGGCAAAGAGGAGGCGAAAGTGCTAATGTTAGGAATGGGGTGAAGTTCGTCAAAACGAGGCACGACATTAGATGAGTTAAAATTATTAAATGGAATTAGGGAAGAGAGGTGAATATTATTATTAATATTCAAAGAGGTTTTAATAGTCGGAGAATGAGATTTATTTATTATAGAATTATTATTCGGCGAAGAGATTACAGGAGATGAAGATCGAACTAGGGTAAAGGGTGAATTAGGGTTATTAATGAGATTTGACAAGGGTGGATTAGGTTTATCGGGTGAGTTTCGGTCTGTAACGACCCCTTCGTTACGTCTATGAATAGCGAAGCACAATAGGAATTTTTTTTTTTTTTTTTTCAATAAGAAATTTACAACATCACATCATTCATATCCATGCAAAACACATGACATCATAACCTAAGTGACACATGATCACAATATAAACAACCTCTACAATATCATGGCTGAACGAAATTTCAAAA
>ML790378.1:571014-609984 GCA_009831015.1 Picea engelmannii | reverse complement strand
TCCTCAAGGTCCGAAACCCTGCACACTCAATGAAACTAAGTCAATAGCATCTGTATACAACAATAGTAAAACATCCTGTCATCAATCATGACGCATCATCATCACGGTTAAGTGGTTCATCATCATAAAAATCCAGATCACTTGCGAGCAAGTGTCCTCAAATAATAAGTTTTGTCAGTGCGCCAGAGCGGGATGTTACACGGTCACATTTCAAATCGGTTATGGTCTGGGTGAAAGGAGAAAAATCAAAATTGTTGATGTCAAGGTTAGGGTTTGTTGTCGAGTTCACTACTGGAGGTTGTGGTTGGATTAAGCAGGGTTCACTCAAGTTTTTGCGAGGGATGGAAAAAAATATGTTGTAGATTGAATCGTCAACAGTGAACTCGCCAACAAACCCTCCTATAAACATTTGGCCAAAAACCCAATTAATTACATAACCACCCTTGTTATTAAAGCCATAAAATCCTACTCTCTCGACCCCACCATTCAAAAATGCCTCATTCCTCACAACCCACAAACCCCTAGGATCTATGGACAATCTAAAATTCATAAAGAAGACATCCCCTTCAGACCTATAGTCAATGCTATAGGTGCCCCCAATCATGCCTTGTCTCGTTTTCTTGCTGACAAACTTCAATCCTTCATTGGACACACCCCCTCCTTCATTAAGGATTCCATCGATTTCATTCTTAAAACCAACAATATTCATCTTGACGAACATGACATCATGGCCAGTTTCGATGTTGTGTCCTTATTTACCAAAATTTTGGTTCCTGAAACTATTGACATTATCTTTAAACTGGTTGAATCTGAAACCCTTAACCTCATTCAAATTTGTCTGATCTCCACCTTCTGCACCTTCAAAGGGAATTGTTACGAACAAACTGAAGGCATTGCCATGGGGTCTTCCTTATCTCATGTGGTTGCCAATATTTTCATGGAACATTTCAAAACTCTATCCATAAACGCTTGGCATCTCAAACCAAAATGTTGGTTCCACTTTGTCAACGATACCTTCGTCATTTGGCCTCATGGTTAGTCCTCCCTTGACGACTTCTCCAACATCTCAATAACATTTCCCTCCCAATAAAGTTTACGATGGAAATGGAAAAGGATAATCGTCTTCCCTTCTTGGATCTTCTTGTTTCTCGGCTGCCTAATGGCTCTCTCACCCACCAAGTTTATAGGGAAAAGACCCACATTGATCGATATCTTCATGCTCGATCTCATCATCATCCTGCCCAAAAATATGTGATGCTTAGAACTCTCATTTCTAGAGCCAATCATATCTTCGCACTCCAATTTCTTGGTCAAGAAAAGGCCCACCTAACAAAAGCCTTTGTTTCCAATGGGTATTCTATCTCCCAAATCAACAAAGCCTTCTGCTCAGCCCGGAAACCTAATGCTAAAATTTCCCTTTCCTCATCGCCTCGAGCCCTCATTTCTTTAACCTATATCTAGGGCACCACTGATCAAATCTCAAATTTTTTAGCAAAAAAGAATATAAAAACCCTATTCAAACCTAATAAAACTCTTAAACAACTTTATCAGATTGCCAAGGACAAGTGAAACCCAATGTTGGGCCCATTAGTTTACCAAATTCCCTGCTCCTATGGCAAATCATACATTGGTCAAACAAGCAGGTCATTTAAAGTCTGGCTCAAGGAACACATTGTTGACACAACCCACACCCGCACCTCTAAATCAGTTATCGTTGAGCACTTCTTTAATTCCAAACACCTTATTTGTTTCGATCAAACTAAAATTCTGGCCTCTGCACTCCACTACACCTCGCACATCATTAGAGAGGCTCTCGAAATTGAAAAACACCTAGATAATTTTAACCAAGAGGATGATTATAAACTTAGTCATTCTCGAAAACTATTAGTCATCTTCTCGGACATTCCACCTAATTTGAATTTTTCGCTTTAATCTTCTCCTCCTCCCTTCCTTTGTTTTCTCGTCCCTATCTTTCAATTTATTTTATCCTCTCTTATTATCAATTATTCAACTTAACTTTATTTAACTAAACAAAATTTTAATTTATCTTTTAATTTATTATTCTTGTTATTTTTATTATTCTTTCAATTTAATCAAATATAAATATTAATTTATCTTATTAATTAACTATTCATTTTGGCTTAATTTTCATTAAACTTAAATTTGACACTTTTATAACGTATTAATTCTTCCCTTTACCTTTCTTAACCGTTTGATCTCTTTTTTATTTTCTTTCTCCTTACCGCAATGGGTACATCATTATAAAACCCCCATCCTTTTGACTTTTTCTTTGCTTTCGTTCATCTTTTCAACGACAACTTCATTCTCTTTTTTACATTTTCATTGTTTACCATTCTTCAACGTCATTTTTCCCTGATGATGGATGGAGTGTCCACCCGAAATGTTGGACGTTTCAAAACATTAAACACAGATTCATCATTATAAAACCCCCATCCCTTTTGACTTTTTCCTTGCTCTCGTTCATCTTTTCAACGACTACTTCATTCTCCTCTCTTATTTATTTTCAGCTCTCGACACTCTTTACCATTCTTCAAGATCATTTGTCCCTAATGATAGATGGAGTGTCCACCCGAAATGTTGGACATTTCAAAACATTAAACACAGTTTAATTCAGAAAGCTCAACAACAATATGACTAAGTGTAAAAATCTTCACTCTGAGACATTAAAAATCATACTGTAAGAAATCCAACCTAACTTCTGAAGATAAACTTTTTTAAGTATTCATTTTTCATACAAAAACAAATCCCACAATATAACTACCCGACTTCTGATTTCACTTATATGTTTACTTTCCCCTCCTTGAGGGGTATGCTAGTTGAAATCGACTTCTGATTTCAGATATATGTTTACTTTCCCCTCCTTCCCCTATAACTACCCGACTTCTGATTTCACTTATATGTTTACTTTCCCCTCCTTGAGGGGTATGCTAGTTGAAATCTTTGATAGTTAAAAATGTATCCATCTAGAAATTTGATAGAAATGGGAATAAATGTAGTGAGTGGAAAAACCGTGCAATATCATATGATAAGTGATGATGCATGTCAAGCGCATGCGTAGATTTGGAAAAGTATTTAATATACTCCTCCAACTTATGAATGTTCGAAAATCTTTCATCGCAACTGTTTAAAACAAAACTGAAAGTCTTCCCCTACCTCCGCAGCTATTTCCCTCTAAATTTATTCATTCGTTTTTAAATAATGTCCCAGCGAGAAAGGTTTCGTTCTTACGACTTGAAAGAAAATTGCAGAAGTACTACTTTCCGAGAAATGGAGATGCGGGGTATCGATCCCCGTACCTCTCGCATGCTAAGCGAGCGCTCTACCATCTGAGCTACATCCCCATTCATGTCGGATTTACTTCATTAACTTTTACTTCGCAATATTAACGAGCTACATCCCCAAGTTTGATAAGGTTCTATACAATTCTTTCACTACTTTCGATATTTTGTGCAAGAATTAACACCGATGCGCGAGTAAACATGATCCATGTAATGAGTGCCCTGTAAAAATGGAGAACGTTGTTTGCAAAAAATTAAATCGCCGTTGCCGGGGATCGAACCCGGGTCACCCGCGTGACAGGCGGGAATACTTACCACTATACTACAACGACTCTATATAAAAAAGCCAATAAATAAGCTTAAGGATTACTACAGTCTCACTGCATTTTCAACATTTAGTTTCCAAGCTTTAAAGTTCTGGGAGCTTGGGAATTAGTTGGGAACGTTCTCAATTAGCTGGGATTTTTTTGGGGGAATTTGGGAGCTTTTTGAGAGCTTCAACATTAAAGAAATAGGAACTTGGAACCAGTTTCCAGTTTCCTAAAAGAAGACCTTTAAATTAAAATTATATTAAATTAAAATGTAAGTATATTTATTTATTTATTACAAATACACAATTTTTTATAAATATTTTCATTATATTTATTCAAAATATCACTATAAAACTAAGACTAAATTACAAGTAAATATTATTTCAAAAATTAGTAAAGTAAAAAAACTTAATAATACTCACTTTATAGTTGTGGATATGAAAAACTTTTAATGTATTTATGTTTTTCAAACTAAACATGAAAGTCAAATAAATCGATATCCTATCCATTACAAGTATATCATATCATTGACTTTTATTGTATTTTCATATTAGAAGAGTAGTACTATTTTGTTTTTTTCAATAAAAAAAGAATAATGCTTCAAATTTACAAAGATGTTTAAAGTTTATATATGTAAAGTTTAATTTTAAAAAGATGTTAAAATTGTATATATGTGTTTTCAATTTTGTTTCTCATTCTCTAATGGAATATTTGTGGATATTAAAGTTTCATTATTGTGTTAAATATATTCATATAATTATTAGCACGAATTAAATTAGTAATTTTAATATTGTAGTTGTTGTAATAGGATAAACATTGTTCTCCATTCAACTTCAATTTTATTGAAATAAGATCTAAAATGTATCAATATCTCTATACATTGTAATCTAAAGTATCATTGTAATTTAAAATATTTTTTATATTATTTTAATATATATTATTGTAACTCCCAAATTCAAGTTTCCTGTAAATTTGAGGGAAACTTCTACTCTTTCCGAACACTCCTACCAAGTTCCCAACGTTCCCATGTTTCAGAAACTAGTACAACATAAAATTACTATGATTGGAATATTTTCTTTGATATTTAAAATATTTATTATAAATAAATTATTTTTAAAATATTTGTTATAAATAAATTATTTTTAAAATATAAAATTTGTAAAATATTTTACTTTATCCTTATCCTTTAAATTTAAATAAATAAATGCAATAATTTTAATTTGTACATCCCATTTCTTTCCAGTTGTTTCTCAAAATGAGAAACACCACTTAGTATACCCTAGTATGTGAATGCAGAAAAGCAAACCCAGAAACAAACAAACCTTGTTATTTCAAGGTGGAAATAACTTCAGGTCACCCAACCTGTAAATCAAATTTAATGTATTAGTGGCTCAATCGAACCTAATTATCAAATTTTCGAATTCTTCATCCCGATTTGGTCGAATTTGGTAACTATGCTCCTACTCTATCAATTGTGTATATGTTTGTGTGGGAAGCTTTTCACGTTCTCTTTGTGTTGTGTGGGAAGCTTTTCACATTCTCATAATATGACCCAAACCAAAAGATTCGATGTGTGTCCTTCATCTCTACTTGAGTTTGTGGGCATCTGTTTTTTTTCTAGGTTTGAAAATATTTGTTTTACAATCGTCTTTTAATTGGTTTAGATGATATTTGACATTTTGTTCGTTTTGTTTTTAAGTATGTGTTTTAACTAGAATAATTAAATGATAATAAAATCATTAAGAATTTATATGTTCTATAATAAAAATGGTAAATATTAGGATTTTACAACTTACATAATAAATAGTAAAATTTTCATGATAAGTCTCTTTGGTTTATTGTACTCTCACATGCAACTTTGTTCACTACAAGTAATTGTCTTGTAATTAAAGCAATGATCAACTTTATTTATTTGAAAACCATTAATATACATACAAATGGACAATTCCTTAGAACCATTTACATGATAATGTTGAATCGCTCATGCTTAAAAGATCACTGATAGTGTTGAGGCCGTGTGCATGGAATAAATGATTTGTCTTATTAAAAAGTTTAATTGTGCAAATTATTTAAAATACTTATATGAAATAGACTTAATATTAACTTCAATGGTCTTGGTCTTAATCAAGAGACATGTGTATGGAATAAATAATTTGTCTTATTACAAAAGTCCAATTACACAAATTAGATTTGACCTATTAAAAAGCTTAATTACACAAATTATTTAAAATATTTTTCGATGATAAATGGAATAAACTTAATATTAACTTTAATGGTCTTAATCAAGAGGAAAAAATAGTTCCAATGAACTCAATCTAGAGCTTAATTACACAAAATATTTAAAACACTTTTCGATGATCTATGGAATAGACTCAATATTAGCTAAATAATGGTCTCAATCAAGAGGAAAAAATAGTTCCAATGATCTCAATCTAGAGGAGAAGAAAACAACCATAAAAATATGGGACATTTTTTGCTTAGAAACATGGCTAGGGCTTGTGAACCTAGAGAATATGTGTCTTCTAGAAGTTCACTATGATAATTGTATAATTGTATAAGAATGCACAACGTCCTTAGATACTAGGGAAACAATATCTCAAAAGAAGAACCTTTGCATTTGTTTTGGCACCCATTTGTCAACCTTTTTCTATGAAACTCATGTTTTATTTTCCCATCATTCAATACTTGATCTCCCCCACCACAACCGCATGTAGTAGATACATATATTTCCTTTCACACTTGCCACCTTAAAAAGAACCTTACGCCATCTATTTACATTCCAAACTCTCTTATACTTACATTTCAATGCTTGATTACCTCTGCATGTAGCAATACTTGATTACAAGCCGCCTTCAAAATCAAAACCCTTGCCACCTTCCAAAAAAGCACTTACACAGTGTTTACTTATTGCATCGAATTCCTTCAATCAAGGAAGTTTTAAGTCATAACCATGCTAAGAATCAATAATATAATAATATTGTTAATTAAATAAAAATGAATTTTTGTCAAGTTGTGATCCGAAAAGATCTTTTACACGACTATGGTTGAGTTATTATGCATGTGTCGATTAACCAATTAGGAATCTTAAAGAAAGAGGAAGAATTATAGAAGAGATATAGCAGCCATATGAACATGTACATAACTGAAATGAAGCATAAAACAACAACACACCATAACACCAATGTGATAACGGAGTTCGACAATCTCACCTACGTCTTCGGGCCTTATCTTAATGGTCTTTGATTATTTATGTTCGAAGCTTTACAAATACATCATGATAGTGCCAAAAGGTTACAATAATGAGTTGTTCGTGTTCTACCAGATCTCATGAACCCATCAAAACTGACGACACCCAAATCGAATGAACGAAGCTCCCATAAATGGCGTGCAAAGGTGCGCTCCTCAATAGCTTCACTGCATGACAATGGATTTGGTTCAACAATCCGCCAGCATAAACCTGTTCTGAGCCTCTCTCAATAGCCTCAAAAAGGCCTGATTTATATAGATCTAAATTTGGTAACCATCTCCCAACTTCCTCCCAAGATCTAGCCTAAAAAACAACCCAATATCCCCCAAAAATGGGCAAAATCCCCTTAAACTGGTGAGAAAATCAATAATAATCACTATTATAATGTAACAAACCCACTTATACACATACATTGGGCGCAGACTCTTACGCACTGGCCCCTGGGCATATGGGAGCCCGCCATGTGGCCAAGCGCTCAACGGTTGGTGCGTTGGCCCCCTCCAAACCCGACTCCTGGTCCTGTGCACCGAGCCATGCGGCCTCGGGATTATTGCTCCACACGCTAAAGGTTTGTTGTAGCCCCCTGGCGGTTAAGATCTAAGTTTTCACGTGGTTGTTCCTGGTCCATAGGACCCTCACCTTACCCTATCTCCAGAGTACAACTACGTCGAGGGCTGAACGATAAAGTGTGGTGTATGTGCTTAGAACCGGGCGTATGGAAAATATCAAAACCACAGGCTGAGCCATTACCATTATGCACCATATTTGAAAAGGATTGGAATATGACCGGAGATCATATGGAAAAGCTTTGCGACTGGGGGCTGGGGATAGGCCCAACCCCTTACCTCCACCTGCATATCACATAGTTTGAATTTAAATATAATTTAAACCATATAGTTTACAAGAGTGTTCTGGCTAGCTTGTCCCTACCAAGCCATCCACCCATGCCGAGGTATCAAGTTCGAAACCAGTGGATATCAACAATTTTGCAAATAAACGGGCCAATGCCTGGATGCCACGTGGCAGCCCATGTCTGGGTCATGTGGCACCCCCTCATTCGCTAATTTTCAATGCCACTTTTTAGTCACCGATTGGATCAACTCTGCCACCTATCTGCCCTGTCAGCATCATACCCTGCCACATGTCGTCATATAGACGTGCCACGTGTCATTGTACGGATGTGCCACATGTCACCCTTGCAGTGGTGACATGTGTCACCTCCCTGTTGGTCCACCTATCCTATCCAAGTCAACATCTGTACTCCTAGTCATCCTGCCAACTGTGCCTACCACGTCAGTTGTACAGTCCCTGCCATGTTAGCGCCAAATGTGCCTGCCACGTCAGTTGTACGGTTGTACGACCTGTACAGTCAGTTTCCACGTGGGACTGTATGGACTGTATAGTTAACACTTTTTTGCTTGTTTGGAAAAACGAACATATAGCCATAAATTAAGCATACAACGTCTGTTTGAGCCTGTTCAAGTTGTTTTGGGTTCGTATCAACGAGGCCTACGCACACGTGCATTTTGAAGCCATTATGAGAACTTTGATTTTTAGGCCTTTCTGAGCCCCATCTAGCTCCTAGATCCGAATCTGGATCACACCTCCCCACTAAAGGAACTTTTGGTCCCCAAAAGGTTACAAAGATGAACTTTGACTAATTACATACTCATAAGGATGAAAACAAAACATGATATTGTACAAAAATGATGTTATAATAGGTCATTATTTCAACATGTGTGATTACATAAATGGAAGCAAAATACAATGAAGTTGTGACATCCACTTCTAGCAAAACCAAGTGGATTCTTTCTTTCCTTCACGATGTTCCTCTTGCTTTGCTGGTAATCCTTCTTCCTTCGTGAGTACATGTGAAATCATTTTTTCCTTCCTTGGACGAAGCTCCAGATTAAGCTTCCAACAACTAGTCTTTTGATGTCCTCCCCTGTTGCAATAAGTGCACTGAGTTTTTGGCATCCAGACATGTTTACCCTTCTCTTTCTTCCGTTGTGGAGTTGAGTCTTTATGTCGTGTTTCCTTCCTGGTCGACATAGGTTTTCTGTACAAAGTTTGTCTCTTCCAACACATGACAACACAATGCTTGGGTGAATGACAATAAGTACATGGATAAATATTCCATAAGTTTCAGATTACATGATTATGTTTTTTATAATCAAAAAGAGAATTGGTAAAATTATGACCATTATACCTTTGTTTCTGTTCTTCACATTGCTTTGGAGATGACTTGCATTCACTACCACAATCAAGGAGTGATACTCCATCACCTTTCGTAAAGTGTTCATGCAATGACTTAAACTGGCCATGTGAAGTATTACTTGCTTCCAAAGTTTTTGAACCCATCTTGTAGGATGCTCCAATTTCCACTTCGCCATATCCCAATCCTAAATATCGAGGCCTTTCCACAACTTCAATGGGATTAACGATAACTTGGACCTCAATTCCAAGGCCCTTTCCTTCATAACCCATCTTGGTTAGCAATCTCAAACCTATACATCTTGTATGTTTTCCAAATGCACCAAAACCATCTTGATGCGAACAAGGAGAATTTGATGAATGACCTTCACTGCATACCTCATAGTTATTTTCTGAAACAGATGTAGAAGGCACTTCCTTCAATCCTTCTTTTCCTTTGTTGTTCTCTGAATCTTTCTCTTGAACCGATCTCTTTCGTTCCAAGTAGTCTTCATACAACACTTTCACCATCTCAGACATGGCAAACACCGAATTTCTGAATTCCTTCTCATCTTGGGAAAGTCCTCATGTAGATGCCATTTTATCCCTTGATATGAGCTCTTCCCTGGTTAACATGCAAACTCAAATTCCAAATGTCAACTATCTCTAATACCACTTAATCCGAAAATATCGTTTACACTACTATGGTTGAGTTATTATGCATGTGTTGATTAACCAATTAGGAAGCTTAAAGAAAGAGGAATAATTATAGAAGAGATATAGCAGCCATATGAACATGTACAAAACTGAAATGAAATATAAAACAACAACAAACCATAACACCAATGTGATAACGGAGTTCAACAATCTCGCCTACGTCTTCGGGCCTTATCGTAGTGGGATTTTCTTATTTATGTTTGAATCTTTACAAGTACATCATGATAGAGCCAAAATGTTACAATAATGAGTTGGTCATGTTCTACTAGATCTCATGAATCCATCAAAACTGACAGCACCCAAATCGGATGAACGAAGGTCCCAAAAATGGCCCACAAAGATGCACTCCTCAATAGCTTCCCTGCATGACAATGGCTTTGGCTCAACAATCCGGTAGCATAAACCTGTTCTAAAACTCCCTCAATAGCCTCAAGAAGGCCTAGTTTATATAGATCTGAACTTCGTAACCATCTCCCAACTTCCTCCCAAGATCTGGCCTCAAAAAGGGCCCAATATCCCCCAAAAATGGGCAAATTCCCCTTAAAATGCTGAGAAAATCAATAATAATCACTATTATAATGTAACAAACCCACTTCTGCACATAAATTGGGCACATCCCCTTATGCGCTGGCCCCTGAGCACATGGGACCCTGCAATGTGGCCAGGCACTCAATTGTTGGTGCGCTGGCCACCTCCAAACCCGGCTCCTGGTCCTGTGCACCGAGCCATGTGGCCTCAGGCTTATCGCTCCACGCGCTAAATTTTTGTTGTAGCCCCCTGACGGTTAATCTCTCGGTTTCCACGAGGGTGTTCCTGGTCCATAGGAACCATACCTTACCCTATCTTCAAAGTACAATTGCGTCGGGGGCTGAACGATAAAGTGTGGTGTATGTGATTAGAACCGGGCGTATGGAAAATACCAAAACCACGGGTTGAACCATTACCATTACACGCCATATTTGCAAAGGAGTGGAATATGGCTGAAGTTCATATGGACAAGCCTTGCGACCGGGGGTTGGGGCTAGGCCCAACCCCTTACCTCYGCCTGCATATCACATAGTTTGAATTTAAATATAATTTAAACCATATAGTTTACAAGGAACACCCTCGGGCGGGCTGGCTAGCCCGACACTGCCAAGCCATCCGTCCACGCCGAGGTCTCAAGTTTGAAACCAGTGGAGATCAACAATTTTGCAAAGAAAAGGGCCAATGCATGGGTTCCATGTGGCGGTCCATGTCTGGGCCACGTGGCACCCCCTCATTCACCAATTTTCGATGCCACATGTCAATCACTGATTGGATCAACTTTGCCACCTGTCTACCCTGTCAGCGTCGTACCCTGCCACGTGTTGTCGTATGGATGTGACACGTGTCTTCGTATGAACGTGCCACATGTCACCCTTGTAGTGGTGACACGTGTCACCCTTGCAATGGTGACACATGTCACCTCCTTATTGGTCCACCTGTCCTATCCACATCATCATCCATACTCCTAGTTAGCCTGCCAACTGTGTCTGCCATGTCAGTTGTAAAGTCCCTGCCATGTCAGCACCAACTGTGCCTTCCACGTCAGCTTTATGGTCGTACGACCTGTACAGTCAGATGCCACGTGACACTATATAGACTATACAATCAACATTTTTTTGTCTGTTTGGCAAAACGAACAAATCATCATAACTTGAGCATACGACGTCTGTTTGAGCCTGTTCAAGTTGCATTGGGTTCGTATCGACGAGGCCTACACAGAAATCCATTTTGAAGACATTATGAGAACTTTGATTTTTAGGCCTTTCTGAGCCCCATCAAGCTCCTGGATCCGAATCTGGATCAAGTTGTCACTATGCTAAGCATTATTAATATAATATACAAAAAATAGATGTTACAACCAGGGGTTGGGGGACCTGTCAAAAAAGGAAACTAGATCCCTTGACAACCCAATAGTTTCAAAATTCAAAATGTCCATGATATCGATATGTTCGGGCCTAGAATATTTCAAAAAATACATTAATTGACAAACTATCCTATAACTTTTCATAGTATTGAAGACTTAAACAAAAAAAAGACTACAGGTTGACCTGCATCGTTCCTTGGGAGAGGAGGTATCCTCATCTTTCTTCACTTCCAACATCAACTCAACCTCATCATCATTAGTCTAAGCATCCTTAGGAGGTTGCTTGCCTTTTTCCATCCCTATAAGATGATCTCGGGTGTCGGTTGAACCTCCTTGGGAAGCCTCTGCTTTCGATCCTTTCCCTAGATCATTTTTGAGACTTTAATATTTACTCCAAAAACCGATTGGAAAACTACTTCAAATTTACCTTTGAATATTCTGAGCACGTGGAGAATTTTTGCTTTATCTTCTTTGCATTTGTCTAATGCCTAAACAACTATGGTCTTTATAGTCCAGTAAGTTTCCGTGGTTCTGAAAAATTTAGTATCCATGGTCCTGGAGTAGCAAGGGTCGTCCAAATAGATTTGGACATCTTCCACAATTTCCTCATCTGAAGGTTTTTATCTCTTCGTCCTCACCCAATCCTCCACTTTCTCAACTTTCTTGTTGGCCTCATATGACAAGTGCTCCACAAATCATTGCTTTTCTTCCCTAGCTTCAATCTCTTCCTGAGTAAGTTTTTGCCTGGTCAAGGGCACCTCCTCCACTTTCTTCTTTCCCCTCCCATCATGGTTTCCCTCCCCTTATCATCTCTTGAGATCTTGACACTCTGCATTCTCCCAAATGTTCCACAAACACACGTTGCTCTTACTTCTCTCGGCATCACTGTTATCCTTCTCCATGAGCACCCACCTCCAAACCCACCAAAATTCTCTTGACAAGCCTGCCCTGTCGTCGCTAGAGAGAATTGCGGCACCAAAATGAAAACAAAGCCCACCTGCTTCACCAAATAATTAAGAAAGGTTGGGGAGAACTGGAAACATGGTAGTGTTACCCCATTACACCACAAAGGTCACCATGAGGATAGATCCTCTGCTCTCAGATTGAGGCTTTTGTCCATTAAGACTGTGGTGCTATGAATCCTTCCCTTCATTGTGAGCACAATAATAAGAAATCGGTTCCCCTCTCCCGATATGATCTCATGTAAATTTGGTTCTAGAGCCAACCTTTCCTCCCTTCATTCTCCTCATGTCACATCCTGACTTGAGGTGGTGGTACGAGCATCGAGATCCTCTTGTCACCCTCCAGACAATCCCACTTAATGGCATGTCTTTCCATCGACGACAATCCCACTTAATGGTATGTCTTTCCATCGATTGCATCAACAGATGGAGCACTATCATCAAGCAAAGTGGTGGCTAGCCCTACCACTTTTGCGACCAACACCTCGTTACTTGTCACCCCATCCTAGGAATTATCAGATTAATGTTAAAATTGTATTTGAACTAGAGTTAATTTTAAAAAATTAAAAGCATCAATAGAATTAATTTAATTCAAGAAACTATCAATGTTGAAGATGTTAAAAAATTGATGTTATAATTTTATTAAATAAAAAATTAAAAAAAATTATTATATTTTTATCAACACATGAATACAAATAACAATTTTTCAAATGAAAAATAATAGAATGGATATTCATATAACTATATATATTTATGCTAGAGAATTTTTTGGACAGAAATTGTGTATGATGTTTTGACACGTCCAGCGTTTTGAGTGGACACTCCACCCATCATCAAGGACAATTGAAGCTAATACATTGAAGAAGAGTGGTGAGGTTGAATTTATAAGGGAAGTTTGGCAAGTGTTTGTTGAGGAAATAACCATTGGGATTAAGAAATAAAATATTAAAGTATTAAAATAGTCGTTGGGATAAAATATTGAAGAATATAGAGGTTGACTAAGACTAAAAATATAAGAGATAAATTTAGACACAAAGTCGTTGGGAGGAGTTAATAAAGAATTGATGAAAATAAAATAAAATAATGAGATAGAATAGTGTTAGTAATGATGAAAATAAAATTAACTATTGAGATGAAGTAGTATTAGTATTGGTGATTAGATAAATTGACTTAGACTAATGATGAAAGAAAAATGTGTAACTTGAGATAATTGTAGGATGATAACCAAAAATGAGAAATTGATAAAGTATTAAGAAGGATAGAATAGGATATTATAATATTAGGGGAGGTAATAAGATAAATTGAAGAACCAACGTAGAACCAAAATCAACGCATAAAGGAAAGCAAGGACCATGCTGATGCGAAAAAAGGGGAAAGATAAAGACAACTAGGTGACTGACAATTAAAGAGAAAAAGACTAATGATTCAGGTGATGAATGGTGGGTTTCCAAGATTGTCTTAGCTTGCATCCATCTTCGTGATTAAAGTTCTTAGGGTGTTTTTCAATTTCAAGAGCTTCCCGGATAAGACAAGACGAGTAATGAGGGGTTGAGGCTAAAATTTTTGTTTTTTCAAAGCAAATTATGTGTTTGGAATTAAAGGAGTGTTCCGCAATAGCTGATTTGGAGATTCGGTTGTGGGTATTGTCCATGATATGTTCTTCAAGACGGGCTTTGAAATACTTGTCAGTTTGATCTATGTCATATTTTCCACAGGAGCAATTAATCTGGTAAATGCCTGGGCCAAGCATTGGGTCCGATCTATTTTTAGCAATTCTGAATAGTTGTTTGAGGGTTTGATAGGGCTTGAATAGGGTCTTGATATTCCTCTTAGCCAAAAGTTTTGAGATTTGATCATTTGTGCCCTGGATGTAAGGAAGGGATATTAAAGCACGAGGAGGGGAGGAGGATGAGGTGGTTTTGGATTTAGGTTTACCGGTCGAGAAAAAAGATTGGTTGATTTTAGAAAGTGAGTAGCCATTGTATATGAGGGATTTGGTTAGATGGGTTTTCTTCTGTGTAATGAATTGGGGGCCTGAGATATGGATGGCTCGAGTAATCAAGATTTTTAGGACAACAAATTTTTGGCCTGGATGATGGTGGAAATTGGCATGAAGTTATCTATCAGTGTGAGTCTTCTTCTTATAGACTTGGTGGTAGAGGGAGCCATCAGGAAGACGAGAAATAATAACATCCAAAATGGGGATATAGTTGTCTTTTTGGGTTTCCATAGTGAATTGGAGGTGAGGGGGAAGGCTATTCATATGGTTGAAGAAAGAAATCAAGTTGGATTCGCCATGAGGCTAGATGACAAATGTGTCATCTACAGACCTAAACCAACATTTAAGTTTGAGATGAAAATTGTTTATGGCTAAGGACTCAAAATGTTCCATAAATATACTAGCTACTACTAGGGAAAGGGATGACCCCATGGATATAACTTCGGTTTGTTCATAGCAGACCCATTTCAAGGTGAAGAAGGTGGAGGAGAGGCAAATCTTGATTAGATTAAGGGTTTTCGGGTCTACTAGTTTGGAGATTAGGGTTAAAGATTTTGAAACCTAAATTTTGGTGAATACAGAAATGACGTCAAAAATAACCATAAGGTCTTGATCATCAAGATGAAGATTATGAGTTTTGAGTATGAAATTGGTGGAATCTTTAATAAATGAGGAGGTTTTGTCGACAAAGGCCTCAAGCTTGTCAACAAGAAATCGAGAAAGGGCATAGATGGGGGCTCCTATGGCGCTTACTATGGGTCTAAGAGGAATACCCTTTTTGTGTATTTTGGGTTGTCCATAGATCCTCATGGTTTGGGGGTTATGAGGAAGGAGACGCTTTTGTAGGTGAGGATCCAAGGAGGAAGATTTGATGGCTTTGGTGACCAGGGCGGTAATGGTGCTAATAGGGTTTTTAGCGAGGGGTTTATAAGAGGGAGAAGAAAGAAGGTCAAGGAGTTTAGTTTCATAATCTGACGTATTCGTAATAATGGTGGCATTGCCTTTATCTGCTTTGAGGACAAGGATATCAGGATTATTGTTAAGGCGACGAATATAATGAAATTGTTCTAGGAGGTTTGGAACGACAAAGTATCCTTCCACACTCTTGCCTAATTTCTTCAGCTTCATGGGCTGGTAGGTTGTGGGTAATGGATTCTATGGAGTAGATATTTTCTTCCATAGGAATACGCCTGGGAGACAATACGCCAGGGAGACAGGGAAAAATGAAATCCTTTTTCAAGAACTTAAAGAGTGGGAAGTTCCAAGTTACACAAGGATAAATTAATGACTCTAGAGTGGTTAGAATTTGAGGCGGGGATAAGAGTGAGATTAATATTAGAAGTGGCACAACAAAGAGGTGGATTCAAGAAAATTAGAGGTCGAAGCTTTGGAGAAAATAGAGGATTTATCACGTGACTCAACATAGTTAGGGTTTTGGAGAAAAGAGTTGTGTTTGAGATCTTGGTCAAAGTGTGGGTCGCACAGTGTGGCACATCGATTGTTGATAAGATTATTATATGTGTAAGAGACCGGAGGTGAGAGGTTGTGGTGCGAATTAGGGTTTGCACAAACGGTGGGAGGGTGCAGATCGGGTTCAGAATTAAGGTTGAGATCTGGATCGGCATTAGGGTTGTAGAATTTGATGAGAGTAAAGTTAGGGTTGGGTGCAAAATGTCATTGATTGGGTTCATTATTTAAGGTGGGAAAGGGTGACGAACCACAAATCGGGGCAGATATCGAACTGACAAAGATCGTGACTACGGGAGAGAACGAAGTATTTATGTCATCTGGCGATATGGTTTATATAGCATCTTCGTTGTGAGATCCATGAGGTAGTTCAACTCGAACAGATTGGAGAGGTGTGGGAGGTGTCGGAGGTAGCTCAGTCCGCACATATTGGAGAGGTGAGGGAGGAGAGAGACTCAAAGAATTGATGAAAATAAAATTAATGAGATAGAATAGTGTTAGTAATGATGAAAATAAAGTTAATTATTGAGATAATGCATATTAGTATTGGTGATAAAATAAATTGATTTCCACTAATGATGAAAAAAAATGTGTAACTTGAGATAATTGTAGGGATGAGAACAGAAAATGAGAAATTGAGAAATTGATAAAGTATTAAGAAGGATAGAATAAATTATTGAGATAGAATAGGATATTATAATATTAGGGGAGGTAATAAGATAAATTGAAGAACCCACATAGAACCAAAATTAGAGCATAAAGGAGAGCAAGGACCATTTTGATGCGAAAAAAGGGGAAAGATAAAGACAATTGAGTGACTAACAATTAAAGAGAAGAAGACTAATGATTCATGTGATGAATCGTGGGTTTCCAGTATTGACTCAACTTGTAGCCATCTTTGTGATTAAATTTATTAGGGTGTTTTTTAATTTCAAGAGCTTCCCGGATAACACGAGAGGAGTAATGAGGGGCTGAGGCAGAAAACAATTGTTTGGTCAAAGCATATTAGGTGTTTGAAATTAAAGGTGTGTTCCACAATAGATGATTTAGAGATTCAGTTGTGGGTATTGTTTGCGATATGTTTGTTAAGACGAGCTTTGAAGGAGTTGTCAGTTTGACCTATGTAAGTTTTTCCACAAGAGCAAGGAATCTGGTAAATTCTTGGGCCAAGTGTTGGGTCGGATCTGTCTTTAGCAGTTATGAATAGTTGTTTGAGGGTTTGATAGGGCTTGAATAGGATCTTAATATTCCTCTTAGCCAAATTTTTTGAGATGTGATCAGTTGTGCCCTAGATGTAAGGAAGGGAGATGTGAACAATTGTGCCCTAGATGTAAGGAAGGGAGATGTGATCAGCTGTGCCCTAGTTTTTTTTGCAGTAAGGTAGTAATTGTACATGTGTTCTCCCTCCCGGCCTCCAAAGGATTGTTCTTCTCCTTTTCTCTCTCTCTCTCTCTCTCTCTCTCTCTCTCTCTCTCTCTTCATACTAGTAGTAGTGCATACCATAAAATAAACAATGATGTATTTTGGCTATACAAGGGATCCCAACCTCGCACATCAGGGGGAATATGTTAACACCAAAAAAGTGTTCACCGAGCAATACATGCAATCACTGAAAAATCCATAAGTTTCATACATCAAGAATGCATATCCTCAAGTGTTAATAAATCTCACTGAGCAACATCAAAGAAATTCAAAAAGGTCATCCATAGAGATTAGTGTGACTTCCAAACAAATAACTCATGCCATCAGCAAAATCTGTGCAACACAACATAATGTTTTTAGCATGGACAACGTGACCACCTAGATTAGGATCTATGTCATATGCGCTATGGTTCAAAATTCCAGGCAGAGCGGACACATTCAAAGCGTCGACTTGCAACAAGGTCACACTAGTCACATATTTGATCTCAGAGCCAACACAACAGGTTTAATTTACCCTAACTTTGCTAATACAACACCACTTAAGAGCATAACTATTCATACATGAAGCAAGATAAAACCAAGCTAGGAAAAAGGCTATTTAAGCATGGTTCGAGACATTCATTACACAACACACATATAGTATAGAGTTACGCTGGCAGATTATGATTTAGAGAATCCATTACCCAGTTTAAAGTTCACATGTTCAGTCATAGATCGAGATATCACAAGGTTTGAGTGCCTCACCATTTGAGAGATCAATTCAATCATCCATGTCATCACCTGCATCTGAGAAGAAGAGAGTGTTCAAGATAGGAAAGAAAATATCCCTCCCAAGGAGGCAGGAGGGAGACTACCTACGTGATTCCTACCTCTGTGATGCTAGCAATACAAAACCTTTTCCATTGGTAGTTATTCCAAGATTTTTTAATTATTTGTTGTGTTTATAATTTATGCATTTGTTCATGCATTCATTCACATTTATTTACGTGTATTTATCATGCATGTGCAGTTGGTTATCAAATTGTGATGTCAGTAATGCTCAACACTAAAATTTGGGACTGACATTTGGCACTCATGTGCTCAATTTAACCCATTACACAATGCTAAAGAATGGAACCCTCTCTCTTCTTAGTGACCTGATATTTAACATAGCTCGATAGTCGTCTTAGGTAAGGGTTTTTGCATCCTCAACCCTCAATTAGTGATAATGTTTTGGACCTTCTAAAATATTCTTGAAATTCCACATGTGGCTATTGTTAGGAAATGAAGAACACTTCCACGCTAAACTTAGAAGAAGAGAGGAATAAATATATAATCAAGAAATTAAATGACAAAGCAAACACATAGTACACAGATATTTTACCCTAGAAACTCAAATCGAGAAAACCAACATTCCTTGAGTGTTCCGATCTCTTGTTTTCTTATTCATTTAGAATAAAAGGTTACACGTCTAACCTTGGTCCACACCTAAGACACAATCGACATAATACCCTCTTGTTTTACAAAAGAATGACCATGTAGCCAATCCAGGTTATATCTACATGACCAACAACCTCTATTATTATTGATTTATTGATCATCTTTTACAATATTACAACACGTCTTCTTTATAATATTTACAATAGGAAAAACCCTAAAAACAAGTACCCAAAAAAGGTTACAGATCTGTGCAGATCATTGGCTGCAAATCCCACGAATCTCGAGATTATGTTACAGTCGACTACTAATTCAGATTACCATTCGACTACCAGTCAACCATGATTTGGTCTTCAATTGGTTTCCACTCTCTTGCCTCTTCGACCTCTTGTCGGTTGACCTCTTCGAATTTACTCGATCGAGCCACTTTGACCTTCAACTTGATATCGATGTCTTCGACTTTGTCTTTACCTGGTCGAGCCACCTCGACCTCCGACTTCTATTGTCAGTCGATCCACCTCGACTAGAATTTCATTCCAAATAATATAACAACCCAACATTCTCCCACTTGTTGTTTTCTTTGCTGAAACTAAGATACCTATGAAATCTTGCTCACAGACCCAGGGAAACAATGCCCATTGCCTCTCTTCACCAAGAGAACTTCACATAACTCATAGACTTGGTCAAAGAGTTTGTTATGTTTCCAATGTGTCTACTTTCTCCAGCAACACCTTGTTGTTTTCATCCATGTCTCTCATGAAATGGTATTGTAAATCAATGTGATTAGTCTTAGAATGATAAGAAAGGTTCTTTGCCATAAATATTGTGCTTTGACTATCACAATTGATCTTCATGGATTTATGCTCAAACTCGATTCCTGAACACAACCATTGCATCCATACTTCTTTTTTGCTTCCATGAGTGGTTGTCATGTATTTAGCTTATGTTGTTGTCAGGGCTACGACCATTTGTCTCTTACTCATCTGGTTGTTTCTTACTCATCTAGTTGATTTCTCCATCGAAAATTTTGAACACATATCCATTGGTCGACCTTCATCGATCCAGATCTCTAGCTAAGTTGGTGTCAACAAATCCATGTACATTTAATTCATTGTCACCTCCAGGTTTTACTTGGTATCATATAGCATAATATTTTGTGCCACACAAATACTTGAATACTCTCTTGACAATTGTACATTGCTACTTCCCAGGTGTCGACGTGTATCTACTCAACACTCCCACTACATGGGAAATGTCTAGTTGAGTGAAAACCATCGCATACATTAGACTACCAACAAAACTTGCATAGGGAACACATGCCATGTCATTTATTTCCCCCTAAGTCCTTGGACGCTATTCAACAGTTATCCTTGCTCCCACAAGAATTGGCACCTTCACAGGTTTGCAATCATGCAAGTTGAAACGTTTCAAGATTGTTTCAAAATACTTTGTCTGGTTCAACCAGAGATTTCTAGCTACTCAATCTCTCTTAATCTCCATTCCCATAATGAATTTCGTTGCACCGAGATCCTTCATGTTGAAATTGGAGGAAAGTTTCTTCTTCACCTCCTTTGTTGTGTCCATGTTGTTTCCAATCATCAACATGTCATCAACATATAATGCTACACATATGAAACACCCATCTTCTTCTTTGGAATATATGGAGTGATCAACTTTGCTTGTCACAAACCCCAAACTAAGGATGTATGTGTCGAACTATTGGTACCACATCCTTGGTGATTTATTTAGAACATAAAGGGATCTTTTCAGTTTGCACACCAAATCTTTCTTTCCCTTTACTGCAAATCCTTCAAGTCATTTCATGTAGATTTCCTATTCCATGTCCCCATGTAGGAACATTGTCTTCATGTCCATTTTTTCTATTTCTAAATCAAATTCTATAGCCAGAGACATTAGTACTCTAATGGAAGTTAATTTTTCAATAGGGGAAAAAATCTCACCGAAGTCGACTCCTTTGACTTGGGAATATACGTTCACTACCAGTTAAGCTTTCAATTTCTCAACTTGACCTGATGCATTCATCTTCTTCTTCTTGAATATCCAATTTCTACTGATAGGTTTTCTTCCACTAGGTAATTTGACTAAGTCCCATGTCTCATTCTTGTTCAAGGATTTCTTCTCTTCGACCATGACATTCTTCCATAGTTTTCCCTCTACTGAGTCGACTATCTCCCTGACTAACTTGGGCTCATCATCAGTGGTAGTTAACAAAAAAGTGGAATGGAAGTCAAGGAGACTATACCTTTGGACCGGTTTTCTTACTCATTCTAACCTCCTTACAACCAGGGTCAGTTGTTCCACCTCTTCTTCTAATTCAGTCGACTCATCTGAATCATCTTCTTTGTTCCTTGGTTCAAACTGTACCTTCTCTCGATTATTCTCAGTCTAAAAACTTTCTTCAGGCTCAAATTTACTTCTGAATTTGTTCTCCTTGATGTAGGATCCTAGAGCTTATATCCTTTCATTCCTTCTTTGTATCCAATGAAAATACACTTGATGCCTTATTGTCTAGCTTGCTCCTCTTTTCCTTGGGAAGATGCACAAATGCATCGCATCCAAATAATTTGGGATGTGAAAGTGAAGGCTTCTTACTCGAACATACCTCATGCAGAGTCATGTTGACTAGCGCCAACGAAGGAAACATATTCAATAGGTATTTTGTAGTGTCGACTGCCTCCACCCATGATTATTGTGTGAGCCCAACACCACTGAGCATGTTCCTTGCCTTGTCCATCAATGTTCTATTCATTCTCTCAACAACTCCATTTTTTTGTGGGGTATATGGTGTGGTATTTTGGATTTCTATGCCACGGTGATTGCATAACTGATCAAATTCTTTTCCACTGAATTCACCAACATTGTCAATTCTCAGTACCTTAATCTTCTTACCTGTCTGGTTTTCTACAAGAGATTTAAACTCTTTGAATTTCTCGAAAACCTCTGATTTCTTCCTCAAGAAACATATCCATGTATTCTTGGAAAAATAATCTATGAAGGAGACATAATATAGGGATCCACCAAGTGAAGGCACTGAAATAGGGCCAAACACATCACTATGAACCAACTCTAGAATCCCATTTTCCCTTGTCGCTCCAGATGGGAACCTCACCTGAATGTTTTTTTCCATATATACAATGTTCACAAAAGTCGACTTCTAAATTATATGTAGGAAATTATTTGATCATACCTTTCTTATGCATAGCTCGAAGTATTTTTTCTCCTATGTGTCCCATCCTCTCATTCCATAGCATGGTTGGGTCGACTTTATGATGACTTGTTGAGTCGGTTTGAACCAACTCAACCCGAGTTGAGTTGATTCGAGGTAAAGTCGGCTTCAGGAATAGTGATTTTGTTGCATCTAGTCAAGTCAAGATTGCATAGTAACTTGTAAATGGTTTCAATACAAAATCCTTTCATTAATACCATCGTACATCTAACCATCTTGCATGAATCCTTTTGAAATAGAGTGTTCACCCCTACATCATTCATCTTGTTGATAGATATCAGGTTTCTTTCCAAACTCGGAATGTGTAGAACGCCTGGAACAGTTCTACTCCTGCCATCATGTAGTATTAGTCGAACTCTTCCTCATCTGAAAATTTTGGTTGTCGAGTCATCCCCCAAGAACATATCTCCTCCTTCATATCTTTCATATTTTCAGAACCATTCTCTATTTGGTGTCATATGATAGGACGATCTTGAGTCGATCAACCAAACATCTTAATCTGATTGTGTACTCGTCGATGCTAAGTACACATTGTCTCCCTTATCTGGATTTGTCTTTCTCTTAGTCGATTGCTTCTTGTCGGATCTTGTATTGACCTCCATTTCCTTCGACTTGCAGTCCCTTTTGTAATTCCCAGCTTTACTTCATTTATAGCATCTTCTCGTCGATTGAACAGGGGATTTAGATCTTCCCTTCGACTTAGACTTTCTACCGAAGAATTTACCTTTATCTCTGTCAATCGGTCGACCTCTCACCACTAAAGAATCTTTGGTCGATCCTTTGATGTTTTTCCTTCTCATTTATTCTTATAGTAGAGATGAAACCATGTCTTCTGGTTCTAATGTGGTTGTTTAATCCCTATAACCACAACTAAGTTATCCATGGAGTTTGGAAAAGAACATAATAGGCTAATACATTTCTCCTCCTCGATGATTTTAATATCCACAGAAGATAATTTTCTTATAATGGTATTAAACGCATTCAAATGCTCATTCACCAAACTGCACTCACTCATCCTCAGAAGATACAATTTATTTCAAAGGAACAAATTATTTACTAGGGATTTCGACTGGTACAAGCTCCCCAACTTGTCCCACAATTTATTACTTGAATCTTCACCTGAGACATTCAACATTACTGAATCTGCAAGACAAATTCGAATCGTACTCCTTGCTCTTCTCTCGATTTTATCCCATTATTTCGTCGATATACCTATCGACATGGTACCTGGACAAACTATTGTCCATTGTTCTCGATCTACAATTTTATCTTCAATTTTAAGCCTCCAAAGCTCAAAATTCTAGCCATTGAATTTTTTGATCTCTATTCTCGAGTTGCTCGCCATTCTCTAACACAATCTTTAAATATTTATGACTTACGACTATTACTAAACCTAGGGTTTAGCTCAGATCCAAGGTTGTTAAACCAAGCTCTGATACCATATGTTATGAAATGAGAAGAACTCTCACGCTAAACCTAGCAGAAGAGAGGAAAAAATATATAGTCAAGAAATTAAATGACAAAGCAAATACACAGTACACAGAGATTTTACCATGGAAACCCAAACCAGGAAAACCAACATTCCTTGAGAATTCTTCGCTAGTGTTCTCTTATTCATTTAGAATAAAAGGTTGCATGTCTAACCTTGGTCCACACCTAAGACACAATCGTCATCATAGCCTCTTGTTTTACACAAGAACAACCTTGTATCCAATTCAGATTACATCTACATGATCAATAACCTCTATGATTATTGATTCATTGATCATCTTTTACAACATTACAACACTCTTTATTTATAGGCTTTACAATAGGAAAAACCCTAAAGAAAAGGGACCCAAAAACAGTGATAGATCCATGTAGATCATTGGCTACAAATACCGTGAATCTTGGGATTCTGTTACATTCAACTACCAAGTCGAATTACCAGTTGACTATCAATCAACCCTCATTCGGTCTTTAGTCAATTGTCACGTGCTCGCCTGCCAACCTATTGTCGATTGAGCTCTTTGACTTTACCCGATCAAGCCACCTTGACCTTCGACTTGATGTTGATGTCTTCGACTTCGTCTTTGCCTGGTCAAACCACCTCAACCTTTGAATTCAATTGTCAGTTGATCCACCTCGATTATAATTTCACTGCAAAGAATATAAAAACCCAACATATATCCCTATGCGTGTAAGTAATGGGGGTTGACGTGGCATCCACTTGTACCATGGTAATCAACAAGGTAAGTCAAATTGAAAGAGGCATAACTTTCACATACAACTCTGATTAAGGTGATTTTTTCATTGTTGGAAAGGCCTCGGTGTGTAGAACAACACCAAGGGGCTATAAGCTATGCTTGAAAATTTTTGACCGCCCAAAAATGTCATTTGATGCCTCAAAATGGCTCTAGAAAATTTTGGACCCAAAATCTCCAAACCGGGACTTGCCACTAAAATGGGCATGTTGATGAAAGGAATTGTAATTCTCCTTACTCATACATTTTTTAATCTCATTAGGCTAGGTGATATAGGAAGGCTTATTACCTTGGTTTATAGCCTGTCAAAATCTTAATCATACCTCAAGAAATATGGTTCACGGATCTAATTTTGTTTATATATATAGTTTTTATGTATTTTATCCGACATTCTACAATTTAATAAGAAAAATGAAAAGAAAGGAACTTGCAAATAAAAGAATTATAACAAGTAAAAACACAGAAATATGGACAAAATGATCAATCTGAAAAAGAAAAAAAAAGTATTAAACAAATTTTTAAGTGAAAAGAAATCAACTAATCCTTTTATTAATATCAACTCTGAGTTACAACTAAAAGTATCTCTTCAGGTCCATGCGAGGATCTGGACCCAAGAAGTTCTTGGAAATCCAATACATAAATAAGACTCATGCATGGACATCTGATGTCAAAAGAAAATATTACAATGCAAATTCAAGTTGGATCACTTCAAGTTACATGTGCATCAACTCTACAAAACTAGCATTAATTAGCATTGAATGAATTTAGAACTTCCACTTAAAAACCAAATAGACTTCAAGAAAAACAAATGACCTTGGAGCATATCACCAATCAATTCATCCTAGTCTTTTCTTTCCCACCTTAACATCAACCCTGTTTTCAACAAAACAACTCAACTCTAAAGAAAACTTAGAATGGAATGAATAAAAGAATATTTCACTTAGAACTTTTGGATATCTTATGAGACGTTTCACTTCTCTATTTTGTCCCAGGGGACCCCATCTATTATAAAAATAAAAAATAAATTTAAATGAGTTATAGGTTCACTACTCTTTACGAACTTTTTGGAATAGGTGGGCAAAGTATGATTTAACACATGGTGACTCCACAGGGTAGTCTAATATCAGTATACTAGAACTTGGAATATCTGGTTTCATTTTTATAATTTTTTGTTTTGATTTGGTGATTATGTTTCTTCTCATGAATGATGTTTCAATATGTTGGTTGATATCCTTCTCTAACTACTTCTTGGGCTGACTCAAGTTCAATCGGAACAAGCTTCCAACAAATCCCTCTAAAACTATCAGCCCTCCTGGTAAACCAAAAGGAAACACATCCCACAGAGTGTACTACGTAGTCTCACCCAATATAGCTCTATGGGTAACTACAATGCTCAGATGCTTGCAGTGTAGGAAAGAGTGGGGATCTGGGACTGCATTTCATCCTCTTAGGCCTTGATCTAGCTGTTCTTTTTATTCTTCTTAATATTCATTCACATGTTAAGTCTATGCATGCATTCTAAAAGATCTAACAGATAACAGATGTAACATCCCCAACCACCAACAGGTCAGGCCATGCCACTACTCAGACACTTTACTTAGCTCTGAAACCATTTTGTAACGTCCTCGAACATCCATTTCGGGCCATGCTACGCCAAAGAACACATCTATTTTTTGTGCGGAACATACTGTAACATACTCAACATCCAAACTGATCTATGCCACATACAATTTTCTATCTGCATGCGATTAAAACATATCCAGGCACATAACTCTTGCGGAAGCTTTATATATAAAACGTGAACAGAAAAAATACATTATGTAAATGCAAAGATTCACATTGAAATAGCAGTAAACATATACATGCAACATATACAGGAAATACCCATAAAAATAAACATTGTTAAAATCGCACATATGATAACCCATAAAAATATGCACATAAATAACAATGCATCATGTAAATTTATCACACAGTTGACACTTATCTTGGTAAGAATGTCACCAACTGCATGCAGACCTTTCACGAACCTCCCAGCCTTAGACCACACTGTTCATCACTCTCAACAGTGGGTCACCCCGGAGCTGGGACTAAACTCCACCCGGGTAAGGGTTCCTAACCAGGCTAATGACTCATGGAAAACATGAAAGACTCCATCACAGGTGCCTACTCAAACTAACAGCCTACAATATCTCATTCCCCACATGCCTATCCCACCCAAGGAAGTGTTCCCTTTCTCTGCTCAATAGTCCCTCGACTGCCCCACTTCCCTTCTAGGGCTTCAACAACAGGTTAGACAGGAAGTCTTAGAGCACTGTAGTTGTAGTTTAGCACTTCAGGAAATCAATTCCCAGCAATTCTCTCACCCAGATAATTGCTCACGAGCCTGACAACCCGCCTCTTCAATATCCCACGGTCTTGAAAACCCGCTTCTTCAGTCCCGCTCCCCATCTAACCAGCTACACCAACATAAAATGGCTATGGATATAGGTTCAGATACAATGAAATGAATGTCTGAGGATAACTGATTGCGTGAGTGAAAATGGTCATGGAATCATGGTTGAATGATGGAAGGAATGATGGAAAAGATGATGGTAAGAATGATGGGGGGGTGTGTGTGAAAATGAACTAAGTCCCAACAATATGTATGCATGTCCCCAACTTGACACTTTTCATGTTGGGAACTACTTTGGTCCACTTGTCCCCAACTTTAGAAATTAGGATAAAATAATTATCCATATTTTATGATTTAAGAAATATTAATATAATATTCCTTTTTGGCTTAAGCTCCCTGGCTTAGCCCTTTTCCTTAACTTTTAGGCCCCACTCTTTCCCTAAATAGTGGATTTTAGTCCCCCATCTCTTTTATCGTGGTCGGTCTGCACACAATGATGTATTTTATATTAAATATGATACAAGTACAAAAATAGGCGCACTGACCTTTAACATCTAGGCTCTCCGGCCTAATCAAAACATAAGCATCCTAGCTTATAATAACTGGCTCACTAGCCTATAAAACATATCATATAAACAAAGGCTCCTTGGCCTTAACATCACGCACACTTAAGATGTTGCGCGTGGTATCTTGGAATGTGCTCATTTCATCATTTTTACTGCGCAGTACCTGCGTGCACTATGCCATGAAAGGTGCATACAAAATTATATCAAAACAGTTCACCAGCTTAAGTATATTGTTACATTTACAATCGGTTCAACCTAGGGATATTACAATGCCTTCCCCTTATTTATGCACTATCTTCAGTTCATTATATACCATGTACCATTCCAATTCTCTAAAATTTCCAATCTTTAGCTATTGAAAGCTTGTTATCCATCTGGTGCTCTGCTTTCCAGCATCAATTCTCATACTCATACTGCAACTAGAAGTCAATTGCTCTATTCCATAGAGCTGCTTCAGGAAATAATTCAACTAATTTTTCCTTATTACATGCTTCAATTATACTTCATTGAAGCAACAACTGGCTGTAGATCCATGACGTTCCACCTAGCCTTATATCTCACCGCTGATAAACTCTCAGCAACATACCATTCCCAAGCATGGGATATGACTCCATTAGGAAAATGGCTACCCAAGATAACCACGACTCACAATCAATATCAATATAGTCTAGGCCAAGGTACCAAACCTCAACAACACTCCAACCAACGGTCTCTCTTCCCCACATGCCTGTACAACCCAAGGTAGTATGCACCTTCACTGCCCAACAATTCATCGACTGCTCAACTTCCCTTTCAGGGCTCTAGCACAGGCCATACAGGAAGTCTCGGAGCACCATGGTTCCAGGAGTTCCAACTTTAATCATTATCATCTCACCTGCATCATACACATGCAGTTATCATGAGAGAGCATTATAAAAAAAAAATCCATTTTAGAAATCCAATTAATTTCATAACGAATTTGACTTTTTCCAAA
Source organism: Picea engelmannii (assembly GCA_009831015.1). Lineage (NCBI taxonomy): Eukaryota > Viridiplantae > Streptophyta > Pinopsida > Pinales > Pinaceae > Picea > Picea engelmannii. The sequence goes on along the minus strand of ML790378.1, from coordinate 581,636 downwards.
ATATGAAATTATATTTCATAATTTTTCATTGTTGTTGCAATAATAGGATGTAATTTTCCTTATGACTTTCAACAAGCACCATGCTAAATACTTTTTTTTTGCAATGATTATATATTGCATACAACCAACAAATTGTCAGTATTTTATGTATATCATAATTCAACATGCACATCACCTTATGCAATGATCTTAGAATTGCCTGCACCTAGCAATTCAATCAAAATTACCAAACAATTTAAGCAAATAGAATGACTCATCATTCTATGCATATGCATGCTCATAATTAATAACAATAAGTTCACTTCTTTAGTTTTTTGAACAAGATTTTTTTTGTAGTCACTATTCCCGTGACTACCTCACTTGCAACTTTCCTGTTGCAATTTTTAACAGTTCCTGAAATGTTCTCAACTTCTCGAGTTAGCAACATTTCAACCATTAGTATAATTATTTCCATGCAAAAACATATATACATGCACTCACATAATGCATTCAACAAAATTCATTTAAGTATACAATTCCATCATGTATGAGTGCAACTTTGCCACTTACTAGGCATGAGTGCAACTCTCAATGCCTGTTTATTCAATGCACCTTTGCATTGATTTTCAGAATGAGCTTTATCTAAGTCATGCATCTCACCATCCATAAATTGGAAATCTGGCCAATGTCTTGACCCATATCCACACACTTCCTATTGTCTTCCCAATTACTTGGATGTCTTCCCTTCCGACCTGAACACTACACCAAGAATACAATTCTGTAGTGTTTATTAGTGTTAGAAAAAAGGTTGCAGTCCAAGTTTTATTTAAAGTAGGAACATCATTGGGTATTTGTGTGGCACATAACCTTTCTATAACCATACCTTTCCATATCCAACCATGTCCTGGTCTCATACATGACTAGATTTCTTAGTATCATTCCTATAACAAGTCCTTATCTTTTATTTTCTTTGGTTATTGTCTCATAACCAAATTAACATGACATGCTACTATGTCAATGTGTGCATTCAAAAGCTAAAAGCTTTAATAACTATAACAAGCCTCTAGCCTTTACCACACCTAGTGGTAACTTAATCCTGTCAATGCACTTAAACAATACCATACAACGTAGTATACAAATCAATTTGGGGAAATTCTTACCTGGATCTCCCTTTGGCAATTATACAACATAATTTCCAAAAGAGAGATACTTACGTGCATGGCTACCATTAAACAAGTTTAATGCTACCTGATTAGATGATGACTATAGAAGTTCTTATGCCTCCTTATCAGATTTATAATTCAACATTCCAACTTTCCATTGCTTCCTTCCAAATGCAGCAACATTAACGACAACACTTGCAAACATGCAAGCATTCTCACTTTATGGTTGTCATGACAAGCCATAAAATACTTGCTGCTACATTAATTGCAACAACTTCTTTCTTCCTGAATCATGTTTCCTAGTTTATCCCAGAAATTGTCCATTCTTCCGAAATCCTGATCCTGCAAGTGCTCTTCACTATAACCACTTTGCATGATTATTTATGATCTGAGCACTTTTTAGCCAAATCACTCTTGTCTACCTTTTATTTCCATCCAAATACTAGACTGATATTAAACTTCAAATTTATTTATTTCCTTAATCATCTATCCCAACTCATACTTGGATGAATTATGATTCCAATCTTATTGTCTTACAGACTATGGATCTTTAACATCCATTTTTTTTGACTGAACTATTCCAACTCTTCCTTGACCGAATAATTTAGTATTTGAGTTTTCTTGAATTCTGCTCTACTCCTTGCCAACTAGCCTCAAATTGGGCTTGTATAGCCAATTTTCTTAGCATGTTGTAAGGATGGACATATGCCTCCTTCCCTAGCTGCATAGAATTAATTAAAAGCACTTAATACAGATTTTAATTTACCAACACAATTTCAAGTGATACTTCCACCCATGGAAATGTCACTCATGGCTCCATGCCATTTGAAATGGATTCTTCTTAGGCACCATCTCTTTTGCATTCAAAACCATGCATAGAACCATTTTCCTTTTCATGGTTCTTTACTGACTCTCTACAGAGATTCATTTCACTTCTAGGTCTTTCTTAGCTTTGACATCTTCATGCTATTATGGAAATATCTTCAATATTTTTAGAATGCATCAATAATCTCTACTAATATTCTTGGTTTCCCTCTTGGATTGTTTTCATGCATTCCCAATTGCTTGATATATATCCCATGAATTTTTCTTCCATTATTCTAGGATGTTCATGGACTTGCAACTACATATTTTACTGATATTAATTTTCAGCATTCCCCCATTATTCGGATCCCTCCGATCCAACTCCTACATGACCCAATTATATTTCCAGTCATGTTTTCTGAGTAACCTTGGACATTTAACACAAACTTCCTTCTTGAGGTACTGGATTTATCCTTTCCTTAACTGATCATGTCATCACTTGGATTTTCTTGATGGGTATTACTTTCCCTTGTCTTGACCAATCTGATTTCAACCTGCCTTGCACAATCCACTTCTATCATGCCATATTGATGCCCTTCATACCATGCTTCCACTGCGCACTTTGATAACCACAAGGGAAACATTACTCTATAATTGCATAGATAATCCCTGGATATGATGCATTCTTTATCCAAATATGCAATAAGCCTCTTTCTTTATCTGATTACTATCATTATGATAGTCAATTCCTTTTATAATAGATCTTACTCCCATGCATTGCTTAATTGTATATTGATTTCTTTGGGAGTGCTCACTAATTCATTCACTACATGATCTATTCCTCTACCCATATTACATTGAATACTTGACTAACATGAGAGGACTTCCTGTAGTGGTTTCCAAAGACTTTATGGTTGCGCCAAGATTCATACCTTAACCTTTTGTAGTCTTGGCTTTTGATCATCTTCTGAAATATTTTGTCATGGCACTCTTTCCCTGAGTATCTCTAATTAATTTTAACTAAACTTGAACCTTCTCACCTGTTAATAACTAAAAGTTTTTAACTCTGTAAAATTTGCAACCAACAAAACTTTGTTATATTAATTGACTCAACAATTTTATTAAGATATGAACCATTATGGTTCAATAATACATATCAGAATTCTTTCTTATGATTTCCTAGAAATTTTAATTCCTTGATCAATTTTCTTGGTGGATATTTATATTCCGCTGTTCAATACCTTTCCAATGCCTGCTCATATGCTTGATTCCGAGTCTTGAGCAGAAAGTTATGGTCATTTGAAATTTTCCCATTAACTTTTCTGTTCACACTTCCACTTGGTGCAATTCTGCATTGTAATTATGCATTCTTGCACTTACTCCATTGCATATTTTGTATGATTTCAATTGGGTTTCTTCATAAACATATTATGGACATTATGTCCAAGTTTCACCTCATTCTGGGTTCTAAGCTGCTAGTTACAACTTGCTGAAGTTCTAGGCCAATTTGTGTTTTTGGTCTGGAATGCTACAAGTACCTTATTTTCCATATTAAACATATTTAACATGCCCATAAAATTAATTCAGCTCTGGGACTGCCTTCTATGGTTCAATATATTTCCATTGACTGCTCCTGCGCCTCAATCCGATTCTGGAGCAGAAAGTTATGGTCATTTGAAATTTTCCCATTAACTTTTCTGTTCACACTTCCACTTGGTGCAATTCTGCATTGTAATTATGCATTCTTGCACTTACTCCATTGCATATTTTGTATGATTTCAATTGAGTTTCTTCATAAACATATTATGGACATTATGTCCAAGTTTCACCTCATTCTGGGTTCTAAGCTGCTAGTTACAACTTGCTGAAGTTCTAGGCCAATTTGTGTTTTTGGTCTGGAATGCTACAGGTACCTTATTTTCCATATTAAACATCTTTAACATGCCCATAAAATTAATTCAGCTCTGGGACTGCCTTCTATGGTTCAATATATTTCCATTGACTGCTCCTGCGCCTCAATCCGATTCTGGAGAAGAAAGTTATGGCTCCATGAAGCTAGTTGGGTCTTATAATTTACCCTTCACTGTTTCTGTTGTATCTTTCTCATAAAAGCTCTTTTTGACGAACAATTTACACCATTAGAAAGATCTATCTGAGCTCTTTTATTCGAGCTGCAAAGACAAAGTGTGATTTTTGTTTTTTTGGTTTTTGAGTTGCTAAAAATGCTCTTAAGGCTCTCAAAAACGCGTTGCAAAAAGATGACGTTCAAATGATATAAAACATCGCATAAAATAACTGGTTTTCTGTTGTTATTTGCCCTTCAAACAAATTCGCGTGCACATATATCAACCTGTGAAGAATATTTACCATGCACAACAACAACACAAGGTAAATCGTGTTTCACACACTTTAAAACCATTGTGTATCACTTCTCTGTCGCGCCAATAACTTGCACGCACTATTTTTATGACGTGTGCCAATACCTATTGCACACAGTTTTGCGACCACGCTCTGATATCCATCGCACACAGTTCTTGTACCATGCACCCATATCCATTGTGCACCGTTTTTGTACCGCACGTTGATATTCCACGTGCATTACACTCGATGCGCTACACCATGCCAAAGTTTAGTACACCCCACTGTGCACCATTCACTAAATTGTCATGCGACAACCTATACTCTTACTACGCTCTGTCAATGCTGTGCAAACCATGTGCACCATTTTATGTGTGTGCACACCGCGCAATGCTAGATTTATCGCGCGGTCTTGTACACCAAATTTTTTCCGTGCGGCACCTAAATTTAGCGCACACACTCGCACTCTAACATTTTTCTGTGCGGCACCAAAATTTAGCGCACACACCCGAAAACCGCTATTTTTCCGCACGGTACCAAAATTTAGCGCACACACCCGCACACTAAAATTTTTCCGCGCGGCGCCAAAATTTAGCGTGCACACCAGAATGCCAATATCTTGTCGTGCAGTGCCAAATTTTACCAATCACTAGCTTTTCACTATGCATCATGCATTTTTAGTGTGCCCACTTGTGCACATTCATTTTTATGTGCTTCAAATCCTCGTGAATTCTGCTGCAGAAATTGGGGATTTTTCCTAACTTTTTCCCCAATTTACCATAGAAATTATGCAACCACGAAACTCATTCAATTTCACCTCGATAACACCAATTCAACCTTTGCAATAACAAATCGTTGTGGGTTGACATTTCTGGAACAAATTCACTGAAATTAATTCACGAATTGGGAATTTTAATTACGAAATTCGCTCCATCTGTCATGACTTTACTGTAACTTCAAATTCAACCAATTTCATGTCTGAAGTTGCTATAACATATATTAAATCAATAATATCTTACCCCATGACCAAATTTCTCAATTTCCTCATGAATTTACCAACCGAAATTGGGGCTTTTTCCCAATTTATGTACCGTATTGTAGCTGGACACTCTGCAACGCAAAATTTGGCCACTTCGAAATAAATTCTTGGTGAAATTTCACTTCAACTCAACTTGTTTGGCCCATCCAGGCTCAGTGTTGAAAACTGAATCTCTGATACCAATTTGTAACATCCCCAACCACCAACAGGCCGAGCCATGCCACTAGTCAGATGCTTTACTTAGCTCTGAAACCATTTTGTAACATCCCTGACCATCCATGTTGGGCCACGCTACGTCAAAGAACACATCCATTCCTTGCGCGGAACATACTATAACATACTCAACATCCAAACTGAGCTATGCCACATACAATTTTCTATCTGCATGTGATTAAAACATATCCACACATAGAACTCTTGCGAAAGATTTATATATAAAACATGAACAGAAAAAATATGTTATGTAAATGCACAGATTCACATTGAAATAGAAGTAAACATATACAGGCAATACCCATAAAAATAAACACAGTTATAATCGCACATATGATAACCCATAAAAATATGCACATAAATAACAATGCAACATGTAAATTTATTACACAGTTGCCACTTATCTTGGTAATAATGTCACCAACTGCATGAAGACCTTCCAAGAACCTCCCAGCCTTAGACCACACTATTCATCACTCTCAACAGTGGGTCACCCCTGAGCTGGGACTAGACTCCACCCGGGTAAGGGTTCCTAACCATGCTAACAGCTCATGGAAAAAAGGAAAGACACCATCATAGGTGCCTACTCAAACTAACAGCCTACAATCTCTCATTCCCCACATGCTTGTCCCACCCAAGGAAGTGTGCCCCTTCTCTACTCATCAATCCCTCTGCTGCCCCACTTCCCTTCCAGGGCTTCAACAATAGGTCGAACAGGAAGTCTCAAAGCATTGTAGTTGCAGTTTAGCACTTCAGGAAATCAATTCCCAACAATTCTCTCACCCAGAGAATTTCTCACGGGCTTGACAACTTGCCTCTTCAATATCCCACGGGCCTAACAACCCGCTTCTTCAGTCCCGCTCCCCAACTAAACAGCTACACCAACACAAAATGGCTATGGATACAAGTTCAGATACAGTGAAATGAATGTCTGAGGATAACTGAGTGCGTGAGTGAAAATGGCCATGGAATCATGGCTGAATGATGGAGGGAATGATGAAAAAGATGATGGTAAGAATGATGGAGGGGGGGTGTGAAAATGAACTAAGTCCCAACAATATGTATGCATGTCCCCAACTTGACATTTGTCATGTTGGGAGCTACTTTGGTCCACTTGTCCCCAACTTTAGAACTTGGGATAAAATAATTATCCATACTTTATGATTTAAGAAATATTAATATAATATTCCTTTTTGGCTTAAGCTCCCTGGCTTAGCCCTTTTCCTTAACTTTTAGGCCCCACCCTTTCCCTAACTAGTGGAGTTTATTCCCCCATCTCTTTTATCGTGGTCGGTTTGCACGTAGTGATGTATTTTATATTAAATATGAGACATGTATAAAAGCAGATGCAATGGCCTTTAACATCTAGGATCTCCGGCCTAATCAAAACATAATCATCCTAGCTTATAATAACTGTCTCACCAACCTATAAAACATATCATATACACAAAGGTTCCCTAGCCTTAACATCGCATGCACTTAAGATGATGCACGCGGTATCCTGGAATGTGCTCATTTCATCATTTTTACTGCACAATACCTGCGCACACTATGCCATGAAAGGTGCATACAAAATTATATCAAAACAACTCACCATCTTAAGTACATTATTACATTTACCATTGGTTCAGCCTGGGGATATTACAACATATCTCATAGAATTATCCATTCATCAATTCATAATCTAACTAATTATAGAAGGTAAACATGCAATAGATCACAACACATAACACAAGTGTTACCGTGGTTCACCCCCTCCTAGGCTACATCCACAAAGATCTGTCTCTTAGGCTCTTTTATTATGGTTTTGTAATATATGGTGTCGCGCGCACTACAATTTATGGTCATACAATCACAAAACAAGTTCCACAAACCCTGTGAGGATGACTAGACCACACCAGGCTCCTCAACCTGTGATCTAACCCTCGTGGTCTAGTTACTTGTCTCTCCTACAACTCAACAACTTACAAAATTGGTATCAGATCTTAAATTCATTCTCCTAGCCAAGCAAAACAAGGTTCTCTAACCTTCTGTAACAACAAAAACCCTAGCCTAGAGCTCCTAGGTACTTATCTATCCTTATTTTTGGATTAACTTCCATTACAATCTCTTACAAAAACCCTATCCCTAAGGTGGTTAGGTTTTCCTACATGCGCGCCTTGCATGATTTCTTCCTTTGCATGTGGCTTTCCCTCGCACATGTTGCTTTTTTTTTCCAGTTGTACTTTTCTAATTTAAGCTTTACTTTCCAAAATTGGATTCTTCCTCAAAATCGGCATGCACCCAACAAGCCCCCAAAAATGACATCGTGACTCATCATGAGTCACTCACAGACTCCAACATCTTTCACTCCTTGTTCCAGTTCTTCGTAAATCTCTGTTATTCGTTGGCATTGCTCCTTGGCTTAGATGCTCTTCTCTGTCATGGCCTCTACCACTTGCATGGTGACTGGAGGTCTTAATATTTCTCCCCCCTCTAAGCCTATATTCTCTATGACCAACTTCATTCCATCAACCTCCATGACAATCTGCTCCGCCTTATCCTACAGGGGCTCCAACTCAGCATGTCTTTCCATTTTCTACGCCTACACCATTTTTTCCTCTACCTGTAGGCTCCATTTCTATGACAGTCTTGATCTTCTATGGTAGTGACATTGTATTTTGTCACTGTTTTACATCTGCCATTGTTGCATGAAATGTTTCTTCCTTCCCTTTCAACTCCTGTAGGATCCCATCCTCTAATAGTTGTGTCCACAATTGGGCGCTCTTTTCCCACAACTTTGTCATTCTTTCTATGTTATGCACGATGTTCTCTGCAGATGGTGTTGTGTCCTTCTCTCTTTGCACTCTGACTTCTGGAGGAGGAGTAGGCACTGTTTGCTCCTCTATCTCCTTGATCTGTTCCTTATACTGCTCCATATCCTGAGTTATTTTCCTTATCTTATCTTTAGAAGATGCTCCCTTTGATTTTGCGTTGTCTGAGATGGCTTGAAATACTCTATTTATCTGCTTCTCCATCTCGTCCAATTTTTGTTGTGCTATCTTCTTCCCCTGTCCTTCTTGGATAATGGCCTCTTTGAGTGAGGTGTTGTCTTTCTGCGCCAATTGTAAGTTCATCGTATCAAACCTTACCCTGGACTGAATCTCATGCACGATGCTAACCTGTAATTTATACAATGCTTTAGTTGGAATCTTGGGCAGATCCAAGTCCAATGTCTCAATGTCTTTAAGGGATTATGTGATGTATCCTCATAAAAAAATAGCATCTCGGGCATTATGATGAAGTTTACACTCCCCTGCATCATGATTTTCACTATCTCTCCAGCAGGTGTTCCTTCTCTAGTATGCGCTGGTTTATCTTTTTATTGTTGTTCTTCCCTGATATTCAACTACTCCAATGCAGTTTTCACTTCTTGTATCTGCTCCAAAATTAACGCCTGGTGATTCTCAACATTCTCCCATACTTCTGATAGTCGATATTCCACTTTGGTGGCTATCATCTCCACATCATCTGTTGTCAGTGATGTTTGCATTGGAGTTATGTGGGCCTTCGCCTTCTTTTTGGAGCCACTTGCTTGCTCCCATGTTCTCTTATTTTGGGTGTTTGATGGCTCATATGCCTCTAGAATTTGTGTATCCATGTCTGCATCCTGCCCAATTTCTTCCTCCATAGATTTATCCTATGTCCTTGTTCTTATTCCTTCTATGCACACCTCCGTTGTTGTTTCCCTTGGTACTTGCGTTGTGCATGGTGGGTTCATTGTAGAATCGTGTTGTGATTTCTTCTGTGTCGTGTTTTTCTTTTGAATAGGGTTGCTTGTCCCCACTTGACCTTGTGTCATCATCTTCTTCTTACTAGTGCCATTCGTGCATGTATGCTACACAGGGACTGTTCTACCCTGCATCTGAGTTTGTATTGATGACGTTGTTTTTGGGATCATTGGAACTTTCCACTCCTCAGGCCACTCCTTGACCTCCATCTGTATGTTTTGTGTCATCGCGTAGTAACTCAACTGTAACCACTCCTTGGTTGGATAGATTTTTTCCTGTATCCACATACTATGGCGCGATGCTTGAAAATTTTCTATTGGTACAAACTCTTGGACAATGCCTGAGGAAATCCTCCATGTGTCTTCCACCCTATTCTGCATCTCTGTCAAGAACAAAGTGAATATGTCGTTGTTTATTTTCTTTGCCTTTGGGTCCGTTGTGCTTCAAAGCGATGTGTAGCGAGTTGCACCACACTTTATGTTTAGTTCTAATTGATGATGTCAATCAAAGTTTAATTTAATGTCAACTCGGGAAGGTAAACTTAGAAGCGCTACCTAAAATATATAGATCTAAAAAGATTCCTAATTTGTCCAAGATCTTAAAGTTCCCTTACAAGAACATATTCATCAAGATCTCTTTCAATAACTAATCAAACCTAGATCTAACAATTGTCAAGATCCTAAGGTTCTCTTACAAGAACACCTGAATTTTAGGATCTCCTACAATATTAGAACATTTAACAAAAATTTAAAAGATGAAATGAAACAAACCTAAATATAATAATTGTATGAGGTCTTACGGTTCTCTTACAAGAACACTTTCAAATAGGACTCTTCCAATATTAGAACATTTAACTAAACTTAAGAGCTGAAATCAAATAAAAACATAAATTAAATTATACCTAAAATAAGCAAATAAGCATGCAAGTGAGGCCATGGGGGCCCTCCATAACTCCACAAGCACACCACTTTAAAGGAGACTCAAATGTGGAAGCAAAATATGATTCTTTATTTCAAAATCTCCAAAACCAACTCTAAGATTACAACTCTCTCTAATTCTAAGATTACAAGCTTCAAGCTTACAAATGGAGGAGATTGTACTCCTATTTATACAATGGGATGAGTAACAAACTCATAATGATCATCCACTAATATCTCTTTAGTTCCATACATATCTCAACCATCTAGACACATAACCCTCTTTTGTCCTTGATCTTCTCCATGAGATCATGATCTCTTATCTTATCAAATTCGAATTTGATCATTCAAGGCCACATAAAGGTGTCTTGGAAGCTTC